>CM035129.1:66705525-67305525 GCA_020205605.1 Panax ginseng
TTCATGCTTCTCATAACATGAATCAAAGAAAATGTGGCTAACACGAAGGTTAAATAAGTGTTTTAAGAAAAACTTGCCTTCAACGTCTGCTACAGTAAAAATAACTTTTCCTTTCAGTCTTTACGGTCTCTACAATACATAACCACATAACATACCACATTAGGTCATGAATGAACATACATGGTTCCTAATGAATCTTACCCTTCATCTCAATCTAATCATATATTAGATTTGTTACTATTGGTTCCGGCTTGCCATTATATTTTATATTATTATTACCCACTTCTTTCTCTTCTATGTCTTACGTAGATTTACTTCATTAATCCAACTCGTTTCAAGTTAATCATCATTCCTCATGGCTAACTAACATCCTTACATTATTAATCGAAACTCGATTGTCATAGGTTAATTACACTTACTGCATATCATTCACATTCCATTACTTAACAACTTTTAGTTGTAACTCTTAACGTTATAGTCATTATTGAATACAGTTCACGTTCTTTATACTTTACGTTCATCATTTAACTACTCATTAAACAACATTAAATTCCTAAAGTCATCACTATAACAGTGATTTAGGAAAGGTCTTATCATTATCCATTAAGTAATTACATAACACATATTTGTATTGCAAACCATTGGATTCATAATCAACTTGGTCAACAAATTTCCATAGATGACTTAACACATTACGTTGTTCTCATTACGTTCATCTTCAATTGATTATTAACCTTTAATCAGCATGCATTAAGTGTCTAACAATGTTATAGTAACACCTTAATTCATTACTAATGAGTTATCTTTCATTCTATACTTGTAAACATTCTTGTCTGTCAAAACTCTGGGACTGGCACCGCGACGCCACACTTAGCTCTCCTTCTCGTGTGGCATGTGCGAAGTTTGCGATGGCAAGCCTCAAACTCAAAGATCTGCGGTGTCACTATTGGCCTTGGGTTGGCCAGCTATAACTCAACTCTGTGCCTCAGCTAGATTGCAAAATTTCAAAATTTTACGAAACTCCCTGCCGCATAACTTCTTCGTTATAAGTCCGAATTGGCTTGTTCAAAAGCCTACGGTTCACAAATTATATACTCTACACGTTCATGCAAGAATTTTATCTACTTGACTTTGTTTGCTAAAAATTCACCAATTAGTTCATTTTTAACGAAAACGATAAACGTTCGTGAACGTTCAACGCTCGTTTCTTCGTTCTAAGTCGGAATCTGGTCATTTTTGAGTCTGCAACTCTATAATGCCAAATATGACTTGTCTCCATTAAAAACTAATGTTTCCAAGCTCAATATCAAAATTTGACTTCCATTCTGAGATTTTCACGAATTCGACGATTATCGTCCAAACTCGTGAATTTTCGTCTTAACTTCATTTCTTATGATTTGTTCATTGTTTCAAATGGATTCAATCCATCATACTAACATCTTGACATACATACTTCATTAACTTATAAACATGATAAGTTATTACTTGTTCTTTGTGAGTGTATAACTTATAAAAGTATAAACTACTTATGACTTCCTTTCTCATGACTTATTCTAGATTAAGTCTTTTACCAACCATTCTTGCTTCTTATTATCATACAATCTTATTAAGGTACACATATGAGTAGTTCATATAAGCTCTTCATAAATTCATAACTTAAGTAAGTTTGAATGACTTATTCATGACTTATACGGCTAAGTCCATTGATTAATCATTCTTATCATTCCTTAACATACATGTTCTACCACTACCCATCTCCCTACCATTGGAAGAGAAAGAGATTCATGGTTTAAGTTCTTACCCTTGAATATCACTTGACTAAGCTTTAATCTCCTTCTTGCTTCTTGAAAATCTCATAA
The DNA here is from genome assembly GCA_020205605.1 of Panax ginseng. Classification (NCBI taxonomy): domain Eukaryota; kingdom Viridiplantae; phylum Streptophyta; class Magnoliopsida; order Apiales; family Araliaceae; genus Panax; species Panax ginseng. The sequence goes on from CM035129.1 coordinate 66,707,385, forward strand.
TGGAAGTTTGACTTATAAGTGCTTATTCTCTGTAACTAATAAGTTGCTTAACTTGAGAGGAGTTGGGAGACATTTTAATCAAGCCATCAAATGAATTAAGAGCTCTCTATTTATAGGCAACCTAAAGTGAGGGCATTTTAGTCCAAAGCCAATCCCACCTCCTTAATCACATCCTTATTATTCCTAGCTTAAGTACTAAGTTAACTTGGCCACCACACTCTTTGCTTGGCCATCACAACATCTATCCAATACTTGGGCATCACATATACTTAACCATTAAGTATACTTGTTAATCACATAACTTAGCCTTTAAGTTTACTTGTTAATCACCTAGCTTATACTTTGCTTGTTGATCACAACTTTTACTTGTGCACCACACATAAGCACTTTACTTGCTTATCACATTAATTACTTGCTCATTACTTTGGATCACCCATGGGTTTAAACCATCCAATAACCCATAAGTTCATACTTTGGGCTTTTAGCTTAACTTATACATTGGGCTTGCATTAACAATTCTTTGGGCTTTATCATTAGCTTGCATTGGGCTTACACATCTCTACACTTGGGCCTTATCAATATCTCATCGGACTTTACAATTTCTTACTCAATCCTACAAGTCCATTACATTTGGCTTAAAGCCTTGTAACGTATAATTTACGTATTAATCTCGTATTCTAACTTCGTATACTTATTTATGTACACCATACCATCATTCATGCATACTGTATGATACTGTATCACACTCAGATTCATTACTTCGCACAATACCTACGATTATAATGATAATTACATTAATTCATCATACACACTTCATTTCCTTCTCGGAATTCGTTTTCCCTAATCGTTAGGTTTTAAGTTCGCAGGTGAAAAACTGCGTTTGTCATAACTGAAATATTATTGGATATTCCATCTCGTCTTAGGATTCTATCATTACGTATTTCTCAAAAGTTCAAAAATAATGCCCATGTAGAAATGCGTGAATAGTGTTTTTCAGAAAATTTCTCAGAAAGCTTTTATTTTCGTCTTGGAAATTCAAACACTTTAATTCTATGACGTAGCCAAAATACTACGACATTCCGATATGTCTAGGTCATAGAACAACCTTCAATTAGCTTACTCCCATAAATAATTAATTAAATTCATTTAATCCACATAATAAAAATAAAAATTTAATTCTCAAAAAATCTAAAATTTATGGGGCGTTACACTAAATAATGCAGAATAAATTATCCTTAGTCCTCAACAGTGTAAAAATTGATAGAATATTGTTAGGTTTATAATATTCATAATGTAATCAAATTGCACAAATTAAGCGGAAACGTGGAAAATCAGAGTTTTAAAATTTTATAAACCATATACCCAGATCATCCTTTATGCACAATGATTAATTAAACGAAAAGATAAAGAACAAGAAACATACCCTTGAAGATTCGAGCTTCCTCAGGTACAAGTTCACCTCCAAATCCTTTCGCGTTCAACTTGAATTAACCGGGTTTGGTTCCTTACTTTGATTAACGTTAGCCACCCAAGTGTTTGGCCTCTAGAGGTGATCCACCAAGGAAGAAGAAAGATTCAAGAAGATGGGTGTTTGGCAAAACCCTAGTTTTTCTATCTCTCATAGAAAAAGAGCGTACTCTCCAACAATTGGAATCACGTATATACGTGTTTTGTAAAAGTGTCCTCTTCACCCATAATAAGACTCCTCTTATTTATAGATGTAGGCAACCCTCCTTAACAATTAAGGAATTAGGCTTTATTTTAATTAATTAAGTTCCATTAATTAATTATGCTCCCAATCTTATTACGAATAATTAATTAAATTTTTTTAATTAATTAGCCTTCTAATCTTATTAGGATATATGAGAGTACTTTAATTAATTAATTCCCAAACTCTTTAGGAATTAAATAATAGTAATAGTAATAATAATAATAAGACTCCTCTTATTAATTTATATTTAATATTTCTAAAATATTAAATAATAAATATTAAGCTATTTAATTTATTCTATCACCATAGATTAAAATAAATATACTTAACTTATTATTACGATTATGTCATTAACTTCTTAAATAATTATTCTTCTTTTTATGGTGTGACCCTTTAGGTTCTCCATATTAAACCTGTTGTGAATAAATCAATTAGAACAATTCTAATCTTATTTAAATAAATAAATTAAATTATTAATTTATTTAAATAAATAATATTTATTCTATAATAGGGATAAGCCTCCCTAGCGAGCAACGATTTTCCAGATAATATAGATTTCAACATTAATCATAAAAGAACCTTTGAGTAAATAGTTACCATACAATTCAATCCTTCCACCATACAATGTCCCAATTAAATATAAGACATGGAATTACTGTCAAGTCTTATTTTATTTAATTATATGTATTTCGATTCTTAAATGCACAACACCAAATAATTCAAATTAGAAACTACTTTCTACTTTCATTCTGCCATGGCCAAGGACTAATGAGTTGTCATTTATCGAATCACATAGGATATTTCTCTTCTTTTACTAGAAGCGGTAGATTCTTTATTGATCATACATTATCTATATGTATAACTTATTATACCCAAGCATATCCTATGATATACCCTAAGGGTCTTAACGAATAAGTCAAAGTATAATTCATCATACACAAGATAATATGATAATCTCAACTCCTAGGATCACTTGTACTACTATCACTACAGGAATTCTTATTGACAGGCAAGTAAAACTCCATTAGGTATTCCTTAGCGAGCCACGTTCAGTGAACTTATTCTCTAATAAGCACCTACATACTTGCTTTAGTGTCTCCACACAAATGATCATGAGATCAATGATCCTCATCCAATGAGCAAGCAACGTATGTACCAATCTATCCGGATTCACTAATCCCAAATTTAATAATCCAACGATTGGGAAATATTTTTATTTTAAGCTTTCTAAGAATTTAGATCTCATTAGAATGATCATCATCATTATTCTAAAAGCATTGCTTAAAACTATGGGTTTATCACATATTATAAAATAGCATCATGTAGATAATTAAAAGCCTTTAATAAATTAATAGTTTTTATTAATAAATGAATAAGATTGTTATAAATTATATGCTTTATCATCAAACATGATTAACTTGTGTGCATACTACTTTCAATCTCCCACTTGCACTAAAGCTAATCACCATGGTATCTCATACTCTTCTTCTCTAAGTGACGATTTTCCTGTTGTTGGATAAGCTTCAGTAAATGGATATGTAATGTTGTTTTTGAGAGTCCACTATCTCTATAGTGATTTCCCATCTTTCAATGATTCTTTAATCAAATGAATGATTCTTTAATTCTACGACATAGCCAAAATACTACGACGTTCCGATATGTCTAGGTCATAGAACAACCTTCAATTAGCTTACTCCCATAAATAATTAATTAAATTCATTTAATCCACATAATAAAAATAAAAATTTAATTCTCAAAAATCTAAAATTTATGGGGCGTTACGCTCGCATTGAAACGACCTAATATTAACAAGTTGGTCCATTCAATTAGTATGTGTAAACTAGTACGAGTCTACACTTAAAGAATCAAATCATCACATAGCATGCTTCTCAACACATTACATGACACATTGGTCGTATATTACAAGATAAAAAGATCATGTAAGCATGCCTTAAATTTCAAAACTAAAAGCAGAATCTTGGCAAGACTGCAGGACGGCGCAGTTGAGCCTGGTCTAGGCTTAGGAATGGCGCAGCTACGCTGTCCCTTGGTCAGACCAAGGTTGAGATGCTGCTCTCCTGAATTCATTTTAACTCTAACATACCAATTATGCATATATTTTAAGATACGTACATGGTAGTGTTTGACACATAACACATGACCATACTTGAATTCATTACTTCAAGTTTAGCTTACAAAGTATATGTCATTAAAACATAAAAAGTCATGTAAACATCATGCTTTGTAACTTGGTTATACACTATGTGACGCCCCCAAATTCGGGTTACCTGACCCCCGAGTTTGGTGCTCACGATCCACAAAAATATAACATCTAGCTACCCATTCATTTATAAAAAGGAATACATTACTCATTAACATATGTTGTTAATACATAAGTCCCAGGTCCACTAACCTTAACATTACAGTCATACCCCTTAGATATACAAAAAGGGTTTACAATACAACATAATAAATATGCTAATCATAACTAATTCATAACTATGCCTTTGCCTTTATCCTTTGCAGCACCTCCTGCCACTTTATCCCTAGCTAAAAAGTTTTATTTAGCAAGGGTGAGCAACTAATTTGCCCCGCAAGTTAAGACATAAAATAAATGTATAAGTATTCAAAACAATAGACTATCTATTTGATAGAATGAATCCAAAGTTCGAGGAAACTTTGAAATAGCTGAACAAATCGTTATTCAATTACAAGTCATCTCATATTCTATACAACACAATAATTCAATAATGAAAGAGTACAATGCTTTCAAAGTTTCTACGATATATTCTAATGAATAATCAAGAATCAATTATACGTAATAACAAAGTGGAATGTTTTTTAGATTTATGCTAAGTGATCACACTAGATCTTGAACTTTTCTTCTCGGGTATCTATCAAAGATTTACTTTAATAAATACTCAGGTGTATCAAATAACCATAAAGATTAAATCATACCCCTCTACAAGTATAACAAGTGATCAGCTTTATTATACCCTATATTATGCATAATACTTAAACATAGCGTGCAATAGTCGAATTTATGACTAATAAAATGTTCCCTTTATATAAAAGGTTGTTCTCCTCAGTCTCAGAATCAAGATTTTGATTTAACAACGAAATTCAATGATTTCAATATCTGATCACTTCTCTTCTCTTTTCTTCTTAAACCTATCAAGTTCTAACAAATGTTCGTCTAGCCAAAACAATTAGCTAAGAGATTTCTCAGTATAATTTGATAATAAACAGGAATTATCTGTACTGTCAATTCTAACTTCTATAGATATGAATATCCAACAACAGTTATTCTACAAATGCATATTTCTAAATCAGTTATTCAATTTGAATTATTAAACATGCACTAACTGCGAATAATCAACAATAAATTCCTTGGATGTGGTGTAATTAGCAATAATTAACCACTATAATTATTGAATAAATATAACTCAAGGTTGAGTTAGGAAACTGGCCTCTTCCGCTGATTAAAGCTACACAATATAATTAACTGCGTTTATAAGACCTATAATCAACAACGTCGGTCTCACAATTAGCACAATAATTTATAACACACAACACTATAGTTTACAGTCAAACCTTCTCCTAAACACATTTGCACATAGTCACAACAGTGTTTATAACCTATATAAACACTTAACAAGTTCAACTAGTTCGGTCTGGTTGGACTTCGGTCTAATCTTGATGTTCTAGTCACCTTACCCGACAATAAACACAATTATCTGTCAAGTAAACTTAGTCTCGAAGCTTCAATATTATTTTAGATAAGTCAAATATCACTTGTAATATTTTCGGAAGCTTTTAATAATTTATAAACAATTATTATAATTTATAATAATTTTTCAAACATCTGAATCATTTTTAAATGATTTAATTATCAAATAAACTTATCAAGATTAATATTTAATAATATAAAAATATTAATAACATACTTGTCAAAATATTAAAGTTATTTTAATAACTTAAAAGATTTTAAATCAACAATATTCCACTTAAATGATTTTTAAAGTAATTAAAATCATTTTTAAATCATCACCATTAATATTAAAATATTAATGAAAGTATTATCAAATATTAAAAGTCATTAATTACAACTTAAAATATTTTAAATCACTTTTGTCATTTTTAAATGATTTTTAAATCAATAAAATCATTTTTAATTCATTTATTTAATATAACAATTAAATAAATCTAACATCATTAATATTAATTTATTAATGAGAATTCTCCAAAAATATTGAAAATTATATTTTATAATTCAAAATATTTTCTAATACTTTATTCTCATTTAAAAAGATTTTTAAATCATTAAAATCATTTTTATCTTATTTATTTAATTTAATAATCAAATAAATCTAATATCATAAATATTAAATTATTAATGAAAATTCTCCAAAAATATTAAAAGTTATATTTTATAACTCAAAATATTTTTAAATTCATTACTCTTATTTAAAATGATTTTTCATAATATTAATTCATTTTTTTTCTAATTTATTTAATATACTAATTAAATAAATTAAATATCATTAATATTCAAATAATTATAAATATTAATGAAAAAATATCCCAAATAATCAGAAATTATTTTTTATAATTTAAAATAATTTTTAAAACCATTTTAATAATTTTAATAATTTATTTTCTATTTTTAAATAATTTTCGGATTCTCAGAAATTAAATAAATTGAAAAATCATTTAATGGCCTTTAATGACACTTATTCATTGTCTTAGGTGTTCTCAGGCTCAAGAACACTAACAAGGTCAGTGTTCAAGGTCCCCTGTTTGACCGTGAATAATTCATTGGTTAATAGGCTTCTAGGTTAAATTAAACCTAAGTCGTGTAGTACTCATGTAGCACTACAACATCCAATAAAAAACTTTGATCAAAGAACAAACATACGAGGAGATCTGTGCAATCAAACTCGTTGTCAGAACATTTCTGGGTTTCTAGAAACCCAGATAGTTCGACCAGTCACTTTCAAGGCCGATTTAATCCAAGCTCCAAATATGTTTTGTGTGATATAAAGGTTTAAACTTATTGTCCATACGTTAAGGAACAATATTAAAGCAACAAATCTGACGAAAAACAAATTAATCACTACTTATTTAGCGGTCAAACTCAGTCAGAACGAGTGTTCATACACTTTCTGGAATTTTCTAGAGAAGCGTTTCGTGATCAGATAGTTTAGTTTGACTAACTACTATGTTCGATCGGTTGTCTATTTAAAGGATATAAAACCATATACTTAAAAAACACATAACAGGCTACAAGTTGGATATAACAACAACTTCAAATCAGTTACAACCTGACAGATCTTTGCATTACAAAACCTTGTCGAGGTCAAAACTACTGGTTGCCCATATTTTGATCGGTCATGGTCACCAACGGTCTTTGAATCGAATTAATAACTTCAATTTCAGACATTAAATTGTTACACTACCACTTGAAGATGAAAGACAACATAGCAAAATATAGATCCAAACAATAAAACATCAAAAACAACAAACAAACAAGAATCTGTGGCTCCTGACATTAGCTTGTCAGACCACAGAAATTGCTAAAGAACAGATTTTGAAAACTTGAATTTTCACCCACTTTGATGCTATGGATCCATCATGGATCAACATATATCAACTAAAAACATCTTATAACACCTTCTTAAACACTTAAACAATTTTTTTTTCTTAGCACCAAAGATTAAAAAAAAATAAAATAAAATTTTATTTATACCTTCTAGCTTCCAATTCTTGATCTTAATCCTCAAATCTATTATTGGTTGATCTAGGGCTGACTAAAATGACTGAAACACTTCTAATTTTCGGAGGTTCTTGAATGAGAGAGTAGGTGAGAGCAAGATAGCAAAATAGCTAGTTTTTTTTTATGATTTTTCTCTCTCTAAATCTCTTATATATTGCTTGTTGCAATTAGTCACTTGATGTGTTGTCCATTGGAGTAAGAAAATGCTGATAATTTAATGTCTCCAAGTCAACATAGTGGTTGAACAACTAAAGTAACTAGCCAATTTTGCAAGTTATCAAATAAAGAAAGTAAAAAGGGTATTTTGGTCTATTGTAAATTAAATTTAATGGCAATCTAGACTTTTTGTCCAACCCTTAGGGTTTGATACTTAGGGTTTAACCCTAAGGTCCTAACCCTTAAATTTGAAAAAAATCTAACTTCTACGATTTTCAAATTAGGGCTTTCATAATAGAAAAATAAAATTTCTAAATTATAATTAGGGTTTGTAAAATAGAAAATTAAGATACTAAAATATAATTAGGGTTTTCTAATCATATTTAAGTTTAATAAACACTTTGTCTTGCCAATTAGGATTAGGGTTTCCTAATTTAGGATTTACGATTCCCGATTTTGAAATTAGGGTTTTTCGGCTATTGATTAGGGTTTCTAACAACACGTTAGGGTTTTTAATCTTGAAATTAGGGTTTCTAATCTCTTAATAGGGTTTATTAATTTTAAACCTTATCCATTCAATCATTGGTCAACATTCCTATATAGTACAAGCACGCACCCATCGATACAATTATTTTAATTGAATTTTCTATCGAACCCCTTATCAGAAATTAGGGTTAGGGTTTTAAAGCTATTAATCACAACTCTACTCTATTTTCTCAGTCAATACTAAATTTGAACATTTCTCGAGACTTGTCTCACAGATACACAGTACAATATTAACAGTCAATGTCAATATTAAATAAAAAAAAATTATTCTTAAAATTTTGATTACTCGAAATCCCGGGTTATCACATTCACCCCTCCTTAAAAGGATTCCGTCCTCGGAATCACTGCTTTCTTATTCTCCAAAATCTTTTCAAGTTGTATCATCAATTCATTTTTATCAACACAATGTTAATTTGTGTTTCAAATTCTAACATTTGACTTGAATCTATAAAAGAAAATAGTTCACAGCGATATCCACCTCATATTACTCGCGTAATTTAATTTTTTTTCAACGAAATCGTTACCTATCGCCACTTCATGGACAGCTGCTGCATTTGGAACTATCATGCTAAAAGTGAATGTTGTTGGTCTTCCTGGATGGGCAGGTCCTCAAATCGCCAAGGTTCTACTACCGGGTCTCTTGTTGACACTCGACTTTTTCTTATTCCTTTTCGGACAATTCTGAACGAGATGATCGGTCGACCTACACGCAAAACAACCTTGTACCTTCTTCGAAATAGGACACCCGGGAGACATGTGTCCCTCTTGCCCACAGTTGTAACATACTCCTTTTTTCTTCAAACAACCTCCTTGATGATGCTTCCTGCAAACTACACATGGCATACCCTTCCTCATACGTTCTTTTGGATTATTTCCTAAATTAAAATTATCATCCCTCTTACGTTTATTAAAATCACTACCTCCACTATCACCTATCATGTTATTTCCTTCAGCCTCCTTTCTTTGTTCTTGACTATTCTTTAATACAGCTTCAATTTCTCCCTCAGCGAGAATGGCTTTTTCTAATAAAGTTGGAAATGAATTAATTTCCAGCACCTCTAACTTCTCAAGTACCAACGATTTCAATCCATTCCTAAAACATCGTGCTTTAAACTCCTCAATGTCTACTTGATGTGGAGCAAATTTAGCTAACTCATTGAACTTGAAAAAATATTCTGTCACTGTCATATTCCCCTGCTTCAAATTCAAAAATTGTTCTTCCATATTTTCCTTTGGACTTCCTTTCCTTGGTGGCAATATCTGATAAAAATCTTACATTAATTCTCTTTCTCTACACAAATTCTTATAAATCCCACAATAAGACTTTAACACAATGTTCTCATATAATCACATATTTATTCAAATAGCACATAGTACATTTAGTACTTAACACATAGCACTATCCCTTTTTAAATAATATTGTGATTAACAACACAACTTTAAACAAAAGTTGTAATTCTCCATTCACACATAACTATTTCCAGTTCATCAAACTTACCACACCTAGGGGTTCAGTAACTTACCACAATTATATGAGTTATGAACTTATCCGAGTCAGACCTTTGGCGTCCATTCGCTGAGGGGTTCAAAACATTTCATATAATTATGAGTCATGAACTTACCATAAGTATGAGTTTTAAGAACTCACAACTTTATCTTAATCTTATATTCATATAGAAAATAAAGATTTCATTCATTCCAACATATTTATATTTACATATATTCAAACATCGTTCTCGATATTACAACACTTAATATCAAAAGCTTCTACCAAAAGATACTAACACTTATATCTAAGTTGTCTAACGACCACTGCCTTCACCAGTCCTCTTCTTTTTGGGACACTTGTTTAATCTATGCCCCATTTGCCCACAGGAAAAACACTTCCTCAAATTTGTCTTAGGACAATGCAAAGAGATATGTCCTTCCTGCTTACAGTTGAAGCACACGTTCTTCCACATCATACATTCTCCCACGTGAGTCTTCCCACACTTGCTGCAAGCTTGTCTCTTCTTCGAGTTTTAATTTTTAGAGTTGTCCTTGTCCTTGTCCCTCTTTCTCTTCTTCTTGTCTTTCTTGCCGGCTCCTTCAGATGATCCACCACCTTCAGCCTTCATTCTCTCCACTGCTTTTTCACCATCATTCTCATTCTTTCGATCATTTCACGTAATGTCCGCTCCGTCTTCCGTAACTCCTCCAAGAGAGATACCTTTGTCCTGAGTTCTGGACTTTTCTGAATAATGATCATGTTCACCAACCTTGATCTTATTCTTTAACTCCACCTTAGCTTCTTTAGACTCCGCCTCCTTATCACTACTCAGATACATCTAGGGATAATCATCATGATCACTCACGAGATTAACCATGGGTTCTGCTTTTCCTACCTCCTCAACTGATTCGCTTCAGGCCGGCACCTCGACTCTCGGCATCAAAAGCGATAGTACCGCATCTCCGTACTAATCTTATCTTTTCCTGACATCCTACAATCAGTTTAAACAACTTGATTAGTACTTCACCAGTACAAACTTCTCTCACTATATGTCTACATATCTCACTATCGATATGCTTCAACAATCCCTCACATAGTACTCTAAATGAGTATTCTCTATCTCTCTTATGGTTATAATCCTAGGGTTTTCCCCACCCCACTTAAGGTTTATAACCTACAACTCTGATACCAACCTATGATGCCCCCAAATTCTGGTTACCTGACCCCCGAGTTTGGTGCTCACGATCCACAAAAATATAACATCTAACTACCCATTCATTTATAAATAGGAATACATTACTCATTAACATATGTTGTTAATACATAAGTCCCAGGTCCACTAACCTTAACATTACATTCATACCCCTTAGATATACAAAAAGGGTTTACAATACAACATAATAAATATGCTAATCATAACTAATTCATAACTATGCCTTTGCCTTTATCCTTCGCAAAGACCTCCTCCTTACCACTTTATCCCTAAATTGAAAAGTTTTATTTTGCAAGGGTGAGCAACTAATTGGCCCCGCAAGTTAAGACATACAATAAATGTATAACAATTCAAAACAATAGACTATCTATTTGATAGAATGAATCCAAAGTTCGGGGAAACTTTGAAATAGCTGAACAAATCGTTATTCAATAAAAAGTCATCTCATATTCTATACAACACAATAATTCAATAATGAAAGAGTACAACGCTTTAAAAGTTTCTACAATATATTCTAATGAATAATCAAGAATCAATTCTACGTAATAACAAAGTGGAATGTTTTTCAGATTTATGCTAAGTGATCACACTAGATCTTGAACTTTTCTTCTCGGGTATCTATCAAAGATTTACTTTAATAAATACTCAGGTGTATCAAATAACCATAAAGATTAAATCATACCCCTCTGCAAGTATAACAAGTGATCAGCTTTATTATACCCTATATTATGCATAATACTTAAACATAGCGTGCAATAGTCGAATTTACGACCAATAAAATGTTCCCTTTATATAAAAGGTTGTTCTCCTCAATTTCAGAATCAAGATTTTGATTTAACAATGAAATTTAATGATTTCAATATATAATCACTTCTCTTCTCTTTTCTTCTTAAACCTATCAAGTTCTAACAAATGTTCGTCTGGCCAGAACAATTAGCTAAAACATTTAAGTATAATTTGACAATAAACAAGAATTATCTGTACTGTCAATTCTAACTTCTACGGATATGAATATCCAACAACAGTTATTCTACAAATGAATATTTCTGAATTAGTAATTCAATTTGAATTATTAAACATGCACTAACTGCAAATAATCAACAATAAATTCCATGGATGTGGTGTAATTAGCAATAATTAACCACTATAATTATTGAATGAATATAACTCAAGGTTGAGTTAGAAAACTTGCCTCTTCCGCTGATTACAGCTACACAATATAATTTACTGCGTTTGTAAGACCTATAATCAACAATGTCGGTCTCACAATTAGCACAATCATTTATAACACACAACATTGTAGTTTACAGTCAAACCTTCTCCTAAACACATTTGCACATAGTCACAACAATGTTTATAACCTATATAAACACTTAACAAGTTCAACTAGTTCGGTCTAGTTGGACTTCGGTCTCATCTTGGTATTCTGGTCACCTTACCCAACAATAAACACAATTATTTGTCAAGTAAACTTAGTCTCTAAGCTTTAATATTATTTTAGATAAGTCAAATATCACTTGTAATATTTTCGGAAGCTTTTAATAATTTATAAACAATTATTATAATTTATAATAATTTTTCAAACATTGGAATCATTTTTAAATGATTTAATTATCAAATAAACTTATCATTATTAATATTTAATAATATAAAAATATTAATAACATACTTGTCAAAATATTAAAGTTATTTTTAATAACTTAAAAGATTTTAAATCAACAATATTCCACTTAAATGATTTTTAAAGTAATTAAAATCATTTTTAAATCATCACCATTAATATTAAAATATTAATGAAAGTATTATCCAAATATTAAAAGTCATTAATTACAACTTAAAATATTTTTAAAGCATTTTTCTCATTTTTAAATGATATTTAAATCAATAAAATCATTTTAATTCATTTATTTAATATAACAATTAAATAAATCTAACATCATTAATATTAGTTTATTAATGAGAATTCTCCAAAAATATTGAAAATTATATTTTATAATTCCAAATATTTTCTAATACTTTATTCTCATTTAAAATGATTTTTAAATCATTAAAATCATTAAAATCATTTTTATCTTATTTATTTAATTTAATAATCAAATAAATCTAATATCATTAATATTAAATTATTAATGAAAATTCTCCAAAAATATTAAAAGTTATATTTTATAACTCAAAATATTTTTAAATTCATTACTCTTATTTAAAATGATTTTTCATAATATTAAATCATTTTTCTCTAATTTATTTAATATACTAATTAAATAAATTAAATATCATTAATATTCAAATAATTATAAATATTAATGAAAAAAATATCCCAAATAATCAGAAATTATTTTTTATAATTTAAAATAATTTTTAAAACCATTTTAATAATTTTAATAATTTATTTTCTATTTTTAAATAATTTCCGGTTTCTCAGAAATTAAATAAATTGAAAACCGTCGCTAATGGCCTTTAGCGACACTTGACTGTTGTCTTAGGTGTTCTTGGCTCAAGAACACTAACAAGGTCAGTGTTCAAGGTCCCCTGTTTGACCGTGAATAATTCATTGGTTAATAGGCTTCTAGGTTAAATTAAACCTAAGTCGTGTAATACTCATGTAGCACTACAGCATCCAATAAAAACTTTGATCAAACAACAAACATACGAGGAGATCTGTGCAATCAAACTCGTTGTCAGAACATTTCTGGGTTTCTAGAAACCCAGATAGTTCGACCAGTCACTTTCAAGGCCGATTTAATCCAAGCTCCAAATATGTTTTGTGTGATATAAAGGTTTAAACTTATTGTATATACATGAAGGAACAATATTAAAGCAACAAATCTGACGAACAACAAATTAATCACTACTTATTTAGCGGTCAAACTCAATCAGAACGAGTGTTCATACACTTTCTGGAATTTTCTAGAAAAGCGTTTCGTGATTAGATAGCTTAGTTTGACCAACTACTATGTTCGATCGATTGTCTGTTTAAAGGATATAAAACCATATACTTAAAGAACACATAACAGGCTACAAGTTGGATATAACAACAACTTCAAATCACTTACAACCTGACAGATCTTTGCATTACAAAACCTTGTCAGAGGCTGAAAACTACTTCTGGGTTGCCCATATTTTTGACTGGTCATGGTCAGTCAACGGTCTTTGACCGTTAATAACTTCAATTTCAGACATTAAATTGTTACACTACCACTTGAAGATGAAAGACAACATAGCAAACTATAGATCCAAACAATAAAACATCAAAAACAACAAACAAACAAGAATCTGTGGCTCCTCACATTAGCTTGTCAGACCACAGAAATTGCTAAAGAACAGATTTTGAAAACTTGAATTTTTACCCACTTTGATGCTATGGATCAATATATATCAACTCAAAACATCTTATAACACCTTCTTATAACAAAAATTTTTTCTTAGCACCAAAGATTAAAAAAATAAAAACTAAAATTTGATTTATACCTTCTAGCTTCCAATTCTTGATCTTAATCCTCAAATCTATTATTGGTTGATCTAGGGCTGACTAAAATGACTGAAACACTTCTAATTTTCGGAGGATCTTGAATGAGAGAGAGTAGGTGAGAGCAAGATAGCAAAATGGCTAGTTTTTTTATCATCTTTCTCTCTCTAAATCTCTTATATATTGCTTGTTGCAATTAGTTACTTGATGTGCTGTCCATTGGAGTGTGAAAATGCTGATAATTTAATGTCTCCAAGTCAACATAGTGGTTGAACAACTAAAGTAACTAGCCAATTTTGCAAGTTATCAAATAAAGAAAGTAAAAAGGGTATTTTGGTCTATTGTAAATTAAATTTAATGGCAATCTAGACTTTTTGTCCAACCCTTAGGGTTTAACCCTAAGGTCCAAACCCTTACATTTAAAAAAAATCTAACTTCTACGATTTTCAAATTAGGGCTTTCATAATAGAAAATTAAAATTTCTAAATTATAATTAGGGTTTGTAAAATAGAAAATTAAGATACTAAAATATAATTAGGGTTTTCTAATCATATTTAAGTATAATAAACACTTTGGCTTGCCAATTAGGATTAGGGTTTCCTAATTTAGGATTTACGATTCCCAGTTTTGAAATTAGGGTTTTCCGGCTATTGATTAGGGTTTCTAACAACACGTTAGGGTTTTTAATCTTGAAATTAGGGTTTCTAATCTCTTAATAGGGTTTATTAATTTTAAACCTTATCCATTCAATCATTGGTCAACATTCCTATATAGTACAAACACGTACCCATCGATACAATTATTTTAATTGAATTTTCTATCGAACCCCTTTTCAGAAATTAGGGTTATTATTTTTAAAGCTATTAAGCACAACTCTACTCTATTTTCTCAGTCAATACTTAATTTGACCATTTCTCGAGACTTGTCTCACAGATACACAGTACAATATTAACAGTCAATGTTAATATTAAATAAAAAAAAATTATTCGTAAAATTTTGATTATTCGAAATCCCGGGTTATCATACACTACTCAGTAGTCATGCTTGTATATAGACAACACATGTATACTTTACTCACATAGTTCATATTCTAGAAATTTCCTTTTCTTTATGCCTATACGTGCATAAGTGAAAACCATACATTAACCAAATGATGTTCATGTCAATATGTCTATAGGCATAATGAATCCTAATACACATGCTGGAATGGTCATAACATACTTTACTCATTACTTGATGATATTAGCTCCCTCATTCTAACTTACTTTGAATTGAACACTAAGTCAACTTAGCATATCTTAACATGTAACTCTCATGCATTTACAACATATATTAAAGCCACATGCATTCTCAAATGGTCAGAACTTACTAGATAAAAGTCTTGATCAAGTTCTCTTTGAAAAGCCTTGAGTTACTTATCTTTCAAATAGTCTAATCTTTCAATCATGTATGCTAGTGTGTTTAATCACTTTAGTCTTGCATTTCATGTTAATATAAACCATATTATCATGTTCATAAAGTCAATATGCTCACATGATGTGTTCGTGACAAAGTTCACTTTTGAAATCATACACCTCATTTCAAGACTACAAGTATTATGTCAATCATTGTGATACTTGTTCACCCTATATGCATGTGCTTACATATGCATGTCAAAATAGTTTACAAGCTTGTTTTAACTATGTACCAACAAGTTAGCATGAACAGAAATTGAACAAAAATTATCTTAGTGGTGTTGGCTTGGCAGCATTTTGTGCCATTAACCAAGATAAAATCGGTGCAAATCAAGCGATCTGTCGACTAGAGGTAGACACTGCTCTACTTTGGCAATTCAACAACCCATCACCAAATTCTCTTATGGAAAAGGTTTCTATCATAACCCAACACATTTAGAAGCTTGTAAAACACTTATCAACATAACCCAAATCAACTAACAATCAATACATGCTTAATTCAAGAATCAACCCATTAAACAATTTATCAAAAATGAAGCATGGGAATCTAAATTATACCTTTGTGACTCAATCTAGCTGTTCTAAAACAATATACTCACTCTATATAAGCTCTTTAGCATCTAAATCTCAGCAATTGCAACAAGGAAGATGAGGGTCTTATTTATAGAATATTGATTATCTAGTTAATGCCATTACCTCGCAAATCAAACCAAAGGATTTCAAGAATGCATAAGGGTTAAGATAGAGTTGGTGATTCCACTCATGAATCCCACTCCCCATCCATTATTTGCTATATGTTTGAAGAATTTGAGATGAAGCTAGCCTAAGCTTGCTAGCATTTCACGTGGGAAGGAAAAGAATGGGCTCTTATTATGGGACAAGGAAATAATTCTCAATATTTGCACAATTTAAATGCAACAATGTAATGCAACACTTGGTAAAAACCATATATACTCATAATATAAACTTTGGTTATCAAATAGGTGTACACAATTCATTTCATATAACATAGGTTATAATGATTTAAAAGGGCATATAATGTATTTCCCAATTACAAGATATCTAGTAATGCACATACATATATCAATATAATAATGCAACTCACATGAATGCAAATAACTCTTACTATATAGTCTATATATATAATATATAGACATATTAATGTGCCACCTTGTACAATATAAAATATACAATTAACTACCACATAATAAAGGTTTACTATATTGCATGCTTTGCACAAATAAATCAAGTAAACATATAATTATTTTATAAACTATTAATCTATTACACATTAATTATTATTTATCCAATAATAATTATTAATTAACACACTATCAATTAATTACTCATAATTGCAATTAATCAATATGTTCAACTCTTGCTACTATATTCAAATAAATTGAATATTTAATTAATACTCTTATCAAGTCTTTGATATTAGGATCTTAGGGTTAGTCCACTAATTTAAATCAACTATTAGTGACTCCCTTTAATCATTTCGTAAATTCACATAACCATTTAAGGTTTAAATAAACTCACAAAACTAACTCATTAAAATTAAATCACATATTTAATTAATAAGGAGTTAAAAATTTGTGGACGTTACATCCCTCCCCCCTTGTAAAAATTTCGTCCTCGGAATTGTATAAATAAGGTTACTCAAATAAAAACGGATAATTCGCTCTCATTTTCTTTTCTAGCTCCCACGTAGCTTCTTCTACGGCGTGATTCCTCCAGAGAATCTTAACGGAATGCATAATCTTATTCCTTAACTTCTGTTCCTTCCTATCTACTATCTGGACAGGAACTTCCTCGTACGATATGTCTTTCTCGACTTTAATTGGTTCATAAGAGATAATGTGCTTATAGTCTAATTTATACGACCTCAACACTGACACATGAAACACATTGTGAATGTGCTCAAGTTCAGGAGGTAACGCTACCTCGTACGCCACTTCTTCACCGCTACTTTCGGAATCTCGAATCAGTCCCTGTGAACCTAGGGCTCAACTTGCCCTTCTTCCCAAAATGAATCTTCCCTTTCCAGAAAGATACTTTCAGAAATGCATAACTTCCTACTTCAAAATCTCTCTTCCTGCGATGTAAATCTGCATACTTCTTCTAGCGATCTTGAGCTGCTACTAGTCGAACACTTATCACCCTGATGATTTCTATCGTCTGTTGTACCAACTCTGGCCCCAACAGTCGACGTTCTCCAACTTCGTCCCATCATAAGGGCGTTCTACATTTCCCCCTATACAGTGCTTCGTACGGTGGCATTCCAATACTGGTGTCATAACTATTGTTATACGCAAACTCTACTAATGGAAGGTGATCCTCCCAAATACCCTTGAAGTCCATCACACAAGCTCGGAGCATGTCTTCAAGTATCTGAATCGTTCTCTCACTTTGCCCATCAGTCTGCGGATGATACGCGGTACTCATTCGTAGTTGTGTCCCCATTCTTTCTTGAAGACTCTTCCAGAAGTTTAACGTGAATCGCGGTTCTCTATCTAATACAGTAGATACTGGCACCCCATGCCTTGAGATAATTTCCTTAACATATAATTTGGCTAACTGGTCCAAACTATACGTAATCCTAATTGGCAAAAAGTGAGTTAACTTAGTAAGACGATATACAATTACCCATATAACCTCGTGCCCTTAATGCGTTGCTGGAAGTCCCACCACAAAGTCCATTGTGATGTGCTCCCATTTCCATTCTGGAATCTCTAATGGTTGTAATAACCCGCTTGGTCGTTGGTGCTCTACTTTAACTCTCTAACAAGTTAGGCATCTACTTACGCATTCCGCAACCTCTCTCTTCATGTTTCACCACCAGAAGTGGTGACGCAGATCCTGGTACATCTTCGTACTTCCTAGGTGTATCGAGTATCTCGTACTATGCGCTTCTTGCAAAATCTCTTCTCTCAGTTCTCGCACTAGCGGTACCCAACTTCGTCCTTCAAATCTTAGTAGTCCAGTGCTATCAATCTTAAATTTTAACTCATCACCTTCAGTCAATCGCTTCTTGATGTTATTGCAATCGTCGTCCTTCTCTTGTGCGTCTTTAACCTTATCCAACAAAGTCGGACTCGCTGTCACCGTAAATAATTATTCGTTGGTCTCCATCGGATACTTAAATCTCCAAGTCTAGTCGTTAGAAATCCTTCACCAATTCATCTTGAATGGTCAATTTCAATAACTTCTCTTTGTCCTTTTGCTAAAGGCATCTGCCACTACATTTTCTTTGCCTGGATGGTACAGAATCTCACAATCATAATCTTTGATCAATTCTAATCATCGGCACTGCCTCATATTTAATTCTTTCTATGTGAAGGTATACTTCAAACTCTTGTGATCTGTATATATCTCACACTTCTCACCATACAAATAATGCCTCCAAATCTTCAAGGCAAAAACTCATTGCTAACTCCAAATTTCATGAGTGAAATCCTTTCTCATAATCTTTCAAATGGCGTGGAAGCGTGCACTAATGACCTGCCGTTTTGCATCAGTACACAGCCAACTCCCTTGTGTGACATATCACTATACACTATAAACCCTCCCGTGTTGTCCGGTAAAGCCAACACAGGTGCTTGACTAAGCCTCTTCTTCAATTCTAGGAAACTTTCTTCACACTTCTCCGTCCAATTGAACTTAACTGTCTTTCTAGTAAGATTGGTCAATGGTGATGCTAATTTTGAAAAATATTGAATGAATATTCGATAGTATCCTGCCAATCCTAAGAAACTCCTAATTTCTATCGGCATCTTTGGCTGCTCCCAATTGATAACCGCTTCTACCTTCGCTGGATCCACTGAAACACCATTTTTGTCGATAATGTGCCCCAAAAATAGCACTCTTTGCAACCAAAACTCACACTTGGAGAATTTTTCATACATCTTCTCCCTCCTTAATGTTTCTAACACTATCCGAAGATGTTTGGCGTGTTCTTCCTCCATTTCTGAATATACTAGGATGTCATCGATGAATACGACAACAAACTTATCTAAATACTGTTTGAACACTCTGTTCATCAAATCAATAAAGGCTGCTGGCGCATTTGTCAATCCAAATGACATTACCAGAAACTCAAAGTGTCCATACCGAGTTCTGAATGCCGTCTTTGGAATATCATCCGGCGTCACTTTTAGCTGGTGATAACCAGTCCTCAAGTTAATCTTTTAAAAGTACTTTGCCCATTCAACTGATCAAACAAATCGTCTATCCTGGGCAACGGGTACTTGTTCAACTCTGTGTAGTCGATACAAAGTCTTAGCGACCCATAATTCTTCTTTACGAATAAGACTAGTGCTCCCCAAGGTGATACGCTCGGTCAAATGTATCCCTTATCTAACAACTCTTGTAATTGAGCCATTAGTTCTTTCAGCGACAGACATACTACCTTGCTTCAGTTCCAAAAACTTAACTTCCATATCTTGTTGCGTATTATCCGAGAAATAATTCTCAAGGAATAGCTCCTTAAATCTCCCCCAAGGAATAACTCCTTCGTCTGCTCGACCCCTATTGGCTTTCCACCAATAGTTAGCTTCACCCTTCGTCACGAAAGTGGCAAAACTTGTCTTCTGTGCTTTGGCCACTCATGCGACCTCAAACACCTTCTTAATTTCTTCTATCCATGTCTGGGCTTCAATTGGATCCAAGGTTCCTCGGAACTCCGGTGGTCCTTCCAATTTAAAGTCCTTAAAACTAGCCAAGTGTTGTCTTAGCTGCCCTGGTCCTGGTGGGGGTCTGTTTTGCATTGCCTCAGTTAACAAGTTAACGAAATTCTGCACTGGATCAACATTTGCCCCCCCTCCACCATTGTTAATGGATCCTTCATCCCTCTGATTTCGCTGAACTCTCCTAGGCGACATGATCTGAGGAAAGGAAGAAAATTACTAGGCTTTATATGATATGCTATTCATGTTAGCATTAAGAAGTTTAAGACGTCTATCAATCATTTTTGATTTAAATAAACAACTTCAGTATCACAATAAAACTCGATGGATTTTCTCAACCCATCACTTACATACTCTACTTGAGTTTTCTACTAAGGTTATAACCTAGGTTTCACATTCCTAATGTTTATAACCTATAGCTCTGATACCAACCTGTGACGCCCCCAAATCCGAGTCCTTTGACCCCGGTTTGGTCATCACGATAAACTACAAACATCCACCTCTAAACAACATATGATAACTAAAATGCGGAATATAATAAACGTACGTCGTTCATTCAAAAGGTGTTACTAGTCCCAAGAAACGATAACCTTAATATCATTCTACAAACATACCCAAAAATAAACATTAGGGTTCATATTACATAATTGTAATTTAAACAAAGCATAAAATAAAGTCTGCTCCTTGCCCTTATTCTACATATTTCCATTACCCTTGTCCTTCCCTGAGGTCTCGGGCTTAGCTGCAATATATTCATGATATAGCAAGGATGAGCAACAAGTTTGCTCAACAAGTTTAAATACAACAATAAGGATATATCATGATGAATAAAAAAAATATTGGGCAATGGATTCAAAACATGAATATCTGAAGGATTCAACAATTTGAATATCTTAAGCAAAGATAATGATTGCTTTTAGAATAACTGCTAGTCAAATAGACTTTGAACTATAACACTCCAATGGAATCAATAGCTAATTCACCCTTTAGTTATTGTCTACAGAATAAGTACTTAAGGGGATCAGCCTCACGTACTCTACGTATATGCATAACATTTAAATCTGCTCTGCTGTATCTTATATTAGATACCTGGTGTACTCCCGTATCGTAAGAGGGGTGTTCTTTCAATCTAAGAATCCTTACCATCAATTGGTTTGGATAGCTTTTATAAAACTTCATATGTTTGTCTGACCGAACAAAGGTTCAGACTCTATCTGACACAGTTCAAGAATTATTGAACTTTAATGATGTACAAGCCTAAGATTGTACGAACTCCAGTGCACTAAGTGCGAATATCAATAATATCGATGTGGGATAATTGTAAAGTAATTAAACCACTTAATATCATGATTGGAAATAAGATTTCAAGTTTAAATGAATAACTTTCAATTCAACAATATCCAGCTCAATGCAATATGAGAAGGATATGAAAACTTTCACAAACTCAAAGTTGTGTAAGTTTGGAAACTTGCAACACAATAAATTCAGATACTTGCTCAATATAATTTAGGGTAAGTTTAGGGAAACTTTCTTAACAAAAGTAGGGTTCAAGGAACTTGCATAAACATATACATATTTGCACAAAATAAAGGTAGTGGGTAAGGTTTAGATACTTGCCTGCTTGTTCAGCTACAATACAATACTAGCTTAAACTAACTCGCGTTGAAATGACCTAATATTAACAAGTTGGTCCTTTCAATTAGTATGTGTAAACTAGTACGAGTCTACACTTAAAGAATCAAATCATCACATAGCATGCTTCTCAACACATTACATGGCACATTGGTCGTACATTAAAAGATAAAGAGATCATGTAAGCATGCCTTAAATTTCAGAACCAAAAGCAGAATCTTGGGAAGACTGCAGGATTTACACACAATTGTATGCTCGGTCTAGGCTTAGGGATGACAAAATTGCGTTGTCCTTGGCTGCACCAAGGTTGAGCCACTCTCTCTCCCGAATTCAAATCCAACTCTAACATACCAATTACACATATATTTTAACATACGTACATGCTAGTGTTTCAAACATAACACATGACCATACTTGAATTCAATACTTCAAGTTTAACTTACAAATTATAAGTCATTAAAACATAAAAGGTCATGTAAACATCATGCTTTGTAACTTGGTTATACATTACTCAGTAGTCATGCTTGTATATAGACAACACATGTATACTTTACTCACATAGTTCATATTCTAGAAAATTTCTTTTCTTTATGCCTATGCGTGCATAAGTGAAAACCATACATTAACCAAATGATGTTCATGTCAATATGTCTATAGGCATAATGAATCATAATACACATGCTAGAATGGTCATAACATACTTTACTCATTACTTGATGATATTAGCTCCCTCATTCTAACTTCGTTTGAATTTAACACTAAGTCAAATTAGCATATCTTAACATATAACTCTCATGCATTTACAACATATATTAAAGCCATGTGTATGCTCAAATAGTCAGAACTTACTAGATAAAAGTCTTGATAAAGTTCTCTATGAAAAGCCTTGAGTTACTTATCTTTGAAATAGTCTAATCTTTTAATCATGTATGCTAGTGTGTTTAATCACTTTAGTCTTGCATTTCATGTCACTATAAACCATATTATCATGTTCATAAAGTCAATATGCTCACATGATGTGTTCGTGACAAAGTTCACTTTTGAAATCAAAAACCTCATTTCAAAACTACAAGTATTGTGTCAATCATGGTTATACTTGTTCACCATATATGCATGTGCTTACATATGCGTGTCAAAATAGTTGACAATCTTATTTTAACTATGTACCAACAAGTTAGCATGAACATAAACTGAACAGAAATTATCTTAGTCAGCGGGCTTGTAGTATTCTTGTGGTTGATATAAGATAAAATGGCCAATTGTTGATCTGTCGAATTCGAGGCGATACACTACTCTGCTGGCGCTTCAACAACCCATCACCAAATTCCCTTATAGAAAGGGTATCTATCATAACCCAACACATTTAGAAGCTTGTAAAACACTAATCAACATAACCTAAATCAACTAACAATCAATACATGCTTAATTCAAAGAATCAACCCATTAAAAAATTTATCAAAAATGAAGCATAGGAATGGAAATTATACCTTTGTGACTCAATCTAGCTGCTCTAAAACAATATACTCACTCTATATAAGCTCCTTAGCATCTAAATCTCAGCAATTGCAACAAGGAAGATGAGGGTCTTATTTATAGAATATTGATTATCTAGCTAATGCCATTACCTCACAAATAAAACCAAAGGATTTCAAGAATGCATAAGGGTTGAGAGAGAGTTGGTGATTCCACTCATGAATCCCACTCCCAATCTACTAATTGCTCTATGTTTAAAGAATTTGAGATGAACCTAGGCTAGGCTTGCTAGCATTTCACGTGCGAAGGAAAAGAATGGGCTCTTATTATGGGACAAGGAAATAATTCTCAATATTTGCACAATTTAAATGAAACAATGTAATGCAACACTTGGTAAAAAACCATATATACACATAATATAAACTTTGGTTATCAAATAGGTGTACACAATTCATTTCATATAACATAGGTTATAATAACTTAAAAGGGTATACAATGTATTTCCCAATTACAAGATATCTAGTAGTGCACATACATATATCAATATTACTATATAAACAACTCACATGAATGCAAACAACTCTTACTATATAGTCTATATATATTATATATAGACATATCAATGTGCCACCTTGTACAATATAAAATATACAATTAACTACCACATAATAAAGGTTTACTATATTGCATGCTTTGCACAAATAAATCAAGTAAACATATAATCATTTTATAAACTATTAATCTATTACACATTAATTATTATTTATCCAATAATAATTATTAATTAACACACTATCAATTAATTACTCATAATTGCAATTAATCAATATGTTCAACTCTTGCTACTATCTTCAAAAAAATTTAATATTTAATTAATACTCTTATCAAGTATTTGATATTAGGATCTTAGGGTTAGTCCACTAATTTAAATCAACTATTAGTGACTCCCTTTAATCATTTCGTAAATTCACATAACCATTTATGGTTTAAATAAACTCACAAAACTAACTCATTAAAATTAAATCACATATTTAATTAATAAGGAGTTTAAAATTTGTGGATGTTACACCCTCCCCCGCTGGGTAGGCTATTTTTTTTTACTTTTACCCCCGCCCCGGTGGGGTCCTTTCTTCAATGCAGTGTCTTCTGGTAAAATGACCATACCTTTTTATCCGGGAGGAGTTACGAGGCCTGTAACCTATCAAATCGAAGCTCTCGACGAGCTCTACCAATTTTATTCTTTGTGAATTGAGAAATAATGGACAGATGAAGGTTGAAATCGGGCTTGAAGTAGATAATATGTAAATTGCAAGCATAAGAACTCTTAGCTTTGATCTTTGTTGATAAAAAGGCCATAACTCTCGCATCCGAACTCCGATTGGGATTATTCAAGATATTCCAGAAAGCTAAGAAGAAGCTCTATAGTATAATCCAAGTTCTAAGCTAAGAACATGCATCTAACTTAGTGTTAAAAGCCCTTTAATCTTCCCTTCTTGTATTTGCTTACATATTTTAGTCCAAAAGATGTCCGAATTACTTTTCCTTGTGCTTCTTCATGCCAATGTTATGTCATAGCCTACAAAATAACATAAAATGTATGAAAAGTAACTATAAAACATAGGTTTAAGAATCTAATTCAAGTAATAGATACTGAATAAGTAGGTATAAAACCTACTTATCACTTATGTCGAGGATGAAAAGCTCATAATGTAGCTGTTTCAGAAAAGTCTGACTGGAGAAGCCAAAGCATGATATACTAGATTAGACAACTCCAAGATTCATAGCTGGGAGGAGCAAGCCCATTCTTTTCTCATTCAGTACAGTTTTCAAACTCAGATGGCTCCAAACTGGTATCAAATAACCAAGGACAATAAACAACTCACTGAGTCTTCCATCTATGAGTGAGTCTGAAATTGTGATGAACTTCATAGACATTCAATAAGCTCCCTTTTATAAGAGGGTTCTAGCTGGCATAGGCAAGTCATTCTCTGAAATGATCAAACATGGAGAAATGGTTGAAATGGGGTTGAAGTCTGGGAAGATTCAAGACCTCACCGCATTAAAAGTTATAGTTAAGCACATCCAGTTTGGAAGTTATGGAAACAACCCCAGGAGGGTTCATAAGAAGAAAGAGGAGGATGTTTTCCTGACACTACAAGGACAAAAAGGTAATTAGAACATGCCTATTCAGAGGAGAAATTATTCCCCTTTTCAAGCACAGTCTTCAAACCATCCATTGCCAAAAGGTGGAGAAGTTAGACATACAAGAGTGTTCACAACCTTAGGGGACTCACTCGAAAACATTCTCAAACTTCTGACAGCTCAGAAGAAAATTACTCATCTTCTTCCACCAGCCAACCCGAGCGGAAAAGGTTTTAATGTAAGCAAGAAATGTGCTTATCATGTTGGAGCTCTAGGCCATGGCACTCAAGATAGTTAGGCCCTGAAGCATAAAATCCAGGATTTAATTGACAATGGTGAGATCATGGTGACTAAACCCGACCAACCCCATGTGCAAGATAACCCTCTCCCTCAACACAAGGAAAATGAGGTTAACATGATTACTTGGAGCACTGGACAGAGCTCCCATTATGTTGGTGGATCATCCAAACTAGCAAGGACAATGTTGACAAATGGGATTATGCATAGTTCCTGTTTATGATGGAACGAAAAATGAAGGCTCTTAGTGAGCAAGTCAACTAATTGGCAGAACTGGTGGTTCATCAGCACCAAATCACACGTCAATTATTCAGCCATGAGCATGCTAGCCTCCTTCCTCTTATTACAAGTACTCCACCACTTACTCCAGAAGGTGAAACCTTGGAGTATAAAATTGCAAAAAGAACAAAAGTTAAAGCTCGTCGGGATTTCTCCAATAAAAGGAAATTCACCTATTTAGGCTAACCGATGGAAGAGATATTACATGTGCTTATCAATGAGGAAAAAATCATAGCTTTGCTACCTCCCATTAGCTCCCACTCAAGATGGTTTGGTTCTAATGGAGTATGCTAATACCACTCCCACTCTCGCAGTCCTAACATTGAAGAATGCTGAGCACTCCACCATCTTATTCAAAACCTGATTGATAGTGGTGTCCTGTACATGGCAGATAATGATGATGTATTACTAGAGAGTGGGGACACATTTCCTATAAAATGGAAGGATTTCATAACAGTTGTATCCTTTGAGGAAGATTTAGCTTCCACACCAAGTATAATACAACCAATTTAGCTCAAAGGTGTTGAAAATCCTTTGAAAGTGGTTGCACCAAAGCCAATCATGTTGCCATTCAGGCCATAATATCTTGTTATCAGCCTCAAGAAAGTGCCAAGGAATTATGGAGAGGCTAAAGTATCTACATCTAATACAACTGCTGTAGTGTCGAAAGATAATCCACTGTATCTTCCCCACCGGGTGATGAAGCCTACCATCAAGTTAAAGGGGAAATTTCCCATGGAGAAGATTGAAGAATTCCTTCGTACTATGGGACACAATGAAGCCAAGGTGGTTTTAAGCTTGAAAGAAGCTCCATAACATATTTCTATACTGGACTTGGTTTTCTCTTCAGAAGATCACAAGAAGGTCTTACTGAGAGTTCTAGAAGAAGCCCACTTGCCAAAATCAGTGGATGTTGAGAAATTCCGTCATCTGGTTAATCACATCTTTAATAGTAATGTGATATCCTTCACCGATGATGACATACCTCCTGAAGGGACTGGTTATTGCAAATCATTGCATATAGTAGTTATGTCCTGCGGATATATGGTGGGGGAAGTTGTAATAAATGGAGGATCATCCTTAAACATCTGCCCTTATGCCACCTTGCAGAAAATGAACATCAATCTCAATTGGATCTCAAGCAGCCATACAATTATCAAAGTTTTTGATGGATCCTGACGAAATGCTATCAGAGAGATTGAACTATCTGCTGAGATTGGTCCACATACATTCTACGTATCCCTTCATGTGCTTAAAATAGCTACATGATACAACTTACTTTTGGGGAGATAGTGGATTCATATGGCTGGAGCTGTCCTTTCCACCCTTTATTAGCAGCTCAAATACATCATTAATAGTAGCCTGGTCACTATTAATGCTGAGCCAGAATGTCCTGTAAAAGGTGACATACCGCTCATCAGTTTCAATGCAGAAGTTGAGCCTTTCAGCTTCCAGGCCCTTGAGGTGAGAAACACTCACTATTAACCCATTAGGGCGCCACCTCTGAAACCTAGAGTTTCTGCTGAGGTAATATCATCAAGTCAAGAGAAGATATCCTTGGGTTTTCAACCTGGACAAGGGTTAGGAAAGGATCATCAAGGAATCAAGCGCCCATTTCAAATTCCCAGTCAAACAGGGACAGCTGGACTAGGTTATTCTCTTGGGTCCACTCACAGGAACTCCCATAAGAACAAACAGGTTCCTTCATCTTTAGCCACATGGCGATTGCCTAAACCTACAGATGTTGAGCCTGCACGGCCTTCATTAAAGGATCCTGCCTATGTGGTAGCTATGTTGTTTCCTAAACTGATACTGGTAAGAGGAAAGGAAGTCTTGATTCCAGATCCGGAAGTGGAAGAAAGGAATCAAAGGTGCAAAGAAGAGATATATAAACATCTGTTAAGAATACGCGTCATAGTCCATACGGAGGGTATGAACAGAGACATTCCGAATGATAATTATCCAGATATCATGGTCATCATTCAGGAGAAGGAGGACGATAACATCCCCTTCATCACTGCTGTCCACCAGGACTTCACCCTTGGAAATTGGAGCAGCATTCCATGCATTTTTTAGCAAGAGTAAAAAGGGCAGAAACTCCCTATGCCCTATAAATAACAATAACTACTTACTTTTGTTGTACATTATTAGCAGTTGTTTTGATCATTACATGCTAACACTTTATATGATTGAACATTTTCATATATTAAGTGAAAGCATTTTATTTCAGGAATCTAAAGTTAGATGTGCCTAAACTTGCTGATGAGGTGCCTATTCTCCACAAGGACTATAACTTTGATGTGAAGTTAGACTCAGACTTGATGGAAATATAAGAGGACTATGAGATATCTCAGGAGATCAAAGAATGGGTTGAAGACAAACCCAAACAAAATCTTTATCAAATAACCTCTTTCAACCTCAGAACCTCAGAAAACCCCAAACAAATAAAGATTGGTACGGACCTTACTCCAAACCAAAGGAATGCTATGGTTACTCTATTGACCCAATTTCGGGATGTGTTTGCATGGTCTCATTAAGACATGGTCTGTTTGTCCACTGACATTATCATTCATCGCCTCCCCATCTAAGAGGGATTCAAGCCAGTCAGGGAGAAGCTCAGGTGATTAAAACCTGAGTGGAGTTTAAAAGTTTAGGAAGAAATTATGAAACAATTTTAAGCTATCATCATCATGGTATCAACATACCCTGAGTGGCTATCCAACATAGTCCTTGTGCCTAAACCTGGAGGGAAGGTGCGAGTTTGCGTGGATTACAGGGATCTGAATAAAGCTTGCCTCAAAGCTAGCTTTCCCGTTCCATTCATCCACATACTTATTGACAATACAGCTCAATATGACATGTACTCTTTTGCTGATTGATTTGCGGGGTATAATCAAATCATGGTTGCTGAAGAGGATCATAAGAAAACTGTATTCTTCACTCCTTGGGGAACCTTTTCCTATAGATGGTTGTCATTCAGCCTCATCCATGCCGGAGCTACCTATCAGCGAGCCATGATGGCTCTTTTTCATGATCTAATGTAAAAAGAGATAGAAATCTATGTGGATGACAATAATGTCAAGTCCCGAAGGGAGGAAGACCACCTAGATCATCTCAAAAAGCTCTTCAACAGGTTACGTAAGTACAACTTGAAGTTGAATCCAGCCAAGTGCACCTTTGGTGTTAAATCAGAAAAGTTTTTAGGATTCCTAGTTGGCCACAAAGGGATTGAGTTGGATCCCACAAAAAACCAGGCCATCACGGAAATGCCCATACCTCAGATAGAGAAGGAAATACGGGGATTTTTGGGAACAATCAACTTCATTTAAGGTTTTGGAAGTTATACCTTTAATTGCTTGGAGATAATTCTTGATAGAACATAAAGAATTACTTGAAATCACAAGACTCTTTCTCAAACTCTCTCTCTCTCTCACTCAAATTTTCTTTATAAACTCCCTTTCTTCTCTTCTCTCATGCTTAGGCCAACTCTTTTACGTAAAGTAAAATAAAATAGACGCAACCCAAACCAAAACGTCTAAAACTGACGTTCTAATAATTATATAATTTTATTAGTTATAAAATATTTAATATATTATTATTATTATTACTATTATTTTTAATTCAAATTCAAATTCAAAAGTCATAAGGCTTTGTTTGGCAAAACACTTTTAAAAAATAAAGACTTAATATCTTTAAGTCTTGTTTGATAAATCCATTTAAAACTACTTTAATTTACTTCAATAAATCATTTATACTATAGTTTATTGTCCCACATTATTTACTTGAATTTCCATATCCAATCTCAATTAAATAAACAAAACTAATTACCACAAAATTATAATTTTCATTATAATTTTACTTAATAAATTAACAAATCACTTTAATTACTAAATGAAATTAAAACAACATTCCAAAGAAACTATATAATCATTAACAACTCTCTAATTTAGTTATTAAGTTAAATTAGAGTATTATCTCATAAATTTAATTCATCATTGTTTTATCTTAATTAAGTTAATTTCTATAACTCATGAATTATTTACTTACTAATAAATAATCCAACAAATATCT
The DNA here is from genome assembly GCA_020205605.1 of Panax ginseng. Lineage (NCBI taxonomy): Eukaryota > Viridiplantae > Streptophyta > Magnoliopsida > Apiales > Araliaceae > Panax > Panax ginseng. The sequence goes on from CM035129.1 coordinate 66,737,775, forward strand.
ACTAAACAACAAACACATCAATTAAAAATATTTATTTAATTTAATAAATATTTGAAATTATAAATAAAATTTTGGATTGTTAAATCATTCCCAGCTTATAAGGATTCCGTCCTCAGAATCACTGAAACCCTACCTTACTCATGTTTTCATCAAATCTGTTTAAAAAAAACTTTAAAAAATTTATCGTTGAACAACTTCAACACATTACCTTAATATAGGTTTTATATTTCCTACTACATTCATTTCTTCAACAAATTCTAGGTTTTATTTCATAACTTTCACTTGAACTCCATTACATTTTGAGTATTATATATTCTTTAACCCATTCATTTCCTTTTTTTAAGGATCGTTTTCATAAACACTCGGGATATTACATTCACCCATTCTTCTAAGAATTTCAACCTCAAAATTTTATTTATTAATCCTCATTCATTCAATCTATCAAAATAGATTTTACGTTAATACTTTATTCCTTCATTGGGTTCTATAACCACTTTCTTTCCACAAAGATCTTTCTACAATTATTAAACTTTTCTATTAAAAGTTTTACATTATTCTTTAATAACTCATCTCCTTCTCATTTCAATATTTCTTTTCTCACTTATTCAATATATGCATCATTCAGTATCGCATTCTACGACTTACTTCTTTCAAAGGAATATCATCCTTACCACATTCGGCTTTTAGAATAGCAAGAATCATCCATAATTTTTCAATAATTGGGAAGTAGTATGAATAACTCAGGAATTTAAAAGATTCCAAATCACGCTGAGGGGTCACAAGACCTTGAACTACGTCCACGGTTATAATTATTTCTTTCAACTTAAACCTTAACAGTCATTAGACTGTAGGGACTCCCGTACTTAGGGAATTGAGCCCTTCGTACCATATATTGTGCACAAACATCTAAATGCTTTCGCGTACTCCCCTATAAAAGGGTTGTTCATCTCAACTTTTCAACATCTGAATCAGCATAAAAACAATTTGGTTTGGTATAACTTCTCAAGAAACGCTTGAACTGCATGAACATCTTTCAATATTTGTCTAGCTGAATAAAATAGCATAGACTTCTAACAACAACTCAAACATTAATCGAAATAGTTTTATCCAATTCATATGGCATATCTTTCTTAGTTTAAATAAAACCAAAAATCATTTTATGAGGACATGATACCATACTATTTCGATAGTACGTTGAGGATTCGGTAATCATATGACTTTGTCATGCTACATCATACCACAGTAGGCTGATGATCTTATGATCACATCCAACACCAGGTTCAATTGTATTAATGACTTCCTCATTTGTCAAATGAGCATCATATTTAGTGATGCCTTAATAACTACAGAAAAAAAACAAAATACATTTTGATATTTTTAAATCATTTTTGTCTATCCTAAACAATTAGCATAGACATACGAATAACGGTATTATTTTTAAAACTCATTGGTTCTATCGTTTGATCCAATGTTTTTCAAGAAAAATAGAAGTGCAAACATCAGCACAAAGTCAATAAATTTCAAAAATCTAGCAAAGCTAGAAGTTTTGGAATATCTAATTTTCTCCATCAATTTCAATCTTTACTCCATTACCTCATTACTAACTAATTATTTTTATTTCTAGCACAACCAATACTCTTATACTAAATATTCTTGTATTTCAACTTACAATCTTTCTATACCTCCAGTATAGTTCATCAAACTTATTACACATTCGAAGTTCGGGAACTTACCACAATAATATGAGTTTAAGAACTTATCCTAGTCAGACCATAGGCGTCCATTCGCTGAGGGGTTCAAAACATACCATATTATTATGAGTTATGAACTTACAATATGCATCAGTTTTAAGAACCGCACCTAATCCTAATAATATCTGATGAATCTTAATAGTTTCTAACTATCAAATATACACATGAGAAAAGAATCACCTTTTTATCACATATACATTGATAGCGCGACACCGACATTCCAATGATTATCAATGTGATAAACTGAGTGTAAGTACAAAACCCTCGCCCATACAAAGATTTGTACAACTCAGCCATCACATGAGTCCTCAATTGAAATCCCACTTAACAATACCATACTCTTAACTTATTATTAACTTTCCTTAACTTGCTCAATACGAATTCCTCGTATTACATTATCTACAACTCCTCCTGAGTTTATAGCGTACTATATCATAGTACATTATCTTCATAGCATCAATGTGATGACCCCAAATCTGGGTCCTCTAACCCTGATTTGGTCATCACAATAAAATACTAACATCCACCTCTAAACATCATACGATAACTAAAATGCATAATATAATAAACGTACGTCGGTCATTCAAAAGGTGTTACTAGTCCCAAGATTTGATAACTTTAATAAGTTCATACAAACATACCTTAAAATAATCATTAGGGTTCATATTACATAACAGTAATTTAAACTAAGCGCAAGGTAAAACCTGCTCCTTGCCACTAGTCTACATCTTTCCTTTACCCTTGTCCTTCCCTGAGGTCTCGGGCTTAGCTACAATATATTCATGATATAGCAAGGATGAGCAACAAGTTTGCTCAACAAATTTAAATACAACAATAAGGATATATCATGATCAATGGAAAAATATCTGGCAATGGATTCAACAGTATGAATATCTGAAGGATTCAACAATATGAATATCGCAAGCAAAGATAATGATTGCTTTTAGAATAACTGCTAGTCAAATAAACTTTGAACTAGAAAACTCCAATGGAATCAATAGCTAATTGACCCTTTGGTTCTCGGGCTCTGGAATAAGTACTTGAGGGGATCAGCCTCACGTACTCTATGTATATGCATAAAATTTAAATATGCTCTGTTTTATCTTATATTAGATACCTGGGGTACTCCCCTATCATAAGAGGGGTGTTCTTTCACTCTAAGAATCCTTACCATCAATTGATTTGGATAGCTTTTGTAAAACTTCATAGGCTTGTTTGACCGGACAAAGGTTCAGACTCTATTTACCACAGTTCAAGAATTATTGAACTTTAAATGATGTACAAGTGTAAGACTATATGAGCTTAATTGCACTAAGTGGGAATGTCAATAATATCGATGTGGAATAACTGTAAAGTAATTAAACCACTTAATAACATGCTTGGAAATAAGATTTCAAGCTTAAATGAATAACTTTAAATTTAACAATATCATGCTCAATGCAATATGAGAAGGATAGGAAAACTTTCACAAACTCAAAGTTGTGTAAGTTAGGAAACTTGTAACACAATAAATTCGGATACTTGCTCAATATAATTTAGGGTAAGTTTAGGGAAACTTTCTTAACAAAAGTAGGGTTCAAGGAACTTGCATAATCAAATGGTGAAGTTTAAGGGAAACTTACATTCAACATATAAATCGTATGAAATTCAAGAACTTGCACAAAATCCAAAGTTTGTGTAAGTTTAGGAAACTTGCCTGTTTGCTTAGCTACAGTATAAAACTAGCTTTAACTAACTTGCGTTGAAATGACCTAACATTAACAAGTCGGTCTTTCAATTAGTATGCGTAAACTAATATGAGTCTACACTTAAAAGAATCACGTCATCATATAGCATGATTCTCAACACATTGTATGACATATTGGTCACACATTACAAGGTAAAGTAATCATATAAGCATGCCTTAATACTTCAGACCAAAAACAGATCATCTTGGCAAGATCTGCAGATTGGTGCAATGCTACTTTGGTCTAGAAGCTTAGGGACTGGCCTTGATGCCTGCCTCCTGCCGAACTCAGGTTGAGCTTCTGTTCTCCTGACTGCAGTCCAACTCTAACACACTAGTCACACATACCATTTAACATATATACATTCTAGAGTTTCACATAAAACACATGATCATACTTGAGTTCAATATCACAAGTTTAACTTATAAGTTATATGTCATTAAAACATAAAAAGGTCATGTAATCATTTGTCCCTGACAACTTGATCATTCAATACTCAGTAGTCATGCTTGTATATAGACAACACATGTATACTTTACTCCTTTCTTGATGACATTAGCTTTCTAATTCTAATTTTCTTTGAATTTTACACTAAGTTAACTTAGCATATACAAGGAATATTAGCATATAACTCTCATGCATTTACAACATATATTAAAGTCACATATGCATGTTCAAATAGTCAGAACTTACTAGATAAAAATCTTCATCAAGTTCTCTTTGAAAAGTCTTAAGTTTCTTATCTTTGAAATAGACAAATCTTTCAATAATGTATGCTAGTGTGTTCAATCACTTTAGTCTTGCATTTCATGTCAATATAAACTATATAATCATGTTCATAAAGTCAAAATGCTCTAATGATGTGTTCGTGACAAAGTTCACTTTTGAAATCACAAATCTCCTATCAAGACCACAAGTGTTGTTTCAATCATTGCTATACTTGTTCATCCTATATGCATGTGCTTACATGTGCATGCTAAAACAGTTTACAAGCTTGCTTTAACACTGTACCAATAAGTTAGCATGAACAAAAACTGAACAAAAATTATCATAGCATGTGCAGTGCGGGCTTGGCAATTTGCGTTGCACCTCTTATTATAATTAGGGGCATGCAATTGCCATGCCGTAAAAAAAAAATCGAGTTTTGTTTACTGTCAGCAATGCTAGCTAGCACTTAGTACAAAATAAAGGCATAAGTACAATTGCCGCTACTGAATCGAGAGAGATGGCAGACTCTGTTTGTAGAGCCTTAACCACTTTGATCCCTTTTAGTTTAAACATGCTCCAATCCATTGATTAACAAGGAATTTAAGAAATTCCTAAGAATTTGACAATACCCATCTTAGAACACAATTAGAGTTTATACCTTGTTAGGCTTGAAATGAATTCCTTACACACTGAGTATGCTCCCAAACTTTCTCAGCAACTTAGAACTTTCAATATAGACTTAACAAATAACCAACAACTGAAAATGGGGCTAGCATTTATAGAAGAACTATGAACTGGATAATCACATTATCCTAATGTTGGAGCTCATGGTGCAAAGGAAAAACACATTGGTTGTTAAGGAGTGGTTGAGCAACTCACCACCAAACATTGGCTAGTAAATGATAACCTAAGGTTAGCCACTTGAAAGTTACATAAACTAGCTTCTTAATACTATTCATGTACTAATGAGACACTCATTTTGGGACAAGAATCCAATCTCAGCATACTTGATCAACTAAGGCTTGGTTTGGACACTATATTTCCCATAATTTAATATAAATGTGTAAATGCTACTACACAAGGAAATTTGAGGATTATTTATGTACTCACATTATATAACCCATGTACATTAAATACACGCAGTAAAATATCGCAGTTAAGTATTATTGTTTGAGTAATTCCGTAATCATCTCTATTACTCACATAAGCATATTATAACATTATTATATATCTAGTGTACACACATAATTCCTATTATATGATTCCATGCATGTCACACATTACACTAATGTTCCAATTCATTTCATATAGCAGAACTAACTTTTCTAAGTTTGGACCTTTGGCCTTAGCCCTACGCCCATTTTGTATCTTTGTTGGGGCTGTAGCACTTTGTGGTCCCTTCCAAAGGCCAAAATAGGTTAGCTTCAAGCCAGTTCCAATTCCTATCACCACATACGTTTCATATGGGCTAATATTTTAACTTCTTCAATGGTGATATACCCATACATGACTTAATTCAATATGTTCAACTCTTGCCACCATATTCAAATAAATTGAATATTAATTTAATCATTAAAAACCCTATCAATTCCTTGATATCAAAGTCTTAAGGTTAGTCCACCAATAACTATTAGTGACTCCCTTTAATAATTTCATACATTCACATAACCACATAAGGTTTAAATAAACTCACCAAACTAACTCATTAAAATCAAATCACATATTTAATTAATAAGGAGTTTAAAATTTGTGGACATTACAATCAAGCTATAATTATTCAAACATTATAGACCATCTTTCTTTTATAACTTAAACAGATCACGTCGTGATCTTATTCTATAATCATCTCCCTAAAAATTCTTTTCTTAACTCATGATCATTTTGTTTTACGATCCTCTTTCTTTTTTCATCATTTACAATTTCTTTTATGATTTTAATCTTACAAAATTTGTTTATTCATCATTATTCATTATCTTAGCTATTGGAGTTAGGCAACTCCCATTTATTACCTTTATATCTCTTCAAAATTCTTCTTTGAATTTTCTTGTTTATATAACAATTCTTTCTTTAAAAATGTCCAACTTCATTTACATTGCTCAACATTTCATTCGAGTTTCACATTTTCATCATACATATCCATTTTCTATACTTGGTACACATCGAGTCTCTAACCATTTCAATATGGTACGCTGAGTGGTTTCCTATAAATAACCAACAAAGTAGGTTTCGAGTTTCTAGTTCGTATATACCTCCGGTCTATGAAGGAATCGTTTAGCCCAGATACCATACATCAACTATTAAAGAGTACGATTGTACCATACTTAAATATAACTTTTTATTATTAACTTAATTATCATTTTCTTCGATAGACATTGTCTATATATTATCACCTTACATCCTTATTATTGGAGTTGGGTAACCCCACATTCATATTCCTTGTAACTCTGTGAGATTCTTCTTTGAATCCTCTCACGTATGTTTTAATCCCTTCTTTATAAATTTCTTAATTTACTTCTTATTGTTCAAACTTTATCTGAGCTTATTCTTTCATTATCTTCACATCTCTTCTCTAAGGTTATAGCCTAAGGTTATGTTACCTAAGGTTTTAAACTTATCCGCTTTGATACCAACTGTAAATGACCCAAAAATTCATACAATTCAATTATAGACTTCGGTAGTTAATAACACGTCTAACTTCTGATTTTACATCATTATTCGATGCTAAACTTAATAAAATGTGGAATAATTTAAACTTTTTTATCTTATTACTTTAATTTCCTAGATCAAAATCTTTATCATTTACATATTTTTGAATCAAGTTATTTTATTATTTGCTTCATCAAAGTTATTATATAGAATCTTACATTTTAAACTGATAATCTTTATATATCAGATAACTCAAACTGTATAGTTTATTATTACATAATTATTGTGATTTATCAAGTACATTTCTCAAAACCTTTATCTTTACCTACCTTTAAACTATACTTGGTTTATTACTCACCTTATCAGAGTTTAATAAATAAAACTTACATCTAGATTCAATACCCTTTCATACAACAACAAAACTTAAATTTTATAACTCAACATCTATTAAACGTCATACATTATTCGGAACCCTAAACCTGGTTCAAATAATAATAACTCAACCAAAGTTTATAAATGACGAGAAAGTGAAAGCTATAAGCACCAATATTTGCCTATACAAGACCTTCTCTTCCACAATTGTAACATGCTTTGGAGTGTTGCGTACAGTTTTGACTGATGTGTCCCTCCCCTTCTACATTTGTAACATACGACCGGCGGTTATTCTCATTCCTTAACAACAAGTGCTGGTACTGACGTCTTTCCATCATTGAATAATCTAGCTTTTACCTTATTTGTATGCAGGTAAATCGAAGGGTGTATACTCAAATCATCCAGAAGCTCTAGGATCGACACCTGAATGCATGGGAAATCCCTACGGGAAATATGTACAGCAGAAGCAGGGTCCACAACTGGAACATCCTCCACCTCGTCCTCAATGTTTGGCACATCAACCCGGACATGTCGTATCACCACCTCCGCCAAACGACGAGGCTGTCTAATAGAACGGGGTTGAGGCACTTCAAAATCCCTCCTCCGCACACCTAAAGTGGTCCTATGGGAACTACTCGGCTGATTTGGATCCATATATCTGGACTAAAAGTCTCCAAATCACCTCAGAAAGGATATGGTAAATTCTAACGTGGAGCTCTTCAAAATATAGTTTTATGACTACATGCATGCATGCATTATTTTAACATACATCTACAGTAGAGTTAAAAATACATGACTACCCAATGCCTACATTTTGGAAAATTTTTGCCATAGTCCCCTTTGTAAAAAGGACAATCCACATGCACATAGGCATGACTAGGTGGCTGTGACGACCCCAAATTCAGGTACTTGAAACCCTAACTCGGTTCTCCACGATACCATTTCTTTAAGTTGAATAATACTAATATAATAATACATTCGAACTTAATTTACATACATCAAAGTTTACTTCCCCAGGTACGTGACCTTCAAATACATTCCTTACAATACTTGAATAGATACCAATACAACTATAACCATTAACTCATAATACACACTTATTCGATCAGCTTTCCTTTTCCTTTGTTCATGCCTGAGCCTTCAGGTTGCTCATACATAACTGAAAACATTTAATTTAAGCAAGGATGAGCATTTGAGTGCCCAAAGAAGTAATAGCAATTATATATATAAGTTTGAAAGAATATAAGTATTCTCTTTACATAACACTTCTACAACGAATCGAAAGTTGTGAAGTAATCTGTACTGATAAAAAAATTCACATAACAAATCTCTTCCAAATTATTTAAATTTGGCTCTGGCTCTACCCATGAATAGGGTTTAAGAATCATACTATGAACATTCTTTTCATTTTCGAAAAGGTTTGGCAGAAATCCATCCGCAAACCGCTCTAGCTTACGGGAACGGAGGGTGATCAACCCCGTTGTACCCTGTATTGATCAATACTACATAACTTGAATGAAATTCATCGCTCACTCTATCCGCCTTGGGCGCAAAAATCTTCCCATAAAGAGATGTTCATACATTCCTGGTTCCAAACCCGAAGGTTTTTAATCTTGCTCAACAATAATATGTAATTCAACATATATGTATACGGGTAATTGATGGTAGGTATATCAACATGTGAATAAATGCCATGGTTATCCAAGTGGGGACACTTGTATAACCATTTAGAAATCAACGAATGAATATATATCCGAAGCTAGCATGTTGATAATCAAAGAGTACATAATCATGACAGGAATAGAATAATTAAAACTTCTTACTCATGTCCATTGCATAAAGGAAATGCAAAGGTAGGATACTTGCTCGATTCATTTGATTACAAATCTCAACTTAGGTTTTATCTCTTTATCACAACCTATCAATAATCGGATCATCCGTTTGATTAGAACAATATATCTTAACACATAGTACTGTCTATTACGATTGAAGACATAGTCTAATCACATAATCACAAAGTGATCATACTTTTAGTTCCTATTCTATACTTGAAATATTTTTATACATTTTCAAATATCTCATCCATGCTCTTACAAATAACCTTTTCTTTCTATTATAGGAATTACGACATTTGTCGGCGTCATCAAAATTTTTATCGGATAAATCTTCGAGTCTAAGACTCTTATTTTATACCTCAACATCTCAGAAATATCGAGACATCTTAATTTTTAATCATTTTCAAATTTCGAAATTGAAAAATTTAAAATAATTCAAATCATCACTAAAGGGCCTATAGTGATATAATCACATTACTATAGGTGTTCTTCTTCAAATTCGAACTTCATAATCGGTTCTCAAGTCAAATTAGTTTGGTAAATTTATAACTTTCAATTATCGGAATCATAATTAAATGATTTAAACATTAAACAATTCCATTATCATTAATAGTTTAATTAATACTAAACTATTAATGAAACCATTGTCAAAATATAAAAGTTATTTATAATAACTCAAATTATTTTTAAAACATTTATATTACCCTTAAATGATTTTTAAAACAATAAAATCATTTTAAATAATTACCATTAATATTTAAATATTAATGTACTATTTATCCAAATATTAGAAGTCATTAATTATAACTTAAAATATTTTTAAATCCTTAATATCCTCTTTAAATGGTTTTAAATAAGTAAAACCATTTTTAAACTATTTATTTAATAATAATTATTAAATAAACTAAATATCATTAATATTATCTTAATATCATTAATATTTAATTATTAATGAAATTATCATTTAAATATTAAAAGTTATATTTTATAACTTAAAATATTTTTAAATACCTTATTTTCATTTAAAATGATTTTTATAATATTAAAATCATTTTTAAACTAAATTATTTAATATAATCATTAAATAACTTTAATATCATTAATAATAATTAATTAATGAAATTCATCACAAAATATTAAAAGTCATCACAAATAACTCATTTACATAACCAATTCTAAGCTAAAATAAACATAGTAAACTAACTAGTTTATTAACAACACTAACTAAACTTCAAAAATTCAAACTTTAACTAACAATTAAAAATAATAACATTACAAAAATTAAATAAGAAACATACCCTAAATCACGAATTCCACGTGAATCTAATCACGCACTTCCACGCCAAAATTTAACTAAGGAGATCTTTATAAAAAGTTCTCCCACAACAAAGCCTTTCTCAAAAAAAATTGGAGGCCTTATTGTTGGTGAATGAAACAAAGGCCAAAGCCCTTTTATTTATAGGTTTAGAAAATGGTGAAGTTCTCAACTTAGTCGATGTGGGACTTGGTTTATACTAATTTTTCAATAGCTCACTTTACATTTTCTAACGCATTGCTCATAACTCCGATTAATCTGATTTTTGGATATGTTATACATGGTATGTAAGACTATTTTTAAAAATACTGAATTACCCAATTCGGGTTCATTAGGTAGCCCAAACGGTCGTCAAAAGTGGACGTTCATAATGCTTTTCAATCTCGTTTCAGCTTTACCCTCTTCCGCTAAAACAGTCATAACTCTTTCATTTTAAAACATTTTTGAGCGATTCTTGAGCCCACACGAAGCTAACTTCTGGGGCTACAACTTTTATTCTTTGACCATTTTCAAATTCCGAACACATCAGCCCAGAAATTCCGTTCAAATGGACTGCACCGCACTTGTTGGGAAGTTTTGACACTACTACTTTGAAATGTCATAACTCTCTCCTCCGATATCGGATTTAGTCCGTTTCAGAGTCTATGGAAAGCTTATTCGGTGTACTATAACATACCAAAAGCCCAGAAGGTTTTGAAAACATTAACTGATTGAAACAGTGTCCCGAATAGCACATCCCGCTGCTGACTTTCAGTTTTGACACATTTCCTTCCAATCACCGTAATTCCCTCATCCGAGGTCGGAATGAGGTCATTCCAAAGCCTATGGCTTCCTAACTCAGTGCACTACAACATATCAAAAGTCCAGACCTTTTAAAGCACAAAAAGTGGACGAGAATGCCCCCATTACAGACTGCCCAAAAATAGTTTATCATGATCGGTCAACCATGTTTGACCATCTATAACTTCTAATCTATACATGATATGGACTTGATTTTTTTTTGCAGATTAAAGACCACATATCAGGCTACACATAACAACTTTTGAAGAACAAAACTCATGATCGAGCAAAGAGTTATGGCCTCTGACATTTGGTGAAAAAATAACAGAATTCGATTTTTCCAACTTGCTTAAATCTTCAAATTCGTGCGCTTTGATGTTATGGGTCTTTGATTTCTCAACCTATATCATCAATTAACATTCTATTACACAACTTTAAACAATCAATTGTATCAAATAACATCGAATCAAAGGATTTCTAGGTTTAGTGTTCTTATACCCTTTTGCCAAAAATTCTTGATTCTTGCTTCGATTTGTTATGGGTGATGGTTGGGCTTTGTTTAAGAGTGTATGGGCAATCTTGTACAAGGCAATTAAATGTAATATTTCATCACTAGATTTAATTCTTATAATTTACCAATTAACTTCTATCCTTTGGTAAATTAAAACACTTATACAATAACATCGAAATTAAACCCTTGTAATTAAAATTAGGGTTTCTAATTGACCATTAGTGGTTCTTTAATTATCTCGTATGTATGTTACTAACACGATCGTTCACAGTTTCTAATTTCAACCTAGGTTAGGGTTATAATAATTAGGGTTTGTCCTAATTATCGATGTACAACAATAATTAGGGTTTCTTCTAATTACAAATATTCTTATTCACAATAACTTCATATACACATCACTACTCGTAAATACCCCATAACCGAGTTTAATAATTAGGGTTTCACAAAGACTACGGTAATATGTTATGACCTAATTGACCGTCATTGCTCAATATTATCTCTGTCAGCACATACCCGAAGACATAATTATGGTAATTGTAAAATAATATAATATTATTATTCTCATCTCTTGATCACAATCCCAATCCGAGGTTTGGATCTCATATCCGACTTATTCTTCAGTACACATCATCAATAATCAAGTTAAAATAATTAACTTAAATATTCTCAACAATTCATATAATAAAATATTTATTATATAAATCTAATTATTACATCATATATTATTTCCAATCATGTTTTCATGGAAAATAATTAATAAAAATATTTCGGCTTACAGAAATTTATTACCATATAATTTGTGGTAATTAATAATTCTAAAATTATTTCTAATTTTTCAAGTAATAAATGTATTCGCATTTATCGTTCACTTTACTTGACACTTAGTCTCGTCATTAAAAAAAAATTTTATACGCAAAATTTCTTATTTATTTTATATAGAAAATCTCGGGTTATTACAGTGGCCATTCAGTAGCACACCTGCCCACAGTCATAAACATCCTACATACATTAATACATCATAGTAAAAAAATCTGTAAGGGTAGCCTAATTACCAGGATTACTTTTCTTTTTCACCTTAGCTCATTTATCCTCAAATAGGATAAGAAATATCAAAAAAAAGGTGCCAAGTTGACTGTTTCAAAAGTCAAAAATTTTAAATCATTATGTTCAGCATGGTTTAATACTAACATTTGCTATGTTAAATATTTTTTATCACATCATATGAGGATGCATATTCACTAATATATGTTTAGATGCATTTTATATCAAAAGTCATTTTTCAACGAATAAAAACTTGAAAAGAAGACATGCATAGTTACCAGGACAGTGTAGAACACTTGTACGGTGATAGAATTTGCAGAAAGACATATGAACTTAGCAAATCTGAAAAAGAGCTATCAGATTTCCGTCATGGTGCAACGTGAAAATGACTTATGAAAGCAACCTACAAGTTTAAAGTACCCACGGTTGGCCCCAAGTTTACCTGTGGCTCCCCTAGGTGGGGCCCACCCCTCCAGCTCGGTTCAGTTTGAGTTGCAAAGGAGTTCTTATAAGCTGAAAAGGTCAAATCAGGAATAAAAGTGCTACGCGATTGAGCAAAATAGTCTAAAATCATGGTTTTCACAGGTCAAGTTGTGGCTTTACATATCACTCATTGGAATTCGCCCAAACACAGGGTACACTATACCAATGATCTCAGCTATTGTAAACTACATTCAGCAATACCTCATGAAGGTTCGATGCCATCAATTCAGGGTCGTAGCCCTAAAACCTTTTCCCCTTGCGGGTTTTCATATAATCATCCATTGATGCACACGTCAACGAAGGTCAAGCAGCCTTAACATTATCTCCAGTAGGGATCTCATCCGTTGATGCACGTGTCAATGAAGATCAGGCAGCCCTGACAACACCGAATGTTGGTAGTAAGTATAATAGGGCAGCGGAAATACCTGGCGGTACAAACAAGGGAAGAACATCCTCATTGGGGAGGGGCGATGATGGAATATGTTATACACATCCTCAACAGACAAAGCTCTATCCCCATATAGTCTTTTGTACATGAGAGATGCATCTTCAGTGTGAAGTCTATATCAAGGATTAAGGACTTTGGTAATAAAACCAACGTCAACATCCTGGAACTTCTTGAGAGCATTGGATTGCACATCCAAGACAGTTCATCAGGGTTATCAGTAATAACTGTCAATCCTGATAAAATTCAATAGGATCCGGCAATTATCCCACCATGTTGGAGAACAATCCAACAAACCACATATATTTGCATCATGTTGTTGTACATTGCATCATGATCATCTTGTTGCATTTCAAGTATCTAGTACTCTTTATACTATCCATGCCATTGAATTGCATGAATATTATAAAGAGGGGCGTCTGTAGACACTCAAAATTTTTTGCATACCTATTACTAACATTACAAGGGGGCAGAATCGTCTTTTAGAGATAACCTTGGATGACAGCTTAGATCAATACCAAAAATCACACCGGAGAAGGTCGTTTCATCTCATAGATAACCCTAATATACTCAGTCTCAGCCCCGGAAACTACAACGGGATAGACAATGTTAACTTTGGAGATAACCCCAAGGAGTGTAATTCTAGTTCCGGAGATAACCCTGGAGATGCTCGTTTCAACCTATGCAATTAGCTTCAACCTCGGAACCCAAACCAAGGCACTCAGCTCTAGTCCTGGAGATAACCCCGGGAGGTCAGGAACACCTCAGAGATAACCCTGAGGACATCCAGTACTTGTAGCAGCCCAATCTCAGAGACAACCCTGAGCAACGACTGCTTTATCATCCCAAATCGGAGATAACCCCGGTGAAGGGCAAAATTATCATTTTGCCACATCGATCCCACATTATGTCATCTCAACACAGCAGTTTAACATATATTCTACACATCAATGTCCCACCAGAACCAAGGAGTTACAATCCCGAGTGACTACTACGCAAGGCAACACACTGGATAAAATTTGAAGCTTGAAGACCAAGGGCATGGTCCCATCTTCCTGACTTCTGACAACCTCTAATCCTATTTCATGGCGTAGCTGCACTCCATAAAAGGACTTATACACCTCAATTGGAGGTTCAGATTGAAGTTCTTCAAGTTCGAGTGGACTACACGTTGCACACGTGCATGTACTTCGAGACGGCGGGACCCGTAGATTCTGGGGCACCCCAACCAGCCGCAGGTACATCTGCGGCTGCCGGAGGTGTACTTGCGGCTCCCCCCCTCTATAAATAGAGGGTCTGGGGTGTCCATTTTGTAAGAGAAAATGGCGAGGAAGCTGTGACGCCACCAAATTCTCTACAATCACTGTATCCAATTTGGTTCTCATGTAAATATTCTATAAGATAATAATTCCTATAAATCCAAGATTCACAGTACTTATAGTAAATATTAGTTCTCGTCAGAACAATCGGTGTAACTAAGTACCCTCACTTGGATGTTCAGGTTCAATATCATATAGATATTTCTTCCATATCCATAATTCTTATATATATCTGACTTCCATAGTATTAATGTTATAGTTCTTGAAACAGAGTGAAGCGCTACCTCAGTGCATCAGAGAGCTAATGTCTGTTAACACTATCATTCAGATATATATAGTTCATATATATACTGTACACTTTTCAAATTCTATTAGAATGACAACTAAATACTGCAAATTTATATTACATTAAACAAATAATATACCGTTACTATTACATGATAGTTTTTAACAAATATCCATGACTTAAGCCTTTTATCCACAATACCGAAACTTCTGGAATATATTCTTTCTATCAACAAATAAAGAAAATATTTGCAGGGATGAGCAACAGAAAGCTCACCAAGTTTTGAACAATAAACGAATGTTATACATATATAAATTCTGAAATAAATGAACATAAAGTTCAGAGTAATGCCATAAATATACACTAAGGTTTATCTGCCAAACCTTGCACATTACGAGTTACTGTCAGTCCTATAGACCTAGTAACCCGGATTAATTCGCTCAACCAAACAAAACTAGGAGTATGCATATCATCTTCTATGTAAGGTCCAATCATTGCTATAAATGTCAAAAATAGTTTACTACCGATCATTGCTATAATTGTCCACCGATAACTCCTCACTACCAGTTCTAATTGTGTCAGTATATATATCGGTACCAAACTAAATTTCTTTTTCACAAACTATGCTTTTAAACATTTGTACCAAACAAAATTGGTTCTTCACAAACTATGCTTTTATACATTGGTACCAAACAAAATTGGTTTCTCACAAACTATGCTTTGATATAAAATCAAACGTAATTTTCCATAATAATAACTCATATGACTTGGTTATGTTTGAACAATAATTCATAACCTTTGAATAACAAAATTCATAAACACTATATATTACGAGATCACAACTGATAAATATCAAATTTTTATTTAATAAAATAATTTAAATTAAACTGCCATTTGAAATATGAGGTTTGCACAAAGTGTAGAAAAACTTGTCTGCCCAGCGATCAACTAATTTATAACACTCAAAACTGTCTACGCAACCTAAATATGTTCATTGCAGTAATTAGAACCAATAACAATTGATATTTAATAAATTTAATAGTGTCTAAGTTGTATTCGATATCTATTCGGTGTTTTATAACTTGATCGGATAGTTATTGTATTGTCTAATAGTTTACATATTACTTTAAGTATTATTTATAATAATTTCTAGAGGCTTAAAACCGTTTTTCAATGATTAATATTAATTTTAACTAATTTTTAATAATCAAAATGACTTTAGAGTCATTAATATTATTTTAAGTAATTAATAATCACTTGTAATGATTTTTAAATCATCACTATGAAATTCAAATAATTTAGCTATTATTGATAATGACTTTTAAATCATTATTATCAATTTTAAATAATTTAATATTATTTAAAATGATTTATTATTAATATTATCGAATTTATTACCAATTAAAATGATTTTAGAAATCATTAATATATTTATTAATTATTCATAATAATTACTAAATCATCAATATTATCTTTAAATAATTTATTGTCACCGATAATGATTTTTAAATCATTAGTTTTCATTTATTATTAATTAAAATGATTTATTATCATTTTTACTAATTAATTAAATAGCATTATTAATTAATTTTATTATCATTAATATTCCAATAATTTCAATATTAATGAAATTTTATGTCAAAATATTAAAATTACTTATTATAATTTAAAATATATTTTAGGAATTTATTATTAATTTATAATAATTATTTAGTATTTATTCTTATTTATTATATAATTTTTATTAATTTTAAACCAAATTGTCGCTAAAGGTCACTTTTAGTGAGCAGATCGTTTATCATTGTTGGTGTTCTTCAACAATTGAAGAACACGGCAGTCAATGCCAAGTAGATAGGTTTGACCGGTTTGATTTCTTATCTAAATATGGTTTTGACCCTGGAAATTGTTTAAGGATGTAGTACTGATGTAGCACTTTTAGTTTATATCACTTTTATGGTCTAACTGCATCTACTCATAGATCTATGGCTGGCCAAAGTATTCACCAGGGCCTGATCTTGAGTTTCTAGGTAACCCAGAAACTCGATCAGTGTCAAACATCCTACTTCAACATCCAATAACTTGGATCCTATGTATTAGATATGTGTTATAAGGTAACCATTATATAATATACATGTCATACTACACTAATACAACATCTAGAGGTGTATAACAACATTAGAGGATCAGAATTTAGACTGGTCAAACTGACTGCCAGGCATGTTCAAAAACTTTCTGGGTTACCCAAAAATCTTGGTAACCAGTTTCGAGACCCTACTCCCAATCTATCATATCTTACTATTGTTTGATGTAATGGGTGATATGGGCCAAGGAACAACTATAATACCAAAGCCAAGATATCACCCACGCTACAATTGCCAAATTGAACGATTAGGCAGGAGGTACTCCTCATCCAAGGGGCAAGGGCTTAATCCTTCCATCCGCATCACCAAGGCCATCATCGCAACACACGCGTGCAACTGACGCGGGAACATCAGCCCATGATACTGTTAAAGAGGATGATCGCCGTCTCCGAAGTTTGGAGAGAAAAGTTTGTAAGACCCCAAATAATTAATAAATGAAATTTAATTTCCTCTAATTATTATTTTGAAATAGTATGGGTTGATGTGATTAATGTGGATAGTTATATGAGTAAAATCGCAAAATATTTCAAAATAAGCAAGTGGTTATAAAATATTCATTATTGTCGGGAATATTCGTTTTGGTCGTGGAATATTAAATCTTGTCGGGGAATATTAAATGCGGCCAGTAGCCATGTAATGGGCCCATAACGGAAAGTGATTGGAGGAAGAAAATGACAAATATAAGTTGTTTAAAAATAACGACGTAGTTATTCTGGCTTTACCTTGTTGGAATACCCGTGGTTAAAACACGATGTCTGGCGTTGTTGCACAAAGTAGCACACGGTATTGCACCAATTATTGACTCTTACGTGAAGGCACTACTCAATAATAGTTCTGATAATTCATTACCGCTCGGTATTTTATTGGTTCAATAAATGTTGCGTTGATATTTTATATTCTTGTTGTTTCAATAATTGTCATTACACAAGATTTTTCATTATCGAAGCAATAATTCATATTATCTGAATAATATTATTAGATAACATTATTGGCAATGTCTAGAAAGTTACATCTAAGGAGAGGTTTGGTCACCTAATTGCGCACCGAAGGAGAAATTCTTATTAGAAAGGCCCTCTTTCACAGGAACGCTAGTTGTCAATATTGTGATTACGTAATATTATTTATGAATAATTAATTATTGATTCATATGATGAGGAAAATATTGATTTTATGTGGATATAGATGGAGAAAATTTTTAATGTGACAATTGTTGAAAATTGAAATTTTATCTTTTTACGATAAAATAATTCATTTAAATATATATATTATTATATTTTAATAATATAATAATGGTGATATTTTTACAACGAATGTGGAATATATGAGTATACGAGGAGGAAGAGTATTTTTTGTTGCAATAAATGTTTAAAACATGTTAAACATGTCGGTGGACCCCATTTATTATTTTGAAATTTGATTATAGCCTCTAAAATTGCCCGTTTGTGGATTTGGTCAATTTACATTGGAATTTGGAAAACTTTCTTACGTAAGTTGTAGAGAATTGAATTTTCTATAAAAATTCGCGAGATTTGAATTTTCTGACAAAAGGGCTATTTATTTTGAAATATTGAAGTTCCAAAGCTCCGAAATAATTGATTTTTGGAAGTTTAAATTATTTTAAATAATAAAAACGTTTTTAACAAGGTAGGTGTGCCCACTAGCATGGAAAAAGAGCTGAGATCAGATTCTCCAAGGTGTGCGTGAAGATTATATATATATATATATATATTAATATTTTAATAAATTTTCTGCTTTGGTGTTCTAAGCATTTTCCTTTAAATAGGGTGCTTAGGTTAGAATTGAAAATCACACCAGAAACTGAAGTTTTCTCTCTCTATATTATCGGTATTCTTGTGAGTATTTTGTGTATACTTTGAGTATTTCTATACGGTGAAAGTTCAAGTTATAGCCTATATCCAATATTCCGGTTAAATCTTGTCTTTCAAAGGTAAGGATATTATTTTTTTTGTAATGATATTATTTCTTCAATATCATTATGCTGAAATATTGATCTGAAGTTTTTATCAAATTTGGAACTTTTGGTGTCGGAGTTACTATTCACGTATACGGCACTATTCACGTATACGGTACTATTCACGAATACGACACTATTCATCGAATTTTACACCACTATGACTATATCCATGTTTTGATCATTCTTGAATTTTACACCACTATGATTATTTTTGAGGTATTTTTGGACGTGGATAAAACAAAGTACGAATCCTTAATCCTTAATCCTTGTCATTTTGATTCACTAGATTCGTTTCTTTAAAAAATATTTTTTCATCATCCTCAGTCTTAAATGATGATATTATGGAATATCTTTGGCCTGTAGTGCAAAGATGAATGATTTTTGATGAATATCTTTGGCCCAGTGGTGCAAAGATGAGCAGTGTTTAGATGAACATGACCAATCGTGAATGTCCTTGGCACATTTGTAGTGCAAGGATGAATAAATGATTCCATATATATTGATTGATGTTATAGGGATAAAAATATTGATGATGGATCGTTAAATTCATAGATATTAGTAGATTTCATCCTCTACGTAACTCTTCTATGAATTAATATTTTCATTGCGAGTATTGATTTAAAACTTGTTGTCTATTGTATTCTATTAGATTTTTTTCCCCTGTTGAAGACTAATGATAATTTGTTACGTATTATCTTAGTCATAATATTCTTTATTCTTGGCTAGTTGAGCTCACCTTTTCCTTTTTGTTCCATTTTTCTTCTCGGGAGGCGAGAATGTAGCGAGTACGAGTCGGGGTATGGAATGATGGTTTTAGAAAGTTGTTTAGTAGTCCTCACCATTTCTGTAAAATAATGTATCAATAATTATGATGAGGATTTATTTGTATGTGGATATTGTTTAGATGGCAATATCTGTATTTAAACTCCAAGTTTTATTGTTGTAATAATAAAGTTGTAGTTGTTTCTGTACCGTGTATTGACAACTCAGAATGGGTGATGTATACCTATTTTGGGTGTGTCACAAAGTTGATGCGATTTATGATAATTTTTTAGTGTTTGCTAATGGTTTGTCGAGGTCCCTAGCCGAGGATTTTGCACAGCAAGGTACCATCCTCAAGTGGCCACAATTTGGGACAGCCGTGCCATTTCCACCGCCAGACTCACCACTCGAGGAGGGTGGTACTGCTGATAATTAGGGGAGTTCCTTATAACCCTTTATTTATTCGGGATAATGAATAGTTTAAGTTTGGGGGTATTTGGGTGTTTATTAGGGTAGTGAAGTGCATGTAGTTAATTTGCATCATTTTAGAATGTTTGGTATAATTTTTCATGTTTATGTGTTTAGTTAATTATGTAGTAAATTTTTTGCATTTTAGTGATTAATATATGTTTTAGTTTTGTGTGTAATTGCATATCCCAAGTATCTAGTTTTAATGGAATTCTAGTTTAGCCAATAATGATTGTGAAATTTGATAGATTCTTGAATTTAGTGGATAACATAAGCTTAGCTATAATTTTATACATGATTTAGGTCATACTTTTTGTTTAGATGCTATAGGTTTGCACATAGGTGTTCATATATGCGTGTTGGTAAAAGAATAATATGTTTTGCCTACTAAGTAAAAAATGTTGTTTTTAAAGATAGAATTTTGTTGAAAGTAGACATAGCCTATGAAAACACAGATACTCTAACTTTGGGAGCACATGGGTATGCTTGTTATAAATAAAAGGGCGAGATGGAGCGTAAAATGCACTCGTTTAAATGGAAATGGAAAGTGAAATGGAGCGTAAAACACACTCTCTCTATATATAAAAAAAATAAAAATAATCAATAAACACCGCGAGAAAGTGCGAAAATCACCCTCGTGAGTAATAATAAAACAAAATAAACCCATCGTTGAACCATAGTTTGTATATATGTGTTGGAGTACTTTTTGTTGCATTAGTACATGGTTCTTAATTTAGACTTCAATTTTCTGTCTTAAGCAGTATAACATGTGTAGTCTTTGCCTCTGTCAAGCTTATTTATGAACACATCACACACACGCAATATCTTTATAGTTAGTATGGATTATTTGATTGTATGACGTTATGTCTATTGCTTAGTTTGATACTTTATTCTTGAATCTGGATAATTCTCTTAGGCATAATTAATTGGAGTTCTAGTTTGGATTGGAAATCTTGGCACTCACTTGCATCATAGTGTACTTTGCATAGCATGTAGTTGCATTGCATTATTTATTTTTGTGTGCATTACTCGAGGGCAAGCAATAATTCAAGTTTGGTGGTATTTGATAAGTAGGTTTTATACCTACTTATTAGTTACTAACTCATGAGAATTATGCTCAACGTAAGTAGTTTTATTATGTTTTATTTGCGTTTTATGTTTGTTTTGCAGTATATGTACTTGGAACCCCTTTTAGCAACTTAAAGCACGGAATGGCATGGAGTGGCATTGAGCTAGCAAGAACTTGGCAAGGTGAACTTGAGCAAGAGTGAAGATTGCAACTGAACTTGATCAACTGAGGAGGAAGATCAATGAGGTAGTAGAGTGAAGAAAGAAGCAACAACAACAAAAGACAAAAAAAGGTTAAAAGGTTAAGAAGACCTGGCAAGCCGCTAGATAAAACTATATATATGGCGCGCCCGCGCCTGCGTGAAATCTGAGGCGAAATTACACCATCGATGCGTAGGTGCTTCACCAAGGAAGGACCATGGCACGCTCGCACTATGTACTCGGAAAATTAACTCACATCACGCCCACGCCCGCGCCCGAATTGCACTATAATTCTGCACAACCGCGCTAGTCTTATTTAGTTGACTTTTTTTAATTTGAAATTGAGCGTGTTTTGCTCGTCTGAAACGATATGGTTGGTACTAGACGTGTATTTGTTTATCATTATTATTACTGTTCTTAGGTTTTAGTTACTCTAAGAAGGGTTTGAGCATTTGATTACTACTTTAAGCTCATCTGCTTAATTTGGATTACTGAATAATATTAGTTTACAATTTTGGAGATTTCTTATGGATTCAAACAAGCATGGAAACAGAATTTGCAACAGAGATTATCAGATTTGCTCTATCATTTCTCTTATATCTATTGCTTGCATTTCTTAATTCCATGTTTTGCTTCAATCACATAATGGCTTTTGGTTCAGAAATGAACTAAATTCCATTATGAGATTCTAATGGATTTTGATGCGTAGTTTAAATATATGTATCTGATTATGATGTCGTATATTTATCATTTGAATGCCCATTATAGTTATGATAATTGCTTGAATGCTTGATCACCATTCACACTAATTGCTTGTATGGATTTGGAAAATGAAATATAAGTATAGATTAGACCATGATGGCATATGTTCATGAAGCTTACGTGTATTAGGCTTTGTGATTTGTGACCCAGATAAGCATACACCGGTTCACCATGTGTAGTCATTAAGAGAGCTTGCACTTTAAATCATTATTCCTATAAATTCACATAGAAATATAGTGAGTTTGGTAATTGTGATGCTTACATGATTTCTATCAAATGTGGATTTTATGTAAATTGGTCATAGTTCATTGAAAAATGGTTATGCTCCACTTTTGTGCTCTGGACTAGCTTTCCATGATAAATAATTAAACATGACATGAGGACTGCATTTTAGATGAAACATTAAATGATATTAGAATCTCATTTCTCTCCAATTTGATTTCATTACTGTAGTAATTATAATTTTATTTCATTAATTAATTTAGAGTTCAATTTAATTGTGAGTTTATCGTTTAAGCATATAAAAATAGTGATTAAGTTTTTTCATGATAAATTAGATTGAACACCTTTCTCTATGGATCGATACTTTTCTTACTCTGTACTATTTGTTGACCAATGTATATTTGCATGAATTAGAGTCCATTTTTGTAAACCAAAAAGGAGGCAACAAGCATTAAATGAGGAGAGCGAGATTAGCTCGGCTAATGCATGAATTAGTTTTGCATGTTAACTTGAACAGTATTGATAATTGATGATGAGTTCTAATTTTAATCATGATCATAATCTAAGCCTATCTGAAACTTATGTAACCGGTTAGCACATAAAGTTTAACTATTTTAATCCATTTGGTTCAAGGGTTTCATTATTTGTTTCTAGGGGAAAATTTTAGTTAAAATTTAAGGAAATTAGTGAACTGGAGGTAAAGGTTGGAATGACGTAAAAGCTTGAGTTTTGGGGAATATGTGTAAAAAAATATATAAAGAAATAGAAAAAGAAAAAAAAATATGATGAAAAAATAGAAAATAAATACATTGATAGTTTGGTTTGATGGCCTTTGTTACTTGAGTAAGTACGCCCTACGGGATGTCTCTACACCCAGCGCCATAAGATCATCTGGTTTGGGAGTCGTTGGTCGAAATCTCGTTAATGGGTAGCACTAAAAAGCCTAAGAGAACTAGACATTACACAGTCAATTATAAACACGAGAAAGAGCAAAATTGCCCTCGTGGTTAACTAAAGGTAGAAATAAATCCTGTATTTACCCTTAAACTTTGTAATTGCTTAGTTTTAACCATATTTGTCATGTTCACAGAAGTAATTGAATTTGAACTGAAAATTTCCTTTTAAGAAGTTTGTTATGTGATTATCTTGAACTATAATTGGTTTGAATTGTGACCCCCCCAAATCCGAGGATCTTCCAACTCGACATATGGTGCTACACGGTACTACCATTCATACATTCATTCAATTGAAAACCTCAAAAGAACGAATATAACTTCTATATATATTCAAAGTAATAATTACATTTCCCATGTTCTATACCCATTACAAAGGTTCTTTGTCATAATATCAATTACATTACCACAATAAACCTATACTATTACATATACATCTTAGTAGTCTGCCTTAGCCTTTCCTTTATCTTTATTTGATCCTTCGGGACGTTCAGTCTTAGCTGGCATTCGTATGGGTCAAGCAAGAGTGAGCATAACTAGCTCAGCAAGTATAACAATTTCAATAACAACATGCTTGACACATAAGAATCGTATATCTTCAATAACTGAACAATAGTTATGAATTACTATTGATAATTCAAAATAGCACTTCATTTTTCTTTCAAACTGTTTCACAAAGAATAATATTCAGTAAAACATAAACTTCGGTCCAAGACTTTGAGTATTCATTCTTTCTTTGAAAAGGACAACCCGGCACTAAGTCCGTAAGTCCGATATTACTTATGAGCACTTCTAGGTGATTAACCTATTTTACTCTATGTTGATCAACACTACATTCATTATACGTATGTACGTTTAATTGTTTGGCAACCTCACGTGCCCGTCGTATGACGACAAAACATTTGTTTATCCTAACCATTCTTCTTTTGAAAACCATATACAGTAGTTGACAAAAGATAACAACATTTGATAACAGATGGATAGATTATCAATAATCCACTAAATGCATTAAGTCTAGCCAGAAGAATTGGCTTTAACTTCATCATACTCAATTCATGTGTAAGAATACATAAATTACATAGCTTGTTCTGATTGAACTGAGACAAGAGTTAGAATACTTTCCTTTATCATCTACTATGGTATAATTACTTTATGTTTGAGTCTTTCAAGTCTCTACAATACATGATCACATAACTCCTCACATTAGGTCAAATATAATCAAGTATGTATATGACTATATCTTACCCTTCATCTCAATCTAATCATGTATTAGATTTGATTACTATCAATTTCGGCTTGTCATTCTACTTGCATTCATATTTTAATAGGTTATCATCAACCTTTATGCATTATCCTTAAGGTTTAACAAAGTTTTAACAATGTTACTTCAAGTTCATTAAGGTAAGTTCAATTCGAAATAATCCCATTCCTTACTTTGTATTCAAAAATAATCATTATTGTTCAACATTCTTGGGTTGGTATTGCTATTTCACCCTTTCTCAGAACTAACTTTCAGCGCTTCTGGCGTGAGTTAGCGATATCATAGATGATAACTTCAATGACTGGTACAGTGAGTCCTTACCCTTCATGTCGCATTGTGGCGCCATTTAGCAGTGTGCTCGGTTTTAGTCTCACGCTGCGGTGTGACAAATTAGCCTTGGGCTGGCCCCGCGGCGCTAGCTCTGTGCACCAGATAATTTTGACAGTTTGTCAACTTTGCGAACTTCCCGGGCTCTTAACTTCTTCGTTATAAGTCCGAATTGGCTCATTCAAAAGCCTATGGTTCACAAATTACATACTCTACGCCTTCACGCAAGAATTTTATCTATTTGACATCATTTTCTAAAAATTCACCTATTGGTTCATTTTTAACGAAAATGATAAACGTTTGTGAACGTTCAACGCTCGTTTCTTCGTTCTAAGTCGGAATTTGGTCATTTTCAAGTCCACAACTCTACAATGCTAAATATGACTTGTCTCCATCGAAAACCAACGTTTCCGAGTTCAAACACAAAATTTGACTTCTATTCCAAGAATTTCACGAATTCGACGATTATCGTCTAATCGTGAAATTTTTGGCAAATCTTCATTACTTATGATTTGTTCATTACTTCAAATGAATTCAATTCATCATGTGAACATCTCAACATACTTATTACAACAACTTATTTTTATTACGGATTTTGACTTATTCTTTCATGAGCTTATAACTTATTAAAGTATAAACTACTTATAGCTTCATTGTTCATGACTTATGATAATTAAAGTATTTTTTTAATCATCATCTTTATATGTTCTCAATACATAGTTTCTCATGTATACATGATACATATTCATACAAATTCTTTACTTTCATACTACTTCTTAAGGTAAACTTATAACAAGTTCATATTACTTCTTCATAAGTTTATAACTTATGCTATTTTAAATGACTTATTTCCGACTTATGCGGCTTAAGTCCATTGATTACTCATTCTTCTTACTTCTTAACATCCATGTTTCTTAATCCATACTTTTCTTATCAACCTATCATGGTAGAGATAGAAGATAAATGGAGAAGAAATCTTACCCTTGAAGTTCTTTGGTATAAGTCTTCGTCTTCTTCTCACAAATGGAAGTAACTTATTGTTGCTTATTCTCTCTAACACTTAAGCACTTTGTAAGTTACTAGATTATTTGAACAAGTAAAATATGCCTAGCAATCTCCTTCTATTTATAGAATTTACAAAGTTAGGGTAATCTAGTCATTAGGCTAAGCCACCTCTTTAAGTCACCTCCTTACTATTCATTACATGGTAATCACAACTCTTATCTCTTAATTGGTCATTACTCATAAGTCTTGGTCATCACACATTATTCTTGATCACCAAGATTAACCACATTAACATGGTTTGCTCCATGGGTCAATCAACGCATTGGATCCTAGCTTAGGCTTAGATTAACTTAACCTTTGGGCTTTGCATTAACAAACACTAACTTGTTCATTAATCAATAATTGGGCCTCATCATTAATTCACTTGGGCTTGTACAAATTCCTAACCAATCTTACAAGTCCAATATCATTGTTCAATACATATACATATTGTTACTTATCATTCTCGTATTCTAATCCATATACATCTTAGTTATATACGATATCATTATCATTCATATTTAACTCATATAATACATTGTATTATACTCGTATTCATTACCTCGTACAATACTCATGTATCATAAGATCATTACTTAACATATTAATAAATTGCTTTCCTTAACATCCTCAATTTAAGTCCGCAAGCAAAATATTGCATTTTCCATACTTAGATAATTATTACATAATCCATCTTACTTTGATATTCTATCATTACGTATTTCTCGAAAGTTCAAAAATAATTCCCGAGCAAATATCAATGAATAGTGTTTTTCAGAAAATTTCTCGGAAAACTTTTATTTTCGTCTTGGAAATTCAAACACTTTAATTCCTCCATGTAGTTAAAATACTACGACATTCCAACATTATTAAGTCATAGAATGACAACCATCTTGATAACACATAGAATATAATTTTATTTATTATTTAATTCAATAAAATTATTTTACAATAAAATCCGAATTTCTCGGTCGTTATAAGAATGGTTAGCAAATACACACGCACAACATGGGTGATGAAAGGTTTGGATTGACTAACTGGTTAGAGTTATGGATTTTGACTTGATTGGATATATTATTAGAGTATCATTGGTATCTTTGAGGCCTGTTGCTATATATCATACTAAATTATTAATGGGTTCGTAGGTATATTAGGAAATAAATCATGCATATGCATAATTGTAGTTGATTTAGTTTGTTTATTTTTAGTTCTATTCATGTGTTTTTGCTTGAGGACAAGCAAATGTTTAAGTTCGGGGGTATTTGATGAGTTAGTTTTATACCCATGAATCAAGTGCGTTAACCTTAATCTTTTGGTTGGTTTTTAAGTTTTATGTGTGCATTACATATATTTTATGTTATTTTGTAGGCGATCATATGACATTGGCATGAGGAAGCAAGGAAAAGCAATTCGGACATCTTTTGGACTAAAATATGCAAGCAAATGCAAAAAGGGAAGATTACAGGGCTTTTATGTGATAACCCGAAAATTCATAAAATCTTGAATGATTAGAATAAAGGTTAAAGAATAAAACCTAGATGAGAATTTGAAGATTTACTTAAAATTTTCAAGTAAAACCTATATGGTTTGCTATTCGAATGAGAATAGAGAAAGTATGGGTTACAAAATTCCTAAGCCCTAGAAATAAATTAATATGTACTTGAAGGAATATAAAGAATAAGGTATTACGATATCTGTAAATTCGATGTAAACTGAATAGTCTAAGAAATGTTATATAAGAACATATGGAAATTTTCTTAAGGAGATAAGATTTCACATGAAGAGATGCTATGAGGTTAAATATATATATATATATATATATATATATATATATATATATATATATATATATATACTTAGTAAGGTGCTATATATATTTTAGCTAGATAAAACTATGTTAGCAATTAACATAGCTTGAACGTTGGCCTTGACTGGCAAATAAGAATTTGAATAAGTATATAGTCATTAGTTAATACGATTAGCAAGAAGAAGGGAGTAATTTAAAACTCAAAATTTGAGTTAGAGATAGAATTTTGAAGCATGGACTGCTTGGTTGTGTCCGGGACATCAAGTTTAGTCAGAATGGACAGTAAATACAAAATATGTTATAATTATGTGAATTATGTATATGATTAAATTAATATACATTATATAATGTGAATACACTTATTTTGTATATAAAAGTGAATTAAGAATTAGGTTATGTAACCTAATATATATATATATATATATATATATATATATATATTAGGTGTGATAATTAAATAACCTAAAAGATTATAATATGGGAGAATATTAGTATAAATATATATATATATATATATATATATATATATATATATATATATATATATATATATATACAACATTAAGAGATTTATTTTATATATCTCAAATAATTAATGTTATAACCAAAGTTTAATAGGGTTATGGAATTAAAGATATATGAGTAAGGAATTTATTTACAAAGGTGTAGTGGAACCCTAATTAAATGATAAGGGTAGAATGGAATAGAATTAAAAGTAATGGACTATAATAAGGTTATAGCCCAAGAATTTAAATAGAGTCTAAGAGAATTAGATTTAATGGACTAAGGATGTTATATTATTTAAACGAGCCCGATTAATTAATTAAGCATGCGACTTGTAGATAAAGTGATTAAGGGTGATTAAATTGTTAATTTAGCCCAATATATTATGTATGAGACACATATTATAATGGCCCAATTTAATTAGGGTTGAAATCCCAAGTTAGTTTTTGTTAGAAAGTTAAACAAGTAAAATTGCTAGCTCAATGGAATTAATTAAGGGCCCAAACTAAGTCCACTTGTGGGAGAATAATAATATTAAAAATTATATTAAGTTAAGAGATATTTTTATTATCTCAAGTTATTAATTTTATAACTTAATTAAAACAAGTTTAATTGAGTTATAGAATTTAATGTACAAGAGTAGTGATTTAAATTCTAAAAATTTGGAATGGATACCCTAATTAAATATCTAAGGTGGGATAAGATGGAAAGGATTAGACTATGTAAATTTTACATAGCCTAAAGAATTATTAGGAAATCCCAAAAGATGAATTAAGTGGCCCAGATTTTTAAGCCCAAATTAAAGGACATTTTGGTCATTAAATAAAGCATTTAAAAAATGTGGGATATGATGACGCCACATGGCTGGTCAAATTTGTGAAGAAAAAAAGGGGCCACTTGGCCAAGTAAGAAGGAAAGAAGAGATAGGAAGGAAAGAAGTAAAAAGATAAAGAAGAGAATAGAATAAAGAGAAAGAGGAAAAGAAAGGGAGAAACGGGAAAAGAGAATGGGAAAACCGTGAGGGAGAGAGAGAGAAGGGAGTGGAAGCCATGGAAGAAGGAAGGAAGAGAAAAAAAAATCTCCATGAGAAAAGAAGAAGAAGAAGAAGAAGAAGAAGCAAATGTATAAAACTAAATTTTTTCTTCCTAAGATTTATTCTCTTTCTTTTTGTAATTTGATGAAAGAGGATTTTTGATTTGGAAGTTCAAACCCCTATAATCTATGTGTTTTTCATGGATTCATGTATGGATTTACCCATATTCGGTGTTGATTTGGTTGGAATCAAAAAGGAATAGAAAAATAAATTTTCTAGTTTTGAAACCCTAACTTTCATATACTTTAAAAATCCACCGTTTTAAATCTATAACTCCTTTTTAAGATCTGTCAAAGAGGGGTGCTAGATATATGTGTTTACTAGTTAACCTAAGTTGTAGCACTCAAAAATGTTGAGTTTTCAAGGTGTAGTGACTAATTTACCAGAAAAAGTACAGTTTTTCTAACAAAAATAAAAATTATTTTGGAACAGTTTCTGCCAGGGGCCGTTTCATAATTTTTCCGACGATCAAAAATTCTGCAAACATTTGAGATGATAATTTGATGAGTTTTCTAGATTGTGTCCAAATATGACGATTTTTAGATGTATAGATTAGGAGTTTTAAATTTTATGGGAAAAAACTATTTTAAAAGTAAACCCTTATAACTCCTTGTGGTTAACTCCAAAATTGGTGAAATTTTTATTGGGAGTACATGTATATAACATGAGTATACCCTATAAATTTCAAAATTTTTGGACAAAAGTTCAGTTTATGATAAATGTCTAGATATTCAGTAGTTATTGCTATATGAAAAATAGTAAATGAATTTTACAGATTCTAAGAAAAATATATGTTCAATATGGGACTATATTCTGCTAAATCCCATAAAAGAAAAAATTTTGGGACTGATTTGGTATTTTTCATCTAAATGATGATAAATGGATAAATGGATTTAATTAAATATATGATGTCCAAAAATATGATAAATACGATTTATGACTTGAGACCCTTAAGCATGATTTATGCAGATTTGTGACGAAGGTTTTGGGTCGGGTCTGAGTTGTTATTAAGTTTATGGCATTTTAGAATGCTTAAACAAGTTAATTAATAATAGGAAAACAATTGAAAATAATTTTTTATTAATGTGATTAATGACTTAAATTATTTTTATATGACTAATAATATTGGATTAAGATATTATTAGTAGTATTTGACTTGAATGTTATTTAAAGGTTAATAACATTAGCGTAAAATATATTACATAATTAATAATATTCGACGGGAGATTAAAATAAGAGATTTATATTATTTTTCAATGTAATTGTTGAATTTGGTATTCAATGAGCTATATTATGTGTATGATCTGCTGAAATAGGAATCAAGGTTACTGAATTTGATTTCGGGTTGCTGAAATTGAATTCAGTCTGCTAAACTGATTTTGGTCTGCTGAAATAGTGATTTCAGGATACTGAAATGAAATCCGACTTACTGAAATGGCATTTCAATTTACTAAAATGTTATCAAATTTACTAAGATAACATATAAAAGGTAAAACTTATAAGTATAAGTTATGTCATGATGAAAAGATTATCAACACATAATGATAATACTAAGGCTATAATGTAATGTCTAATATTTAACTATGTTAGACAATTTAATATAAGATGATGAGTTAACATGTATGTTATGCTTATTGAATGATCAATCTTATAACTGATAGGTCTTTTTAATAAAGACGTTAACTTAGATTACGTAGCAGTAATTAACGGTTCAGGCAAGTTTCCTTAACTCAAACTCGAGTTATATTACAAAGCATGTTAGTGAATGATTATTCACGTCTATACTGATTATTGATTCGCACTTAGTGCATGTTGCATATGTTCATCAGGTACGAAAGGCTGATCACCTTCATTACCAAAAGGTTCAGTTAAATTGTTCATGGTCATTATTGACCTTCAAACATTACTGATTCAGTCATGTAATTATTGAAACTTGAATCATGTTATTTCACAATTATTATATTGTTGAAAACTTGAAAGCTTATTTATTCTTTTCAATCGTGATATATCTCCATTGTATTTAAAACTTGTTGGGAAATTTTGTTGCTCACCCTTGCTATATCATGATAAAAATTTTCAGATTAAGATGAAAGCTCGAGTAAAGACAGAAACAAAGACAAAGTGCAAGATTTAATTATGGTGCAATTAGATCTATTAAATTTTCTGATGAAAATAGCATTGTAACCCTTTTTAGATATTGAAAGTATGTATTAAGTTAAGGTTGTAGACCTAGAGAATGATGTGTAAAAGTTTAATTTATAAACAATTTATGTTTATATCTTCCGCAATAGTTATAGAAATGATGTACCAGATCTGAGGTAAAAAGTACCCAGATTTGGGGGTGTCACATTTTAACACCAAGTTGGATGCATCTTCTCAGCTTGAAACTTGAAATTTATTGTGTAACTACTTCTTAGCTTTTCGGAACATCTTGAATCATCACAATAAAATTTCGGATGCGAGGGTTATGGCCTTTTTATCAATAAATATCAAATATCAGAGTTCTCAGTCTTGCAATTTACATAGAATCCACTTCGAGCTTGATTTCTACCTTTATCCGGCCATAATCGGTCAATTCTCAAAGAATGAAAGTTGTAGAACTCGTTAATATCTTTGATTTCATAGGTTACATGCCTCATAACTCCTAGCGGATCAAAAGTTATGCCTATTTTACCAAAGGATGTTGTAGTAGAAAATAGAGCAGCGTGGGGCGCGTCATGCCATAAGTTTCTCTGCTACAGTAGCACGGGAGCACCCCAATTGGCCTAGAAATAGTGCTGGGCGTGCCGGTCGGCGGGGGAGAGTTAATTTGGGTGTTATGTTGTTCAATTTGAGCTAGAATAGGATTATTAGTTGCCTAACTTGCTAGGGTTAACATTAGAACTATAAATACTTGATTATAACTTGGATTAGTGGGGATTCCATTAGACTCCATTATAGTAGATTAGGACCAAAATCCTATTTCTTATTAGATTTAGAGATTAAAGCAACTTGGAGACCAATGAAGATTCAAAGTAGGAGCAAGGAGGGAGCATCAAATCTGCAGACAACAGATTCTATCTTTTTCTCTTCTTCTATCGTTGTCTTTGAATGTTTATTCAATTGTGGATTCTTAGTTTTAATTCATTAATCATGATATCAATCTTTTAGTGATTATTCTTGGATTGTCTATTATGATTTGTGATGAATTGCTTAATTACCTAGCTAACAATTACCATGATAATCTATATGAACTCGAGAGATGAATTATAAATTTAGATTTGATCGTAATAGCATGTGATTGTGTTTTCTACATTGTATTAGAATGCATAATTTATGTCTAGGACAAAGATATACCTATACATCACACGTAATTAGATAAAGAATTTGTGCTTAAAATCCTTTTTAATTGTAATTCACATAGAGATATAGTGAATTAGTTAATTATGGTGTTAAATTTGATTCTATCATCTGTGGATTTGATTTGATATGAGTATGGTGCATTGAGAGATAGTCATAATTACTTATGTGTTCTTGATTAACAATTCTGAATAGTGAGCATAATTGATAAGAAGTGTATTAATTTACGTGAAACAATAAGTGAAGTTGTGATCTTAAATCTCTATAATTTGATTTTTAACTAGTGGTAATTAGGATTAGTTTAATTAAATAATTTAATTCATAACCTTAAATGGATTGTTTAAATAAAATTAGTTAGGAGTTAGTATTTGGTAATTAGTATAATAATTCCTCGTGGGAACGATACTCTACTTACACTATATTACTTGTTGACCATGTATACTTGCGTGATTGTGTGTAATTAGATTTTACCCAACACCTCAACACAAGCATTGCTAAATCCTTCTAGCTGCAACTTAGACCAACTTCAATACACCTAGACATGCATACAAACTCATACAACACATGGATAACAGTTACCAACTAATTAACAAGAAATTCATGTAAATTCTAATAATTTGAAAATCTTAAAATTATGAACATGCTCATTACCTCTTGTAGTTAAATTACTAACTTTTACTCACTCAACCTCTGATTGGTCTTCACTTTCACAACACTCACTCTCTCTATATTGAACTGATACAATTCT
Source organism: Panax ginseng (assembly GCA_020205605.1). Taxonomy (NCBI): domain Eukaryota; kingdom Viridiplantae; phylum Streptophyta; class Magnoliopsida; order Apiales; family Araliaceae; genus Panax; species Panax ginseng. Next base: position 66,771,669 of record CM035129.1, read on the forward strand.
AGCAACTGAAAATTGAGAAGGGAATGGTTCCATTTATAAGCATTGAATTTTACAGACAATGGTTTTTCCAAGAGTTTTGTTCCAGCAGGAGGAAGAAGAAGACGTTGGGTAATAGATTGAATAGTTCCACTTCACTATCGGAGCCACTCCCCATTTCATCATTTGAATGTCTGATATTTGAAACGAAGAAAAAGGTTATGCTTAAGCCTTTGGCCTATACACGTGAGGGAGAAAGTGACATTGATCTTGGGACAAAGCTCTCAGTAGTTGAATAGTGGTTGTTAACTTAATTTCTTTTTGGCTTACTAGTTCACATCTAATGACTTAATGTCATTACAAAAAAAAAGTTAGGGATTATATATGTACTCTTATCATATAATTCATGTACATTAATCTAGTCCAAATAATATATAATTGGGTTGGAATATAATTAGTTGGGTATTAACAATCTATTATTTCCACACAACTTTATCATTTCAATTATACTTACTTATTAAAATAATTATTAATTTGTAACTCATTGATTTATTCTAATTTAATATTACATAAAGTACATCTTTAATGTGCCCACACATACATGTTGTCACATAAGCCTCCTTTATGTAACTTACAATTCATTCAATTTTAACTATATAGTCTTATATATTATATAGTCACATTATAGTGTCACACTACAATCCTTTTTTAATTGAATGTAGGTACTATATATAATATTATTAATTATCACATATCTTGCACACAACAATTAATTGAATAAATTATTTACTCATTAATATTCTATTACTCACAATAACAATTAATTAACAGTATGATACTAATTAATCATTCACTTCTTAGTTTATTCATTCTTTAATTTAATTAAACCAACATAATTTTCATTATCGTGCCAAACAAGGATTTTCACAGGTGTCAACATATTTCCCCACATTTTCTCAATTATCATAAATTCAATTTAATCTAATTGAGCTTCTCGTCTCATGAAACATAAATATTTATATAAAATAAATAATACAATACCGCTGGCACCCGCACTCTCCCTTCGAATCTTACAATACCGTTTTTATCAATTTTGAATCTCTCTTCTTCATTTTATGTGATCGTCTTCCTTATTTTCTCGCACTCTTCATCTTTCTCTTGTGATTCATTTACTTTGTCCAACAAGGTTGAACGAGCTTCCACTGCAAATAATTTTTCTTTAGACCTCCCTGGTCCTTTTACCTCTATTTCCAATCTCTTCATTTCCCTTATTAACCCCTCCTGAGTTGTCAGTTGAAACAACTTCTCCCTTCCTTTCTAGCTTAGCGCGTCGGCTACTACGTTTGCCTTTCCCGGGTGATAAAGAATATTGCAGTCATAATCCTTGATTAATTCTAACCACCTTCTCTAACGCATATTCTACTCCTTCTGTGCGAAGATATATTTCAGACTCTTGTGGTCCGTGTATATCTCACATTTCTCTCTGTACAAATAATGTCTCCAAATTTTTAACACAAAAACTACTGCCGCTAACTCCAAGTCGTGAGTAGGGTATCGTTTTTCATAATCCTTCAACTGTCGTGACGCATACACGATGACCTTGCCATGTTGCATTAGCACATAGCCAACTCCCTTGTCCGATGCATCACTATACACCATGAATCCTCCTATATCATCCGGTAATGATAACATAGGTCTCTTACTAAATTTATTCTTCAAATCCTGAAAACTTTCTTCAAATTTATCCGTCCACATGAACTTTAACATCTTCCTCGTTAGATTACTCAACGAGGTTGCTATTTTAGAAAAATCTTGGATAAATCTTCGATAGTACCCAGCTAACCATAAGAAACTTCTTATATCTGTTGGTGTCTTCGGTTGTTCCCAGTTACTTACGACTTCTACTTTTGCAGGGTCCATGGAAATTCCATTTTGATCTATCACGTGTCCTAAGACTTGAACCTTTTCAATCCAAAATTCACATTTCGAAAATTTTGCGTACATCTTTTCCAAAACCATCTTTAATTATTCGGCATGCTCTTCCTTAGTCTTTGAATAAATCAAAATGTCATCGATAAATACTACTACAAACTTATCTAAGTATGGCTTGAAAACTCAGTTCATCAAGTCCATGAATGCTTCCGGAGCATTAGTCAATCCGAATGATATTACCAAAAACTCGTAGTGTCCATAACGGGTTCGAAACGACATCTTTGGTATGTCCTCCTCCCATACTTTCAACTGGTGATAACCCGTCCGTAGTTCTATCTTCAAGAAACACTTCGCTCCCTTCAGTTGATCAAAAAGGTCGTCTATCCTTGGTAACCGATATCTATTCTTGATCGTTACTCCGTTCAATTCTCGATAATCGATACAAAGCCTCATCGATCTGTCCTTCTTTTTAGCAAACAACACTGGTGCGGGCGCCATATGATATAAAGCCTTCGAGATTGGTTCCGTTCCTGGTGCTAAGTCTATTACGAATTTGATTTCTCTTTCTGGCGGAAGACCAGGCAGATCGTCCAAAAATACATCTTGGAATTCTCTCACTATGGATATCTCCTTAATTTCAACTCCCTTTTTTTTGAGTATCTACAATGTAAGCTAAGTAACCTACAAATCCTTTCCTTAACAATTTATTGGCCAGCATCATCGTAAGAAAATATGATTACTAAAGCAATGAGCTACCATAAAACACTAGCTTTCTTTGGACAGTCCTTAATCAGGTGGTCCACCGAGCAACAAGCGAAACAACCCTTAATCTTCTTGGGCTTCGGGCTGTTGGGTGAAATATGTCCTTCTTAGCGCAGTTATAGCAAGTACTTCACCCCTTCCAGCACTTGTTGTGACGCCCCCAAATTCAGACGACGCTTGTCTCAAATTTGGTTGTCACGTGCTAACCCTAATAATAATTCAAAATCTGACACAACAAAATAATAGAATAAATTACATTATTATAACATAATTATTATTGTCCCAAAGTCTCGCAACCGTTACTAATACAATACAACTTAAACTAAACATAGCTTAATATAAATAAGTTTTTTTACAACAGAATAATAGTACATTCTTAGTACTATGGAAATAACTACTCTGAAGCCTTTTCTTTACCCTTATCCTTACCAGAGGGTTCACCACGTTCTTCCTTAACTGAAAGTTTTAAGGAAAATAAGGATGAGCAACAATTTTGCCCAGCAAGTAATATAGAAATAAGGGTGTTCAATGTAGTTTTACATTTCTTAAGGGAATCATACTAATGATAGTTTAAGGGTAGCAAGAAATATCAATGGTTCTCAACAATAATCTCCATGGACAGAAAGATATCAATAAGATTCAATGCTTAATCAATTCAAGAGTTCAAAGTAATGAATACTGAGCAGTTAGTAAGGACTATGAACTTCTCCTAGAATTAATAGTAATAAACTGATAATTCTACAAAACGAGTACAATAGGTTATCAGCCTAAAGAACATTTAATCATTCTCATGTGCGCACGTTGGTTTCTCGACAAATATATAATTCCCCTACCAAGAGGGTTTTTCATCTCACTTATAAGAGTCCACACCAAGTTAATTTGGTTTGGATAGATTTTGATCTCATACCAATAGCCTAGCCGAATCAATGACTTAGATAACTTTCTTTTAAAGTATATATATGAACAATTATCGTTCGATATCAAGTTTCGAAAAAAAATTTATTTTTAAATTATGAAGTATCCAGTCATGAGATATGAATCATACTTTCAAGGATTTACTTGTACAACCGATAATAGTACAAGCTCAAGTAATGCTCAATAAAGAGTAGGGTTCGAGTACTTGCCTCAAACGTAATTTACCAAAGTAAAGCTTAATACCACTCCAATGAACTATAATATCCTATTCGTGTATAATCACATAAGTTATACAAATTCAATATATACACCCATTATCTATAACAGACAAGTGAAATTCATAGATACTAATCATATATTTCTAGTCTACTCTTTGTCTTATGATCTTATATGCATGTTACCACATAGCATGAAAATCTATTTCTAATACACCATGACATTTAAAAAGCCTAATTTGCCATCACATTTTGACTTAAGGTTGTAAACACTTATCCAGCATAAGGTTCTTCCATTAACATGTTTATTGACACATGAATACTATACTGGACATATATTACAGGTTAATGTAACAATATAGGCATGTATCAGCTCTCAAATTATCTACAGAAAATAGATCTCACTGCAAGGTGGTGCAATCGCCTTCTGAAAGTTGAAGCTTAGGGACGGCAGAAATTGCCACTGTCCTAGCCGCACTTCGTGAGTTGAGCCAACAACACTTAGCATATTAGAATGTTAAAGGGTTTCACATGCTTTTACAGTGATCCTACACTTATTTTTGGTATGTTATGGTTTTCGCTTAGGATTTCAAATGAATTAAGGCTAATCAAGATCATGACATTACAAAGGCTATAATGTTCGCCATGCATACATGTAAGACAGTCATCAAATCAGTTAATATGTATGTTTACAAGGGTTCTCATCCTATGCACATAACTAGTATCAATATTTTCTCAAAACATCTCTAACGCATGCTTGTATAACTTTTAATGTGTTTGACCAAACTGAGCATAGGTACGTAGTAGGTGTGGCCATATAAGAAATATAAATTACACATGTTCTAAGTTCAGAATATGTACCACATCATGTTTATTAGATTATAACATATCCAAGTTTGTTTTGAAAAGTTATTTTAAACCAAATGGGAGTTACATCTTAGTATATGTATATAACTTTGAATTACATCTCATGTGTAGCTATATCATATGCACATTAGATCAAAGGGTAAAAAGGAACTTTTGCCTTACGCAGCCAATATTGAGAGAAAGTTCCAGAAATTATGGTTGACTAGTGAGGTTATACCTTTGGAAGAAGATCTGACAACATAAGAAATTCCTACAGTCATGGTAGAGGAACATCAAAAATCACTCAGGGATTACGCCATGCCAACAGTGACTGACATACAGACCAATATTCAGAGACCGACAATTCATGAAAACAGTTTTGAGATCAAACCGGGAACGATACATGTCGACGTCAGGATTTTTATTTGTCCCTTTTTCTATTTTTGTCCTTTGGTGTTCTCATGTTATGTGAGATTTGTTTGAAAAAATAAGTGAAAAAGGTCTGACATGTATATGTCGATGATTTGACTGTAAGATTCGCCTGTTGGTGTTTTTAACTGGTTGCACCAACGCAATCGAGAAAAGGTTTACATATTGACCCGGTGATGTGACACTACTAAACGGATCAATGAAATCGAGATTCATTTGGGTTCAGGGGCTTGATTATGCAGAGGGAAGGTGTTAGGCACCCCCTGACATCCGTGTTACCACGGTGACCGCCACTTTTTAAGAAACTGTTATATGAATGTATATGTGTGTGTGGGGGTCAATGTGTTTATTATTTGGAAGTAGTGCGAGGCCTTGTTGGCACCTATATACAAAGGGTTTAAATTTGTATGAAAAAATAATTTTTAAACAAGATATAGCAATGAGGTTTTGTAAAAGAGGTTTTTTCAAACCCTGTGCTCAATAGTAATTGAGACCTTTAATACTTCCATTTTTATTATTAAATGTTCGGGTTGGTTACTTTTATTTTCGAGATGTGAAGCATCTTTGAGAAAATAGTATATAGCAGTGTTGAATTCCTCATGGGCATGAAAGCCATCTAAGGACATCTAAACACCGTGAATAATTTACAAGCTGCTTACAGTTGAAAATGTCCATCACGGGAACCAAATCTAGATTTAGTAGATTGAATCTGTGATCACATGATTCCTAGGCTCACATGATGCCACAGTTTATATGAAAAGCAATAAGCAGTTATATATATAAAAGTTGTGTATATATATATGCACCTCCACGGGGGATCGGAAATGTAAATATATAAAAGCGGTAAATATATATATAGAGACATGATCAACCACCACGAAGCACCTCCATGGCGGATCAAAAATTTAAATAAAGCAATAAATACGATCAACCGCCATGAAGTAAACTCTAGGTGGGACTAAATGTAAATAAAGCAAGAAAACAATCAATACCACAAAGTCAAGTCCAGTGCAGATTTAAATGTAATATATATATATATATATATATATATATATATATATATATAAGCAGTAAACGCACCGGATATAAAATCCAAGCTCATCGAACAGAGTTTGACCACATTTTATATATATAAAAGCAATAAACGCTCCGGATGTAAAATCCAGGATCATCGAACATAGTTCGACAACAGTTCATATATATATATATGTATATATATATAAGTAAATAAACGCTCCGTACGTGAGTCTAGGCTCAATCGAGGCATAACTCGATAATGTTAGTCCATATATATATATATATATATATATATATATATATATATATACAAACAAAAATGAAAACCACGGAATGAAGTCCGGGCATACACACACAACACGACTCTCAATGTGAAGAAGAGTGTGTGCAAAGATGAAGAAAAAGGTTTTATAGTGTGTAAGAAGGCTTACAATGGACTGCCAAAGAAGACTTCTATAACATTAAGTGGGTGAACACTCATCTCCCGCTGGTAAAAATATAGCTATATGTGAGCTAACAAGTGTTTAAAATGAGAAAGCACTCAATATAGGGTGTGTACAGAGCAAATTTGACAGGGCTTCCTCGCCTTTTTCTTCTTTGAATATGGCCACCCCAAGCCCTATATTTATATAGCTAGGAGCCGTAGGTGTACCTGCGGCAGCCGCAGATCCACCTATGGCTTCCCGGGGAGGCCCGAGCTACGTGGGTCCTACCGTCTCGAAGTACGTACACACGTGCAACGTGATGTCCGCTTGAATTTGCAGAACTTTAATCCGAGCATCCGATTGAGGTGTATAAGACCTGTTTCGGACTGCTCTTGTTGAGACCTACGCAATGACATCCGATTGAGGTTGTACGAAGTCAGGAAGATAGAACCATGTCTTATGTCTTCAAGCTTCAAATTCTATCTGGTGTTCTATCTTGCGTAGTAGTCACTCGAGATTGCAACTCCTTGGTTCTCGTGGGACACTTTCGTGTAGAATGTATGTTGAGATGTTTGTTAAGACGGCGCCATGTGGGGTTGAGGTGGCAATTTGATGATTTTTCCCTTCACCAGGGTTATCTCCGGTTTTGTCGGATAAAGCAGATGTTGCTCAGGGATATCTTTGAGATTGGGCTGCTGCAAGTGTGGAATGACCTCAGGGTTGTCTGAGGTGTGCCTATCCTCCCGGGGTTATCTTTGGGTTTAGGAATTGAGTGCCTCAGTGTGAGTCCCAAGGTTGAAGCTGACTGCATGATTTGAAATGAGTATCTCCATGGTTATCTCTGGAACTACAACTGCACTCCTTGGGGTTATTCCCAAGGTTGACATGATCTTTCCCGGAGTTGTTTCCGGGACTGAGACTGAACATCTCGGGGTTATCTCCAAGACGAATCGTCCTTCTCTGGTGGAATTTCTGGAATTTGCACTGCTTTCCCCATGGTTATCTCCGAGGTGGGAAAATGATACTCCCGATGTGTTTTCTGGGTTGAAACTGAACTTTTGGTTGTATTTCCAAGATTAAGCTGAGCTGTTTTCCAGGGTTATCTCTGAAAGAAGATTTTGCACTTCCTGCAATGCTAGTAACAGGTAGGAATTTTTTTTTGAGCGTTTACAGATGCCCCTCTTTATCATATTCATGCAATGCAATGGCATGGATAGGATAAAGAATATTAGACACTTGAAATGCAACAAAATGATTGCGATGCAATGCATAACAACATAATGCAAATGTATGTGGTTTGTTGGATTGTTCTCCAACATGATGGGATGATTGTCGGCTCCCTGTTGCTTCTATTGGGGGCAACAATAAATAACTGACCTGATGAATTGTCTTGGACGCGTGATCCACAACTACCAGGAATCTCTAGGATTGTTGACGTTGGGGTTATCACCAAAGTCTTGAATCCCTGATACAGACTTTCTTTGGGGATAGAGCTTTGTCTATTGAGGATGTGTATAACATATTTTATCATCGGTCCTCCCCGGTGTGGATGTCCTTCCCTAGTTTGTATAGCTGTGTCTTTCCACGCTCATTGTTGGAGTTCTTGCCAACAATGGCATTGTCGAGGTTGCGACCTTCATTGATTTGCATTAATGGATGAGATCCCTGCTGGGAAAAATGTCAAGGTTGCTTGACTTTCATTGAGATGTGTATCAACGGTTGAAAATATCCCGTCGGGGATCTGTTCATCAATGGATGAAAATGCGTGACGCCCCTGCCGGGGAAAAGGTTTTAGGGCTATAACCCTGAACTAAAAGCATCAGACCTTTGTGAGGTATTGTCAAGTGTAGTTTGCAATAGTTGAGATCATTGGTATAGTGTACCTTATGTTCGGGCAGATACCAATGAGTGTTATGTAAAGCCACAGTTTGGCCCGTGAAAACTAGGATTTCAGGCTATTCCGCTCAATCGCGTAGCGTTTTTATTCCTGATTGGGCCTTTTCATCTTGTAAGAACTTTTTTGGAACTCGAATTGGACTGAGCTGGAGAGGTGGGACCCACATAGAGGTGTCGCAGGTACACCTGCAGCAGCCGCAGGTCGACCTGCGGCCAAGCATGAATGTCCTTAAATGGGCTGGTTGCTTTCCCAAGTCATTTTCAAGCTGCGTCACGAAGGAAACCTGAGAGCTCTTCTTCAGATCTGTTGAGTTCAGATGACTTTTTGCATATTCTGTCACCGTAAAAGTGTTCTACACTATCCTGGTAACGTATGCATGTCTTCTTTTCCAGTTTTTATCCATTGGAAAATGAAATATCACATGAAATGCATCTAAACACAGTAGTTAGTATGAATGCTGAAATGACTTGATAAAAAATATTCAACATAGTAAATGTTAGTATTAAACCCTGCTGAACATAATGATGTGAACAAAATTGACTTTTGAAATAGTCAAATTGACAACTTTTTTCTGCTATTCTTTATCCTATTTGAGGATAAATGAGCAAAGGTGAAAAAGTAAAATAATCTTGGTAATTAGGCTACCCTTACGGATTTTTTACTTTGATGTATTAATGCATGTAGAATGTATATGACTATGGATAGGTGTGCTACTGAATGGCCCCCTAGTCATGCCTATGTGCATGTGGATAGTCCTATTTATAAAAGGGACTATGCCAAAAACTTTCCAAAATGTAGGCATTGGATAGTCATGCATTTTTAACTTTACTGTAGATGTATGCTAAAATGATGCATGCATGCATGTAGTCATAAACTGCATTTTGAAAAGCTCCATATAAGAATTTACCACACCCTTTCTGAGGTGATTTAAAGAATTATTGTGCAGATATATGGATCCGGATCAGTCAAGTAGTTCCCGTAGGACCACTTCTGGTATACGGAGGAGGGTTTCTGAAGTGCTTCGACCCCATTCCGTTAGTCAGCCTCGTCGTTTGGTGGAGGCGATGATACGTCCTGTCCTTATTGATGTACCAGATGTGGAGGATGATGAGTAGGTTTTATACCTATGAATCCGATATTATTAAACTTAATTATTGCTATCTTTAATTGTTTTTTTAGTATCTTTTTATGTGTTTTGTGTTTATTTCTTATAGGTTGGAACTGGGGGGAAAATTGGTCATTTGGGAGAAGAAAAAGGATAAAAATCATTAAAATTAGAGCTAAGTGGCATTTTTATAATTATGCGGTCCTGTTCAAGCGCCTAGGCGCTTGGAAATGGCCTGGGTTAAGCGCCTAGGTGCTCATGTGCGGCTAAAGAAGGATTTTTCTATTGCTAAATAGGTTTTTGAAGCCAAGAAGGAATCTATAAGAGGGCAGAGACTAATACAAATAGGAGAAGAGTTTAGAAAAGACGTATCACTTAATTTTTTAGGAGATTTGCAGAGAGAAGAACGAAGAAAAACATGAAGGAGGATTGCAAAGGCTGAAGATCAAAGAGAGGATATTTGAGCAAATTCATAGTTTCTTCTTCTCTTCTCTATTTTTATCTTTTGTAATTATCTGGGATGTTTGGATTATTAATTTTGATGATGTTTTTCTTTCTTATTATCATGAACTAAATTTTCATTAAAATTGCAACGGAACTTGGTGTGTAGTTTAAATTGAACCTTCCCATCGAATGAAAGTTGGTTTTTATTGAATTGTTTATTATATCTTATGCTTATTAATTAATTGTTTGGCCAACAATTATTGTGATAATCTATATAAAATTGGAAGATGGAATATAGATTTAGATGTGGATATAATAACATCTGTTCATATAATCTGATTAGGGTTAATATGATTAGCATGTAGGATAGGAACATACCTACGTGTCTTTTGTATCCATTGAAAGAATTTATGCATAAAACCCTAATTAACTTTATTCACATAGGAATATAGTGAATTGATTAAGTAAGGTGTTCATTGTAATTCTATGTCTTAAGATTGGATTTAGGAGGATTTGTTCTCGTGTCTTTGGAAGTACTGTGCGAGCATTATAAAACATTCTTGGATAATGATTCATATTAATTAATTAATTTAATGGGAAGTAAATTGATTTAAATGAAATACCAAGGGAAGTTGTAATCTTAACCTGTTAAATCTGTAGTTACTCTCGTGAAATTCTGATTTTAATTATTAGTTTTGTTGAGATTAATTTTCAAATCACAAATAATATTTTGTAGTTTAAAATAGGATTAATTGCATTAGAATTAGTAATGGATAAATATTAGTCTATTTCCTCATGGGAACGATATCCTTGCTTGCTGAATATTACAATTGAAAGCCTATACTTGCGTGTTAAAGTGCTATTAAGAAATTAGGCAACAAGTTTTTGGCCCCGTTGTCGGGGAAATTAGTTTAATATTTTGTCATTATTAATTTTGATAGAGTTAATCTTAATTTAAAGTTTTTCTTTTTTGTTATATTCAGATGTTCTTGACTAGTGTATGCAAACGAGATCGAAGAAGCCGGATTTATTGCCTCACGAGGACGACATCGAGAAAAAATTTCAGCGGTTGCGTAAGTGGGTTAAAGAAATTAAAGAGGCACTTGATAAGAAAGATACTATGGCTGAAGAAGAGCAAAAAGCACTGCGGGATTATGCTACGCCTTGGGTTACTGAAATTCAGTCGAGTATTACGAGGCCGCCATTCATTCTTATATAAGTTTTGAGATAAAACACAGCGATAATCAGATGATTCAAAATTCATGTCGGTTTGGAGGGTTCTGAGAATGATGATCCGAATCGATCACATAGTCGACTTTATAGAAATCAAATACTTTCAAGTACAATAATGTGTTAGAGGATGAAATAAGGCTAAGGATGTTTCCATTTACTCTCAAAGATAAGGCTAAGAGTTGGCTCCATTCCCTAGCACCAGGCTCGATTACTACATGGAACGACTTAGCCCAAAAATTTCTTGCAAAGATTTTTCCAGCTGCAAAAACAGCAAAGTTGTGGAATGATATCTTCCCTTTCGTTCAGCACGATTCAGAATTACTATATGAAGCTTGGAGAGATTCAAAGACTCATTGCGAAAATGTCCACACCATTGGATTCCTAAATGGCTGAAGGTGCAAACTTTTTATAATGGTTTATTCAGCACAGTGAGATCGAGTATAAATGCTGCAACGGGAGGAGCTATTATGGCCAAAAATTGTGATGAGGGGTATCAGTTGCTTGAAACCATGGAAGCTAATAATTATCAGTGGCCAACAACAAGAACGGCTCAGCCAAGGACAGTCGGGGTGTATGAAGTGGATGCAATGACAGCATTGTTAGCTCAAGTTATAGCTTAGATTTCTGCTCTTACAAAGAAAATAGATGCACTTTAGGTACAACTAATTCAGAAAATGGAAATGATTTGTGAAATATGTGCGGGTATCCACTCAAGTGATCAATGTGCAATAAATCCTGAGTCACTCCAGTTTGTTTCTAGTTATAATAGGCAGCATGGCAGTTATCCAAACAATTACAATCCAGGAATGAGAAACAACATAAATTTTTCTTGGAGTAATAATCAGTCACATGCTCAAGCAAAACCTCCAAGGCAATAATATCAACCTGGATTTCAGCAACATCAAAAATCTCAACAACACCCACAACCTCAACAACCTAATAAGCTTTCACAAATGGAAGAATTGTTGGCAAGATTGGCAACTCAGTTTGAAGCCACAACGAAAAACCAATCAGCTTCAATAAAGAACCTTGAGAACCAAATTAGGCAGATAGCTAATGCTTTGAATACTAGAACTCCAGGTTCTTTACCAAGTGTTATGGAGAAAAATCCAAGGAATGATGGAAATGAGCAATGTAAGGCAGTTACACTCAGAATTGGGGAGGAGTTGACTACTGATTTAGATGGACAAAAGACAATAATTTCTACCAAGGATAATGAAAAAGAGAGTGGAAATTCGGAAAGTAAATCTGGGGAAAAAAGTTGTGAAAAAAGAACAAGAAGATAAGCAAACAACAGTCGTACCACCTGTGTCGTTTCCTCAGAGATTGCAAAAGCAGAAATTAGATAGACAGTTTTTAAAATTTTTAGAAGTGTTCAAAAAGCTGCAAATCAACATTCCATTCGCAGATGCTTTAGAATAAATGCCTAGCTATGCGAAATTTATGAAAGATATTTTAGCAAGAAAGAGGAAGCTAGGGGAGTTTGAAACTGTAGCACTGATAGAAGAATGTAGCGCAATTTTGAAAAGAAAGTTACCACTAAATTTGAAGGATCCGAGTAGCTTCACCATACCGTGCACGATTGGACCCCAGTTCTTTAACAGATGTTTGTGTGATTTGGGTGTGAGTATTAACTTGATTCCACTTTCGATCTACATTTAGTTGGGACTACCAGCACCAAAGCCAACAAATATCTCTTTACAACTCCCAAATAGATCAGTGACATACCCTAGGGGCATTGTGGAAGACATATTAGTGAAGGTGGAAAATTTCATATTTCCAGCCGACTTCATTGTGTTGGACTATGAAGAGGATAAAGACATACCCATAATCCTTGGAAGGCTGTTTTTAGCCACTGGAAGGACATTAATTGATGTACAAAAGGGAGAGTTAACAATGAGAGTCCAAGATGAAGAAGTAACTTTTAATGTTTTCAATGCTATAAAATTTATGAAGGGAGATGAAGAGTGCTTTAGAGTTGATCTGATTGAAGAAGCAACTAGAGAGGTATTTAGTGAATCTGTGAAAGAAGACCATCTTGAAAGCGCATTGGTTAGTGAAAATTTATTTGATGATTCAATTGTGCTAGAATGGGTTCAAATGTTAGATTCAGCTCCGAAGTTCACACGATGTTTGCAAAAATTTGAACCTCTGGATTATTGGGGAAAGCCAGATGAAAAGGTGAAATCATCCTTAGAAGAACCACCTACCTTGGAACTTAAGCCATTGCCTAACCACCTACGGTATGCCTACCTTGGTTCTTCTTCCTCATTTCTAGTTATTATTTCTACATCATTTGATAAGGTTCAAGAAGAAAAGCTACTAAGGGTACTTCGGCAATACAAGACTGCTCTTGGGTGGAATTTTGCGGATATTAAGGGGATAAGCCCATCAATTTGCATGCATAAGATTTTATTGGAAGATGAAGCGAAACTGACTATTGAACAACAACGAAGACTCAATCCCATCATGAAGGAAGTTGTGAAAAAGGAAATCATTAAATGGTTAGATGCGGGAATTATCTACCCTATCTCAAATAGCTTATGGGTAAGTCTGGTTCAATGCGTGCCAAAGAAAGGGGGAATGACTGTAGTTGCAAATGAGCATAATGAATTGATCCCGACTCAAACAGTTACGTGTTAGCGGTTGTGTATGGATTACAAAAAGTTGAACAAGGCCACTCCTAACGACCATTTTCCTCTACCATTCATAGATCTGATGTTGGACAGGCTTACAGGGCATGAGTATTATTGTCTCTTGGATGGATACTCAGGTTATAACCAGATTGCCATTGCACCCGAGGCTCAGGAGAAGACGACATTCATATGCCCATATGGTACCTTTTCTTTTCGCAGAATGTCTTTTGGATTATATAATGCGCCAGCGACATTTCAACGATGTATGATGGCTATTTTTTCTGACATGGTTGAACAAAATCTCGAGGTAATTATTGATGATTTTTCAGTTTTTGGGAATTCGTTTGATTATTTTTTGGAAAATCTCACTCTCGTGCTCAAACGGTGTATGGAAACGAATTTGGTTTTAAACTGGGAGAAATGTCATTTTATGGTGCAAGAAGAGATAATCTTGGGTCATCGAGTGTCATCAAAAGGAATTGAGGTTGATAGAGCTAAGATCGAAACCATTGAGAGTCTACCACCACCTATTTCAGTAAAGGGTATTCGATGTTTTTGGAACACGCTGTTTTTTTTTGACGATTTATAAAAGACTTCTCTAAAATCACGAAACCACTTTGCAATCTTTTGGAGAAGGATGTCCCACTCAACTTTGATCAAGCATGCCTGGAAGCTTTTGATGTGTTGAAGAAGAAACTAGTTACCACACCTGTAATCATAGCGCCCGATTGGAGTATCCCGTTCGAATTAATGTGTGATGCTAACGACTTTGCGATTGGCACAATTCTTGGCCAACGAAAGGATAAAATTTTTCACACTATATACTATGCTAGTAAGACGTTAACGGATGCCCAACTGAATTATACCACTACCGAGAAGGAGCTATTAGCAGTTGCTTATGCATTTGATAAATTTCGCTCATATTTGATTGGGACAAAGGTGATCGTGTTTACAGATTATTCGGCAATTAAGTACTTAATAACAAAGAAGGATGCGAAGCTGAGATTAATTAAATGGGTATTATTTCTACAAGAGTTTGACTTAGAGATCCGGGACTAATAAGGAGCAGAAAATCAGGTTGCTGATCATTTATCACGATTAGAGAATGCAGAACTAAAAAAAGATGACACAACAGTGATCAATGAATTTTTCCCGGATCAACAACTATTTGCGGTAAGGATGGATACACCATGGTATGCAGATTATGTAAATTTCATTGTGAGGAAGGTGTTTTCGCCTGATTTGATAAGTCAGCAGAAGAAGAAATTTCTCCATGATGTGAAAAAGTATTTATGGGATGAGTCATTTTTATTTAAACAGTGTGGAGATCAAGTAATAAGAAGGTGCATTCCGGAAGTTGAAATGGGGAATATTCTATACCAATATCATGCATCTGACTATGGTGGACATTTTGGGGGAGAAAGAATGACAGCTAAGGTGCTTCAATGTGGATTCTTTTGACCAACACTCTTTGAGGATGCCCGTGTGTTTTCATTGAAATGTGACAGATGCCAAAGAGTTGGTAATATATCAAAGCGACACGAGATGCCACTAAATTTGATCCTAGAAGTTGAATTGTTTGATGTTTAGTGGATAGACTTCATGGGACCATTTCCATCATCTTTTAGCAACTCCTATATACTTCTAGCAGTGGACTATGTTTCGAAGTGGGTAGAAGCTATAGCATTTTCCACCAATGATGCTAAGGTTGTGGTTAAGTTCATCCGGACGAATATTTTCTCTAGATTCAGCACTCCTCGTGCAATCATTAGTGATGAAGGCACACACTTCTGTAATAAGTAGTTCTCGACTATTCGGCTGTAATGCGAGTCACTCATAAGATAGCTCTTCGCTACCATCCACAAACAATTGGTCAAGCCAAGGTATCTAACCGAGAAGTGAAAAGAATCCTCGAGAAGATAGTGAACCCTAGTCGGAAAGATTGTGCTAGTAAGTTGGATGATGCTTTATGGGCATATCGTACAGCTTACAAAACTCCGATAGGGATGTCTCCATACAGGTTAGTATATGGGAAGGCATGCCATCTTCCAGTTGAACTATAACACAGTGCTTTTTGGGCAATTCAGAAGTTAAATTTGATATGTCTGCTGCGGGAGAGAAGCGCCTCTTATAATTGAACCAAATGGATGAATTCAGACTCCAATCATACGAGAATGCGAAGTTATAAAAGAAAAGGTTAAGAGGTGGCATGATGAGAAAATTCTGGAAAAAGAAAGTTTAAAGCAGGGCAAACAGTGCTATTATACAATTCAAGGCTTAAACTGTTTCCAGGAAAGTTGAAATCCCGTTGGTCAGGGCCATTTATCATTACAAAAGTTTATCCTCACGGAGCTGTGGAGGTGGAAGACCTGGATGCCAAGCGTAATTTCTAAGTCAACGGTCAGAGATTGAAGCACTACTATGGGTGTTATGTTGATCGTGAAAAGACATCGGTCAACCTTGCTGATTAGAACAGAGAAAAAAGTCAGGTTGAAGACTATAAACTAAGCGCTAACTAGGAGGCAACCCATGAATTTTTATTGTTATATTTTATTTTTACTTTTATTTTGTTTTATATGCTTTACTGTTAGTTTATTTAGTGGTTAAACTTTTATATTTTAGGATTTGTTACACCCCTTATGTTCTCTAACACGATATTTAATTGATTTCAGGATATGAAAAAAGATTTCATATTTGGCGGGTTCGACTAATGGCCACTACGACTACCCAGTCAGGGGTTGCAAGGGGGCAGCACCCCCTGTAAGCCAAGCACTTATGAGCTCAATAGAAGAATATCCATTTGTCAAATTCTCATATTTCTAATTATTTCCTTCATTTTTAGTGTTATTGAATTGCTTAGTGGTGTAGGGTATCTTGTTGTTTTTAATACTTTAAGCGATATTTAATTTTGGTTAATTTTTTTTATTTTAGTATGTTAGTTTAGTTAAATGTACATTTTATCTTAATTGAAGTTGGGGTATTGCAGGTTGAAGGCATATAAGAAGCACAAAAGCACCAAGACAGGCACAAGCGCCCCAAGCCATGCCACACCAACTTCAGCAGCCAAAATGTGTCCCAAGCGCCTAAACGCCCCATGCTAGGCCAAACCAAGCGCCTAGACGCCTAACTTCAGTAGCCAAAACGTGCCCCAAGCGCCTAAGCGCTCCTTCCTAGGCCAGACCAAACACCTAGGCGCTCCAAGCGTTCAACGTATTCTGCTTTCAACCGCCTAGGCGGTCCAACCAATATAATCCCAAGTGCCTAGGCGCTCTTGTTGTAACTTAGAAAAAAAATAAAAGCCCTAATCGAGAATAACTTGTCCAAACCCAATTAAAACATTCTCTTGCTGTCCTACTCCAACACAAACTCACTAAAAGTACTCTCTTCTACTCTAGCGCATGAGAATCGAACTTCTTCTTGTATAAGCATAACCAAACACTCAATCTCCTACCTCCTACCCAAACACTCAATCTTCATCTGGTCATCCTTCCTCACCAATCCGGGCACTAACTGTCATTCAAAACACATCTATCCGAAGTATGTGTTCAAAACTCAAAAAAATTGCTCCTGCAACTTTGATCGGAACATCATATTTTGCTTTAACCAAGTAAGTGTGCAAGATTTAATTGCAAATTATTTGGATTTGCTTGGATAGTAGCTAAGTCAGTAATTTGAAGTTAGTTTCTTTAATTGTGTTGGCTCAAGTGGGTATGGGTACTCTTAATTGTTGCTTGTATTGCATTGAAAGGCTAGTTTGCTTAGTAATTGACAAATTTGGTGAAAATTAAGTTCTGGGAAGTGCTTAACAATAGTGTTCAAAATAAATGCTTACTACGGCTTGAACATAATACCAAATACTGGGTACATGCAATATTTAAAGCACGAGCTGGACTATAGTGAGGTCATTCAAGCTTTGTGTGTACCTGGAACAAAATGGAAATTAATAGATCAACAAGAAGCTATTTTGTTCCCTACATCCGCACTAAGTAGTTACGGGAAAGCATAGCATGCCTTTATTTGTGCCAAGTTGATGTCGTGTAGGCATATGAGTGATGTTATAAATCAACGGGCGGCGTTGCTTTTCTGCATTGCACAAGGAAAATCTATAGATGTGGGTCAGGTTATATATGATTCAATTAACAGAGCAATTCAAGGAGGGACCTCAGGTGGAATACCTCATCCATCTTTGATTACGGGACTATGTCGACAAGCTAGATTAAAATGGGATGCCGAGGAAGCTACAAAATGTCCTTTAGCCCCAATTGACCACTCGGTTATAAAAAGTACAAGGTATGGGGTGGGGGTAAACCACAGCCGAGAGGGTTAGGTTTTATTATTGTGCCTCCCGAGCCTGCAGACGAGCCTAATCAATAGTCAGATGATAATCCTACTGCAGCTGGAAGTTCTGGGCCAGCACCAATTTTTTTTGAAGATATTCGTCAAGAATTAAGAACTCAAACTAGAAGGATTGATATGCCAAATAGTCAAAAATTATTTTTCATAATTTAAAATAATTTTTAAAATGATTTTTAATAATTTTTAGAATTTATTTCTATTTTATAAATATTTTCTAGAAATTCAGAAAATAAAATTATTTAAAACCGTCGCTGTAGCCCTTTAGCGACACTAAGCATCGATGTTGGTGTTCTTGAGCTCAAGAACACTGACAGCCCTGCTCCCACGGGTCTTGGTTTAACCAACTGTAATTTCAATCTAATTAGGTTCTGAGCTAACGTAGGCTTTAATCTTGTAGTTAACATGTAATACTACCGTTATCAATCCTCATCTTACTCAAAAAAATTCACAACAAACAGATCTAACCTTTAAACATATCATGTCAGACTAGGCTCCTGGTTTTCTGGGTAACCTGTAAAACCCCAGCGATCATAAGTAGGCACTTTTGAGCTCAATTTAATTTACGTTCCGATCATTATTTAAGTAATTTCTTGGTTCATTCAAGTAGTATACATGACAATGAACAATGACATATCAAGATCTTAGTCAAACTATAACTCAACCACCAGATTTAATCTGGTCAAACCTTGTCAGACAGCTCGTGCCATTAGTTTCTCGAAATTCCAAAACTTCATCCGTGATCAAATGGTCTAGTTTGACCACTTACTACACTTGATATATTGACTGTTTGTAAGATCTAAAACCATGGATCGAGAGTCCACATATCAAACTATAATATTGATACAAAAAAGCATCAAACAACACCATTACTGACAAATCAAGGGATTAGAATAACTTGTCAAATAGTCAAAACTTATTTTTCATAATTTAAAATAATTTTTAAAACCATTTTTAATAATTTTTAAAATTTATTTCTATTTTTTAAATATTTTTCAGAAATTCAGAAAATAAAATTATTTAAAACCGTTGTTGTAGCCCTTTAGCGACACTAAGCGTCGCCGTTGGTGTTCTTGAGCTCAAGAACATTGACAACCTAGCTCTCATGGGTCTCGGTTTGACCAACTGTAATTTTTAATCTAATCAGGTTCTGAGCTACTGTAGGCTTTAATCTTGTAGTTAACATGTAATACTATCGTTATCAATCCTCATCTTGCTCAAAAAAATTCACAACAAAGAGATCTAGCCTCTTAAACATAATGTCAGACAACTCATGGGTTTTCTGGGTAACCCAGAAACCCAAGCAGTCACAAGTAGGCACTTTTGAGCTCAATTTAATTTAGGTTCCGATCATTATTTAAGTAATTTATTGGTTCATTCAAGTAGTATACATGACAATGAACAATGACATATCAAGATCTCAGTCAAACTATAACACAACCACCAGATTTAATCTGGTCAAACCTTGTCAGACAGTTCGTGCCATCAGTTTCTGGAAATTCCATAAACTTCATCCGTGATCAAATGGTCTAGTTTGACCACTTACTACACTTGATATATTGATTGTTTGTAAGATCTAAAACCATGGATCGAGAGTCCACATATCAGACTATAATCTAGATACAAACACAACATCAAACAACACCATTACTGACAAATCAAGGCATTATAATAACTTCTCAGACACTAAAAATGAATTTCTGGGTTACCCAGAATTCGCCTGGTCATGCCCGGTCAACGAGTTTTGACCGATTATAACTTTAAATATAGACATCTAATGGCTATACTACAACTTTCAGATGAAAGACCTCATACCAGACTATCAAGCCAAAACATAAAACATCATAAATCATAAACAGAGATGAATCTGTGGCTCCTGACTTTAGCTTGTCAGACCACATTTCAAGCTCAAGAACAGTTTTTGAAAACTTGAATTTTTACCCACTTTGATGCTATGGATCCATGATGGATCACCATAGATCATCAAAAAACATCTTTTAACACAAATATAACCACTTAAACACGAATATTTACAAAGCATACCAGATCAAAGGCTAGCTAGGGTTTATACCTTTTCTTTAATATGTTTGATCTTGATCTTCTTAACTGATATTGGGTGATCTAAGGGATGTTCTAGGGACTGATTTACTTAATATATTCAGAGGTTTAGAGAGCGAATTAGTTGGTGAGAGCTTGAACAACAAATGAAAATTTTTTGTAACTTTTCTCTCTTTCTTTAACACTTATAAAATTTTGATACAATGAATTTGTTGGTATAGGTGTCAAAAGGAGGCTGAAATGTTGAGATATAAGTCACATTGTCAACAATAGTTGGTGAACAACTAAAGGTTTTGGCAACTTTTGCAAGTTAGCTTATTAATAATATAAAAGGGTAATCTTTTCATTTGCATTTTAATTTTAAAGGCATTATGGACAATTGATCTTACCCTAAGGTTCTAACCCTTAGGTTTAACAACTTTAGTTTCTAGGATTGTTTTCTAATTAGGCTTTTAATTAGAAAATTTAAAATTTTAAAACTATAATTAGAGTTTCCTAATTAAATTAGGTTTTCCTAATCATATTAACGTTTCTTAAATACATTAGGCTTGCCAATTAGTATTAGGGTTACCTAATTAGGGTTTAGGAATCCCGAATTTAGAATTAAGGTTTCCCGACATACGATTAGGGTTTTTAACTACGCGTTAGGGTTTCTAATCTTGAGATTAGGGTTTCTAATCTCTTATTAGGGTTTATAAATTTTAAACCTTATCTCATCAATCATTTGATCAAAATCTCTTTACGGTACAAACACGTACTTATCAATATAAATATTTTGATTATATTTCTATCAAATCCCTATCCGTAAATTAGGGTTAGGGTTTCTAAAGTCATTAAGCACAATTCTACTTCTTATTTTTCAAATTCGATACACAAATTGACTACTACTCGAGACTCAGATATCACGATATTATACGGTCTAATATTAACAGCCAATGTTAATATTAAATTAAAATAAATTATTCATTAAATTCGGATTATTTGAAATCCCGGATTATTACAAACATCACTTTATTTGATTTATTTATTTCCTTTAAATTAAATAATTCATTTAATTTAATTATTTCCTTTAATATTAAGCAATTGATTTAATTTAATTCTTTCCCTAAATTAAATCCTTTAGATAAATTATCATTATTCAATTTAATTAACACCAAAAAAATTAATTCACCACAATTCATCAATTATTTATTTTCCTCAATAAATAAATTATTTAAAATATTTATTTGATTCAATAAATATTTAAATTAAATTACATATTTCTCGATCGTTACATCCTTCCCTCCTTAAAAGGATTTTGTCCCTAGAATCAAAACTCGAAAAATTTATTTGTTACATTCTTCCCTCCTTAACAAGATTTTGTCCCCAGAATCGCTATCCAAAATCAAGCAAACAACTGAGGATAATTCTTTATCATAACGCTTTCAAGTTCCCACGTAGCTTCTTTAGCTTTGTGGTTTCTCTAGACTACCTTAATAGAAGGTATCACTTTATTCCTCAGTACTTGCTCTTTTCTGTCGATAATTTGAACAGGGACTTCTTCATAAGTTAAGTCTTTCTCAAACTGTAAGGGCTCATATTCTATTACATGCTTATAATAAGGCTTATATGGCCTTAATACTGATACATGGAAAATATTATGAATATGCTCCAACTGAAAAGGTAAAGCTACCTCGTACGCCACTTCACCAACTCTTCAAAGCACTTCAAATGGTCCTATAAACCTAGGGCTTAATTTCCCTTTCTTGCCAAACCGAATTTTTTCCTTCCAGGGAGTCACTTTTAGGAAAACATAACTACTAACATCAAATTCTCTATTTTGTCGATGTTGATCGACATATTTCTTTTGTCTATCCTGTGTTGCGATCAATCTCGCTTGAATAACCTTGATGATCGCGATAGTCTGTTGCACCAATTTTGGACCAAATAGCTGACGTTCACCTACCTCGTCCCAGCATAACGAAGTTTTGCATTTACTGTCGTATAACGCTTCGTAAGACGGCATGCCAATACTCGCGTGATAACTATTATTATAAGCAAATTCCACCAATGGTAGATGGTCATCCCAATTTCCCTTGAAATCCATGATACATGCTCTGAGCATATCTTCTAGTGTTTGGATGGTTCTCTCACTTTGTTCGTCGATTTGAGGATGGTACAATGTGCTCCTTCTCAGCTGTGTTCACAAGCACTCTTGTAATCGTCTCCAGAAATTAAATGTGAAACGTGGATCTCTGTCTGATACAATGGACACAGGTACACCGTGTCTTGAATCTATTTTCTTCACGTACAATTTTGCTAACCGATCTAGGGTAAATCAAAGCTTGATTGGAAAAAAGTGTGCCGACTTTGTTAGTCGATCGACAATCACCCAAATGGCATTGTAACCTTGTTGGGTCATTGGATGACCTACCACAAAATCCATTGTGATATGCTCCCATTTCCATTCTGGTATCTCCAACAGTTGTAACAATCAACTTGGCCTTTGATGTTCATCTTTGACTTTCTGACACGTTAAACATTTTGCCACGCATTTAGCCACATCCCTCTTCATATTCAGCCATAAAAAATGATGTCTAAGTTCCTGGTACATCTTTGTACTCCCAGTGTGAATCGAATATCTTGAGTTATGAGCTTCACTCAGAATTTCCTCTTTAACCTCTGGTATTAACGGAACCCAAATTATCCCTTTGAATCGAAGTAACCCTTCCAAATCGATTTTGAATTTGTTTTCCTCAACTATAGATACTCTCTATTTTTTCTTTTCAAAGTCTTCATCTTGAAGTTGTGCATTTTTCACCTTATCCACTAACGTTGAATTGTTTCCCATCTGGAACAACTTTTCATCGAATTCTGTCAGATATTTAATTTCCAACACCATTTTAGCCATTTCTGAGACTAGCTTCTCCTGAATAGTCAACAACATTAACTTCTCCTGCCCCTTCCTACTTAGAGCATCAGAAACTACATTCGCTTTTCCTGGATGATAGAAAATTTCGCAATCATAATCTTTGATCAGGTCCAACCATCTTCTTTATCTAATATTCAAATATTTTTGTGGAAAGATATACTTCAGACTTTTATGGTCAGTATATATCTCACACCGCTCTCTATAAAGATAATGTCTCCAAATTTTCAGGTCAAACACCACCGCCACCAACTTTAAGTCATGAGTCGGATACCCTTTCTCGTAATCTTTCAACTGTCGTGATGCATACACAATAACTCTGCCGTTTTGCATAAGAACACAACCTAGTC
Organism: Panax ginseng; assembly: GCA_020205605.1. Classification (NCBI taxonomy): domain Eukaryota; kingdom Viridiplantae; phylum Streptophyta; class Magnoliopsida; order Apiales; family Araliaceae; genus Panax; species Panax ginseng. Next base: position 66,795,170 of record CM035129.1, read on the forward strand.
CTTTATGCGATGCGTCACTATATACCACAAAATTCCCTGTATCATCAGGCAACGACAACACAGGTGCTGAACTCAACCTCTTCTTCAATTCCTAAAAACTTTCCTCACACTTCTCTGTCCAAACAAACTTAACCGCCTTCCTAGTTAAGTTCGTCAACGTAGTCGCGATCTTGGAAAAGTCTTGAATAAAATGCCTGTAGTAACCTGCTAATCCTAAGAAACTCCTTACTTATGACGGTGTCTTTGGCTGATCCCAGTTTATTATAGCTTCAACTTTTGATGGATCCACCAAAATTTTATCCTTATCGATAACGTGCCCAAGAAACTATACACATTCCAACCAAAATTCACATTTTGAAAATTTTGCGTACAACTTCTCTTTTCTTAATGTCTCCAATGTCACTTTTAAGTGTTCCACATGTTCCTCTTTGGTTTTGGAATATACCAATATATCATCAATAAACACCACCACAAATTTGTCTAAGAATTGTTTAAACTCCCTGTTCATCAATTCCATGAATGCTGCAGGTGCGTTGGTTAAACCAAAAGACATAACCAGAAACTTTTAATGACCATACCAAGTTTTGAACGCTATTTTTGGTACATCTTTTGGCCTCACCTTCAACCGATGATAACCACTTCTCAAGTCTATCTTCGAGAAATATCTCGCTCCCTTCAACTAATCGAACAGGTCATCGATTCTAGGTAATGGATACTTATTTTTAATTGTGACCTTATTCAATTCTCGGTAATCAATGCAGAGGCGCATCGATCCATATTTCTTCTTAACAAACAACACCGGTGCTCCCCATGGTGACACACTCGGCTGAATATACTTCTTGTCAAGAAATTATTGCAATTGCACCATAAACTCTTTCATCTCTACCGGGGCCATTCCTGGTAGTAAATCAATCACGAATTCAATTTGTCGATCCGGCAGAAGACCTGGAAAATCATCTGGAAATACGTTTGTAAAATCTCTTATAATCGGTATCTCTTCTAATTTCACACTCTTCTTCTGTGTATTGACTATGTAGGCTAAGTATCCTACACATCCTTGTCTCAACAAATTCTTAGCTTGCATCACCGTCAGACAACTTGCTTGTCGAGGAGACTTTCTTCCAAAGAACACAACCTTTGACGGAGTCATAAGGTTAACACACTTCCTTTGGTAATCAATTACTGCTCCGTAATTGAATAACCAATCCATTCCTAGTATAACATCAAACTCACTAAGTCTAATTGGTATCAAGTCTACCATCAAATCGTGACCTTTTATATCCACTCTACAATTCCTATATATGAATTTAACAGGAATCACTTCCCTATTCGCAATCTCTATACTTAAGGGAAATTCTAATTCTTCTTGAGGCAAATCTAAATTCTGAGCAAATTCATCGAATATAAATGATCAAGTAGCATCCGAATCAAATAGTACATAAGAATTAATACCATTAATCAGAATGATACCTCACACCACATCCTTAGACTATACAACATCATGCACGGTCATATTGAAAGCCCTTATAGTAGGTCGGCTTGACTGTGTTGGTCCATTGATAGTTAATGCACCACCACCATGTGATCCTTTGAACCACAGGTAAAACATGCTCCTTTCTTCGGACTAAAATAGTTTGGTGCAATGTGTCCCTCCTGACAACAGTTGAAACACACTCACTTTCCCTTCAAACATACTCCAGTATGGTTCTTTCCACACGTCGCACAAGGTTCAAACTTTTTCTTTTGCTAATTTCCTTGATGTCCTCCTGCAATCAAATTCTCGCTCCACTTTCTCTTCTGACTATTACTTCCAACATTACTTCTACCAGCTTTATTCTCATTCTCATTCTTCCTCTTCTTCTGTTCTTGGTTGTATTTGGTCAAAGCATCGCTTCCACCTTCCGCGATAATTGCCTTTTTTTCAAGATCTGTTAAGAAATGTGTTCAATGAACATTGAAACCTTCTTTCAGTAAAGCAAGGGCTTCAATCTTTGTTCAAGCTTCTTTTACTTTCGCAAGTCGATATTGACTTGATATGTGGCAAACCTTGCCAACTCATTAAACTTTGCAGCATATTCTGGCACCGTCATAGTTCCTTGTTTCAGCTCCAGAAATTGCACTTCCAGTTGATTCTGAGAACTCGCTAGAAAGTACATTTCGAAAAACATCTCCTTAAATCTATCCCATGTTATCACTCCTTGTCCCCCACGAACCTTATTTGCCTGCCACTAGTAGCTAGCTTCAGACTTCAACATGAACGTTGCGAACGCGGTCTTCTGATCCTCGTTAATGCTAGCAACGTCAAAAACTTTCTCCATTTCCATGATCCAGCTTTGGGCTTCCACTAGATTCATAGACCCTTGAAACTCTGGCGGTCCAACCTCTTTGAATTCCTTAAAGGTCGTGACTTGAGTTTGCGGTTAATTCGCAAGTGCACCCGTCAACAGAGCTACCAACTGCTGAATCGAATTAGCATTGGCCTCGTTATTATTATTAGTAGACCCCTCAGGAGGTGCTTGTTGACGTGGTTGTCTTCTTCTAGGAGGCATTTTCTGTTAAAATATGCACTTGATTAGGTCATTACTCAACTTCTTGGGTATTTGAAGTTTAACTTAAACACTCTAAGATTAAAGCTTTAACACATAACATTTCAAATAAACTTTGATATTTTATTCATTCATAATATTTTAAAACATATTAAGGATAACATAACCGCTATTAACATTCACTTTCCTGAACTAGACAAGTTTCAGGATTACATACTCATACTATCCCTTTATTCGTCTCAAAATAAGGGATTTACAATTTATTTATTCACATAATTAACCACATATTATTATCACTCTTATTCTATCTAGGCATATTAAGACATCGTAAGGCTTCTCGATGGTCTTCCTCCATGATATGATAAGCCGTTCTATGATCTATCACGAACCATGGCGAGTCTTCAAACTGAGGTGGATAATAAAAGACTCGATCCTGGGCCCTATCAATCGCAGACTTAAAAGTGTAATCCATCTCGTTCATCTTGGCCTTCTTCACTTGGACCTTAGCCTCAGCACGGTCTACACGTTGAGTCGCCTTCATCCACGCATCCTCTGCTCTTTCACGCTTAGCCGATTCCTCTTTGAAGTCATCTTGAGTCGCCAGAAAATAAACTACTGACAACTCCATTTATACAACTGTTGAACTGTCATGCAGAATACGACCACAGTTAAACTGTGAGTTTTAATACAAATGTATATAACTCTCATGGTGCCTTGACCACAACACCTGACAATGGTACCTTACATATAGGTACAGTCATTAACTATTTTAGAAATTAAAATTTTGGGAGAATACTCAAGGAAACCTTAGTACATGGGAGGCCATACGTCTAGGTTATGATAGATATCATATGTCCACAGAATTATCCTTGGTTGTCCCAATAGTCCCCAAAGAAAAACAAGAAGATTTCTATCATCTTCTCTCCAATGGTGAGTCTTCTCTTGGCATATAACTATCTCTACTGTCTGCAATTGAAAATTATATTTCAAGCAAACTCCAAGATCGTATAAGTAGTGTTCGTAGATATACTCAACAAGTGGATGTGCACAACCCTGTCTTATGATAACACGAGTTTGTATGTCATTAGACATCTTTTATGATTGTGGCCAAACGCCCTTCCAAAGTTGGGTTCACCTAACCCTATTCGGTTCACCAAAATTAAATATCAAATGATGTATACAATAAGACACTTATCTAAAGTTCTCAACAAAATTATTTACATACTATTTAGGTAGAACATCAACAGCTATAGACCACCGTTCTATTCTCCTGTTACCCTTGCTCGTCCCAGCTACACTCTTATTACCTAAAAGGAATTGTGAAGCAAAAGGGTGAGCACAACTAGTCCAGTAAAGAATATCATGACTAAAGATAATTAAATTATCAATAGCTTTCGTTAATAAATAAGAGATTTAGAACATATGGTAGATGATAAAAGTTTTCAACCATAATAGCAGCGGAATCAACAATCCATTAGAAGAGTCAAGTAGAACATAATGTCTACCATCTCCTCTTGATTAAAAGTCCATCGTTAAAATTTCATTCCTATAATACTAATCAACAGTTCTTTGTTATACCAAAGACAAAGAGAACTCTCATCACCTATCTTCACCTGAACCACCACATATTATAATTAAATCACAATTCATATTTATAATCAAGTAAATCAACAGTCCAACTTTGCACTACATGCCAAAGATATACAACTGTAAAACCAATAACCAATAATTTATCTTTGCACTACAGGCCAAAGATTAGGAGTGAGCAAAAAATGGATAAAACTGAATTACTGAACCAAACCGAAATTTTATAACCGAATTATTTCGATTTTTTGGTTTTTTTTACAAATTCGGTTATATCCGAATTATTATTCAGTATTCAGTTACAGTTTTGGTTTTCAAAAAATAGGTTATTCGGGTATCCGAATAACCAAACCTTAATTATTAAAAAAATTTAATTTTATAATATTATTATTATCTCACTCAGTGAGTCCATTTGATTTCACATTTGAGTCTTTGACATTTCACATCGCATTTTCATTTTGCCCTAGCTTAACCCGCTCCACTCTTGCTTCACATTTCAGATCTGAGATCCTCTTGCTTCGACTTCAGTTGCTTCGCTTGCCTATTGAGTCTCGAGAGTCTCGACAATGACTACTCCTCTCCAATATCCCAAATTTCTCCACCTCTCCGCCTCTGGAGAGTCTCCACCAAAGGCTCCTTTGCGCCTTTTGCCTCTCCCCTTCGACTCTCTTACGCCTCTCGACTCTCTTACGACTGATCTAAGAAATTGGTGGTATGTTTGTATTATACTTTTGTTAGTTGTTCCATACTTACATCTGATTTTGATTTGAACCCTTTTACGGGTTATTCAATCTAATTTTGTTAGTTAGGACTTAGGGTTATGATTTCTAAGGTGGGTAATCATTTGATTCTTTGAAAGTTCATCATAAAATTTTATTTCGTACCTACAGTAGCTAGCAGTGGTATCTTGGTATGTTTCTTATTTTGGTTTCATCTGATTTTTTTTTTTGGGATCGTTATTATATAATTCCATGGATTGGGATAATGTGAGTCATGAGATATGTGACAACCCGAGAATTTAGACAATTTATTAAAATCTTAAATGATTGATTTAAGGTCAAATAATAGACCTAGACAGAAAATAAGTGTATGCGATTGATGTTTTTGGGAAGGAATTTTGAGGATTTCAAAATTCTGTGTAAGATTTAGGTGAATTATTCAGGATTAAGTGTATACATGAATATGTTCTGTGTATATGGTTATGTATTTGTTCAGAATGTGGTTAAGGGTCAAGGGTTGACCAAATAAATTTTATCAGTGTTAAACCCTAATATTATTAAGAACGTCAACGTTCAGTTAGAAACCCTAACGATATGTTCAGAAACCCTATTTTCAGTTTCGGGAATTCGAAACCCTAATTTGGGAAATGAAAGGCTAAATATAATGGCTTAAGTATTTTTGATTATATGTTAGGGATAACCCTAATTGCTAAATTAGAAACTCTAATGCTAAGTATAAAACCCTAAGGGTTAAAAGTTATGTGTGTAATGAATATGAATATTATGTGATGGTTTATAATTTTTTTTGTAATATAAACAAATAAAAGAATTAAGTTATGTAACCTAATATATATGTATTGGGTGTGATAATTAAATAACCTAAGAGGTTATGGTATGGGAGAATATTATTATTTATAATATATACTAATTCTAAGAGATTTATTTTATACATCTCAATTAATTAATTTGATAACCTAATTATAGTAAGTCTAATTGGGTTAAAAAAAATTAAATGTGCATGAGTAAGGATTTAAGTTATAACTGAGGAAATGAAAATCTTAATTAAATAATTAGGAAAGGATAAGATTAAAGGTAGTGGACTATGTAAATTACATGGCCCAAACATGTTCAGTAGAGAGCCCAAAGAAACTAAATTTGTAATCCCAAAAGAATTTAATTAAAGCTCAATCTCTTAGCCCAATTGAAGAGGGGCATTTTAGTCATTGGATATACTAAATATTACATAAAACAAAAATCAATTTTTGGACAATCTAAGGCACATGACCGGTGGGTTATGGTGGAGAAAAAGGAGGGACCATGTGAATTAATCATTGCTAAGTTCCTTATTTTCTAAGTCATTACTAACTCTCACCAACCCTCCTTATGTGTCATTGTTTTGTTTATCCAACACTTTTATTTAAGTGTACAAGCAACACTAAAATGATTAAGAAAGAGAAAGAGAGAGTGAGTGGGGGGAATGAATATTAGATATACAATTATATCTATACATTTTTACAAAACCACAAAAGCTATTTCATTTCTCTCTCATCCTATTACTTCCTTTTTAGCTAACAAAATAAAACCAAGAGAGAGAGAGAGAGAGATGAGCATTTTCGGCAGCCACATGAGGTAAAGGAGAGAAGCTTCAAGCTAACCAAGATCATCATCTACTTTGAAAGATTAAGGCTAACAAGATATCAAAGTATAAAACCAAACCTAAGTTATCCTTTTTAAGTTATTTTGATGGAATAAAGATCTAAGGTTTTAAAACTCAAAAATCTTAGATCTATATGATTTAGAGTGTTTTATGTATAGATCTACCCATATTTGGTGTTGATTTGGTTGGAATCAAAAGGAATAGAAAAATAGAATTTTTCGCAAAGCTTAAACTTGAAATTGTGATCTAGCTTTTGATTTTTGAAATCTATGATGGATATTTGTGATTTCTTTTCTTGGGATGCTAGATCTATATATTAAGGGTAAAACCCCTTTGTAATCAATCAATTAGGTTGAAAAATGAGTAAGTTATGGAATTTATCCCAAACTACTCAAAGCTAAGAAAACTTTTAGAACAACAGTTTTTACCAGCCACTTCCGGGCTAATTTGCGGGAGCTTAACATGTCCAAATATGGATTGTCATAGATGAAAATTGTATATCGGAAAGATACGAATCCAACAAAATTTATGGATTATTAATTGGAGTTATAGATCTCATTTTATTTAAGTTTTAGCAAAGGACTCCAAAACTTCAAAATGACAAAAGTAAACTGCCAAGATTTTACAAGGGCTGTTTTGGAAAATTAATTTATGAAATAAATTCCAGCCTTTTGGGACATGAAAATATATGGTGTTAAGTACCTGCTGTCCAAAAATGAGCTCATTCCGACTTAAAATGACCAAGTTATGACCATTTCAATTTTTGTGATTTTTTGATAAAAATCGATATAACCGGAGTTCTATAACTCCGATTGCCACGAAATTTAAACTGGAGTGTCACGTTAAGAAATATAATATTGTGTCAAAAGATGGGCATTTCTGGAGTTAAGAATGATAGGGCTAATTTCTCAAGCTACGCACTAAAAATGATTTTTGAAAAATACTAAAGGAAGTTGGAAAATTTTTGTAAAATACTTTTTGTGTATAAAATATATGTATATGTGTTTGGACAAAGGATAGAAAAATAATAAACTAATTTGGTATTTTCGTGAAAATGATATGGAATCCAGCTTGTTGAATTTGAAATCCGGTTTGCTGGATTGCAGTTTGATATGTTGGAATGACCATCTAGATGCTGGATTTGGAATCCAGGTTGCTGGATTGGTATTTGACTTTTATGTTCAAGAAAAACTTATAATATATGAGAGAAAAGTATTTTAAATCATATAAATATAATATTAATGATTGAAAAATTATGATTAATGATATTAATTATCTGAAAATTATTCTGAGCCTGTGGAAATTATTTTGACCGCTAAGAAAATTATCTGTGATAATTGTTAAGTGTTTAGGCAGAGTTTAATTGAACTTAAACTCGATGATTGTCCAACTTGACCGTCGGGATGTTAGAATTTGTGTCGGTTTCAACTCAGACTTAAATAGTCTAACTTGATGCTAAGTTTTATGTGTTTTGTAGACTAATAGGATTATGTGTTATTTTAGGTTATTCTATGTATATATATAATAGTATTATATTGTGATGATATTATTCTAATATTGGAGATCTATATTACTAATATTAGGTCTTCGGATAAAGCGATATAAATTACGTTAAAGAATCGATCAATTTGTTCAGTAAGTTTTACTTAACTCTACTAAGAGTTGTTTCATTCAGATATGCTTATTGTTAATCATTGCTGATTGCCATGGATAATTGTACTCTGTACATATTGCATGTATAAGTCAGGTATGAAAGGCTGATCACCTTCATTATCAGTTGGTCCATATATATTTGTTCATATTCAATACTTATTCAGTCAAAAGTTTGTTCGTGCTAGTTCTCAATTATATTGATGAATTATAGCCAGCTTATTATTCAGACTCTTTCAATCATGATATATCCTTAAATTATATTTAAACTTGCTGAGCAACTTTCATGCTCACCCTTGCTATATCATGATAAACATTGCAGATAAGGCGAAAGCATTCGGATACAGGAAAAGGATAATGCCAAGTTCTGCTTGGGATAAAATGTGCAGCTAGATTGTAATAGTATAGTTTGATAATAATGTCATGTGTTAGATATTTTATGATTTGTGTATAAGTTAAGGTTACTCGATTTTGGGGAATAGTGTGTAAAGTGCTCTGTATAAACAATTTATGTTTATATCTTTCGTAAATAGTTGTAGAATGATTGAACCGAATCCGCGGTGATTTGGGACCCTAATTTGGGGATGTCATAAGATAATTGTTAATATGAGTATGACTAGACTGCTTTCTTTATATACAGCTTGTTACCCTTTTATATGAATTTATGAACACATATTTATGTTCTGGTATTGTTTAAATTCATACTTGGCCTTTTCTGTGATGATAGTCTATCTCATGCTGTCGTATGATGCTAGACTAGTGTATACTTTTACTGCATAAGTTTGGTCTAAGTTCTACATTATACTTGTGTGTCGTATCAACATAAGAATAATATGCAAGTTAAGAACATGTAATGAGTTGAACAGTGGAAAAGGTACATGTAGTGAGTTAGACAGTGGAACTAGCAGTAGAATTTGGCCGGTTCATCAATTTTTAATTATCTTTATGGTTTATAAGAAGTTAAGAAATTAAAATAGTTGATTGGACCTCTCCACCTTATGTTTCTTTTTGGCTTTTCAACCAATTCAATTCAATTTTCAATTTGATGGTGTGATTATACATACATTTGGATGAGACAAGTCAATTTTGGTTTCATTTGATTTTGTTTTTTTTTGTTTGACATTTGTAGATGATGTCAAGTCTTTTAAATGATTTGCACATGGTGGATGATACGGACGAGCCTAACCTTGATGACCTTGATCCAATTGGAGATGGGAGAGAGGCAAATGACAGTGTTCCCACCAATACAGTGCCCCGGTTAAAAGACCCACGACAAGTACAAAATCTACGGGACACTCAAAAAGTAAAAAGATGCCAAGAAAAAGGATGGCACCTAGATCCAAGCTGTGGACTAAGGGGCACTTCATTCCCGTTAAAGATAAGGATGGTAATATCATGAAAGGTAAGTGTACTTATTGTGAAAAAGAATTAGCTGCTGATTCATCCTCAAATGGCACTACTTCTTTAAGAAATCACTTTAGAACTTGTAAAAAAAATCCTATCAACATGGACAAAGCTAAACCCCATCTTGTAGGGATTAAAGAGGGTGAGGGAGAGGGAGGGGCATGTGAGGGTACACTCACTTCTTGGAGGTTTGACCAAGAAGCGGTTACGGCAGCCGTGGTTCCCTATCTTATTGTAGACAAACTTTCTTTAAAACATGTTGAGAAGGAGGGTTTTAAAAGACTTATGCAAGTTGCTTGTCCTAGGTTTCAATTGCCTTCACGTTTTACATTTGCTAGATATTATATTCGTTTGTATGAGAATAAAAAGAGTAAGTTGAAAACAATCCTTAGAAAATATAGTGAACATGTTTGCCTCACAACTGACTCTTGGACTTCTAATCAACGCTTGAATTATATGTGTCTTACTGCTCATTTTATTGATGAAAACTTGAAATTGCGTAAGAAAAGCTTGAATTTTCGAACCATCACAAGTCATAAGGGGAAGGACATTGGATAAACGGTTGAGTCTTGCCTAATTGAGTGGGGACTTTTTAAAGTTATGACACTCACTGTAGATAATGCCATCTCAAATGATACTGTGGCAGCTTACTTGAGAGATAGATGTACTTGCTGGAAAACCAATGTCTTAGGTGGTAAATTCATTCACATGAGATGTATAGCTCACATTATTAATCTTGTTGTGAATGATGGGTTGAAGTTGACTGAGAAATCTATTGAAACAATTAGGCGTGCAGTGAAGTATGCAAAACAATCTCCAGCTAGGGTCAAGTCATTTAAGGAATGTATTGAGTATTGTGGTCTTGAAGATAAGAAAGGCTTAAGTCTAGATTGCCCAACTAGATGGAACTCAACTTACTTGATGTTAAGTTTGGCCTTAAAATACAAGGAAGCTTTTAATTGATTTGGCTTTAAAGATCGTTGCTTTGAAAAAGAGATGGGAGGGGGGGCGAGGGGGGAAAAAATATTCCAACGGACTCGGATTGGAATAGGGCCAAATTGTTTGTTGGATTTTTAGAACATTTTTATAATCTCACTGTGCGTATTTCGGGCTCATCTTATGTCACATCAAATAATGCATTTTTTGAAATATGTGACACTTATATTATTTTGAATGACTGGGAAACAAAAAATGATATAGAATTGAAAAAAATGGCCAAGACAATGAAAATAAAATATGATAAGTATTGGGGAAATGTTACAAAAATTAATATGTTGTTATATATTCCCGTTGTGCTTCATCCTCGGTATAAGTTGAGCTTTTTTCAATTTGGTTTAGAAAGAATGTATGGAAAATGGTGAAATTGAAGTTGAAAATCCGTTGGAGGGTTTGGAAATAGATCTTCACTTTGATATTGATAATGAATATAGGAATTTAGAATATCAATCAAGTAATAAGGTGACTGGGATGGAGATTACCGATGGTGTGAAGAGATCAATGGAAGATTTGTTTAATGAGTACAGGAAAAAGTATTCAACTCAAGAAAGTGGAAAATCAAGTTTAAGTAACATGTTAATGTCATCCCAAGGTTCTAGTTCAACGGAATCCCAAACTATAAATAGAATTACAGAAGAGTTCAAAAGGCATCGGACCGGAGTTATACTTGGAGACAAATCTAATTTGGATAAGTATTTAAGTGAAGATGTTGAAGAAGTTGATGAGTCTTTTGATATTTTGGGATGGTGGAAAGTTAATAGTGCAAGATTCCCTATCCTTGCACTTATTGCCCGTGATGTGTTGGCCATTCCCATTTCTACCATTGCTTCGGAGTCCGCATTTAGCATGGGGGGATGCATTCTTGATGCATTTAGGAGTTCATTGTCTCCTAATATGGTGGAAGCTCTCATATGTTCTCAAGATTGGGTTAAAGTGAAGAATCGTATTGATGTGGAGGAAGATATCAACTTTGCTGATAAATTTGAGTGTGGTAATAATTATTGTTTTTGTTTATTTTATTGAACTAATAAAACAATTGTTTGTTGAAAATAATGTGTTTAATTATATTTTTCAATTTTCAGCAATATCCAACTTGAGCCTTGTTACTAATGATGCCAATGTTTTCGTGACTCAACGAGATGGAAGAGGTAAATCCGTCTCTCGATTCATCATTGCAATTCAATTTTAAGCATTTTTATTATAGTTTTGTCTTGCTTGTATGTGTCTATAATTTGATGAATTTGTATGTCATTTTTCCTTTTGTAGATTGAACCACTCCCAAGTGAAAATCTGCCTCTTGCATTTAAAAATATGTTAGGTATTTAACAATTGCTTTCTCTATCACTTTCAGTTTTTCCATCTAGATAGTAAGGTGCTATCAGTACACAACTATTTTTTTATTATTGTTATTGTTGCAGTTCTATTGGGACTTGGGAGACTGCAAGACTGGAGCTTGTTGATGTTGAATCGCTGATGCTAATGCTGCTTGTGGGAGACTGCCAGACTGGAGCTTGTTAAAGAACTTTGGTTTACTGACTTACTATAATGGCATGAATCATGATACTGTAAAAGTGATACTGAAAGTGTTTGGGCTTGTTAGTTGTTGTTGCTGTAATTTTTTAAAAGTGATACTGTAAAAGTTTTTGGGCTTGTTAGTTGTTGCTGCTGTAATTTTTACTTTGCTGCTGGACACTGGACAATGTTAGTTAAACTATTAATTTGCTGGATAGTGTTTGCTAAACAGGTAACACTGTAAGTCTGTAACAGTCGGATGCTAAACAGGTAACATTTGTTGGACAGTAATTTAATTTTTTTCCCGAATTACCGAAATTACAATTCGGTAATTCGATTATTGTCAAATTTCGGTTATTAATTCGGATAGTAAATTTATAATTACTTTAGTTTTCAATTATAACCGAATAGCTTATTCGGTTCAGTTATAACCGAACGATCACTCCTACCAATGATATACAACTGTAAAACTAATAACCAATAGTCCATCTTTGCACTACGGGCCAAAGATATACAACTGTAAAACCAATAATGCTGAGATTCAGCTTAATAGTATCACGACCACGAATTATCCATGCACTACGGGTCAAGGATATTCGTGTTTTCAATTACGGTCATGATTATACCGAATAATCCCAGGTCATAATCATACCAAGTCCATCTATGCACTACGGGCCAAAGATGACTTTTACCAAATCATTTGTAACATTACGGTCATGATTATACCGAATAAACCCTGGTCATAATCATACCAAGTCCATCTATGCACGTAAGCCACAGATGACATTCAACACAATATAAGAATGAGGATCATGACAATGATATAAAGAATCAATCAAATGAGATAAAGGATAAATATTAAACATTTATAATATAATTTATCCAGGGTTCAAGAATATCCCAATGTTATCAATCACTTAATAATCTCATAATCTAATATCATTAATATTATAACAATATTTTAATTATTTCTTAAACTTATAAACAATTTATTTTAATTGTTTACAATTCACCAAATAATGCATTTAATCATTTAAAAATGCCATACTCATAAGATTTCATCACCAATGATCAAATCCCTCATCAAAAATCTGTATATACCTTATATAGGATTTTCAAGCCATAAAATCCTATTTATCAATTTTTCAACTTCACATAACATATTTAACTCATATGTTCGTAACTAAACCATTTTTATGAAAAATTACCAAATCAACTTATTATTTTTCTATCCTTTGTTCAAACATATATACATATATTTCATACACAACAAGTATTTTTTTTTATAATTTTTCAACTCCCTTAATTATTTTTCAAAAGTCAATTTCTAATTAATTCCTTAAGAAATTAGCTACCTCAAGTTTAACTCCAGAAATTCCCAAATTTTGGCAGGATCTTACACATGTTAACGTGAGCTTCCAGTTTAAATTTCATGGGCATAAGAGTTATAGAACTTCGGTTATAGCGTTTTTCGTCGAAAAAACATAAATATTGAAATAGTCATAACTTTCTTATTTTAAGTCGGAATGAGCTCATTTTTGGACAGGAGGTACTCTATACCATATATTTCCATGTCCCAAAAAGGCGAAATTTTTCTCACAAATTAAGTGGCCAAAACAAATTTCTTTACAAAATTTTTGGCGATGAGCTTTTTCTCCTTTTTCACTTTTTCGTGCTTTGTTAAAAATAGTCCATTCAAAAATCTACAAGTCCTCTTTCAGTGATTCCACTTGGAGATGTTAGAAAACTTATCATAATATCCTCACAAATTTTTCAATAATTTTTTAGGGTCAGAAAAATTTCGAAACTGCAAATGGATTTTAGCCCGTCATGCGGTAATCCGCTTAGACAGATCATTTACACAATTTAATAAGGAATGAACACGAAGGATCATTCACCATGTATGAGGTTATCCACATAGACAGGTTATTCCAACAGAATAATAGAGAATGGAATAACAGAAGAATTCACCATGCATGCGATAGACCGCACAGACATGTTATTCCAACAGAATAATAAATAATGGAACCAGGTCATGCGAAATCCGCACATACAGGATATTCCAACAATATAATAAAGAATGGAATCAGGTCATGTGTAATCCGCACATACAAGATATTCCAACAAAATAATAAGGAATGGAATAACAAAAAAATTCACCACGCATGCGATAAATCGCAAAGATAGGTTATTCCTACATAATCATAAATAATGGAACTAGGTCATGCGTAATACGCAGAGACAGGTTATTCCAATAGAATAATAAATAATGGAACCAGGTCATGCGTAAACGAACAAGCAGGATATTCCAACAGAATAATAAAGAATGGAATAACAGAAGAATTTCACCATGTATGCGGTACTTCGCATAGACAAGTTATTCCAACATAATAATAAAGAATGGAATAACAGAACAATTTCACCATGTATGTGGTACTTCGCATAGACAGGTTATTCCAACATAATAATAAAGAATGGAATAACAGAAGAATTTTACCATGTATACGGTAGTCCACGTACACAGGTTATTCTAACAGAATAATAAGGGATGGAATAACAATAGCTCTCTTCAAGAACACAAAAGAAATAATACCCCTTACTATAATAATAATATCCCTTACTTTAGAAAGAAATTGGATACTGGAGTAGTGAGGTAGCAGACTTCTCTTCTTCTTTTTCTCTATAATTTCTCTCTATAATAAATGCTCTATAGCTTGAGTGAATTGGTGAAGAATAATGAAGAAATGAGCTTCTATTTATAGAAAAATATAGTTTCGATAATTGCATATTTTGGGGCTCAGAATATTACAGTATAATACCTTCTTCTTTTTCTTTATTTTTAATTTAGTCCTGCAAGTATTATCAAACTTGCACCACCTCCCCTAATTGTATATAATTGAATCAATACTAAATCATGTGACTCAATAGTTCTAGACATGTGAAAATAAGAATTACATTATAGTACCTCCATCTATACCTCCATTTTTAATTTAATCATGCAAGTATTATTAATCTTGCACCAACTCCCCTAATAGTAACAAGAATGTGAATCAATAGTACACAAATGTGAACAAATAGTTATAATCATATGAATCAATAGCAACTGATTGCTCATTTATCCGATTAATTACCCGATTGGTCAGTATAACTTCCAGACATCAATTAATATCGAAATAAATGTCGATTTCCACTAACACTAATAATTCCAACACAATGGAACTATCAATTTCATCTTTAATCAACACGAACTTATTGATCATTAATATTATAACTCATAATATTTAACAACCAGGTCGTTCCCAGGAAAAGAAGGGGATTTTCGGTAAGGAATTCTCCTTATTGGCGCGCAATTAGGTGACCAAACCTCTCCTTGATAGAACTTCTAGACATTGTCAATATTGCAAATAATAATATGAATAACTTTGCCATCTCAATTATTGATTTAATAATATAACATTTTATGCAGATGATACTGTGACAATAATTGAATCAATAATATGAGAGATATGATGCAGCAATTACTGTAGCAGTAATTGAGTATAACTGAGTGACTTATCACGTAAGCATCAATAATCAATACCGTGTGCTACTATTCAACCACGCGTATTACTGTACTTTTACTACCGAGTAGTTCAACAATTTTAATGGTAACACTTTCGTCGTTATTTTTATAAAATGATAATCATGTCATTTTCTAACTACGACAATACTTCCGTTGTGGGGTCCAACAATGATTGTGTCGTCGTACGGATATTCTCTGACAAAAAGAATATTCCCCGACTAATCGAATATTTTATAACTTGCATACTTTGCAAAATTTATAAATATTACCCACAACTATAACATTATATCAAATCCACACCATAATATTTAAAAAAAAATATTTTGAGAAATTAAAATCTTTATTCATAAAATTTGGGGTCTCACAATCTCCCCTCCCTATGAAATTTGGCACTCGAAATTTAAGTACCTGGTAGTTCGAAGAGATGAGAATACCTTGCTTTCTTTTCGGATTGTACCTTCCCAATTATTTCCTCTCTATCATGATTGCTCATCTCCTGTATTTCAGATATCATTCTAGAATATATCTTCAAAATAAAGGTTAATTGAAATATCACAATTTGTCAACTTAAGTAAGAAAATTAAGCTTAGGTAGGACACACACTAGCAAAGGATATTACTCGTCTCTCCCCTCCTAGTTCTAATCCCGGATCTCCGCTAGAGACCATATCCCTAAGCTCTGATACCAAATGTGACGCCCCCAAAATAGGTCTACATCACCCATCTTGAGTCACAAGAAAATACACTACTGACAACTCCATTTATACAAATGTTGAACTGTCGTGCAGAATACGACCACAGTTAAACTATGAGTTTTAATACAAATATATATAACTCTCGTGGTGCCTTGACCACAACACCTGACAATGGTACCTTACATATAGGTATAGTTAATAACTATTTTAGAAATTAAAATCTTGAGAAAATACTCAAGGAAACCTTCGTACATTGGAGGCCATGCGTCTAGGTTATGATAGATATCATATGTCCACAGAATTATCCTTGGTTGTCCCAATAGTCCCCAAAGAAAAACCAGAAGATTACTATCATCTTCTCTCCAATGGTGAGTCTTCTCTTGACATATAACTATCTCCATTGTCTGTAATTGAAAATTACACTTCAAGCAAACTCCAAGATCATATAGGTAGTGCTCGTAGATATACTCAGCACGTGGATGTGCACAACCCTGTATTATGATAACACGAGTTTGTATATCATTACACATCTTGTATGATTGTGGCCAAACGCCCTTCCAAAGTTGGGTTCACCTCACCCTATTCGGTTCACCAAAATTAAATATCAAATGACGTATACAATACGACACACTTATCTAAAGTTCTCAACAAAATTATTTCCATACTATTTAGGAGAGAACCTCAATGACTATAGACCACCGCTCTATTCTCCTTACCCTCATTCAACCCAAACTACACTCTTATTACACGAAAGGAATTGTGAAGCAAAAGGGTGAGCACAACTAGCCCAGTAAAGAATATCATGACTAAAGATAATTAAATTATCAATAGCTGTCATCAATAAATTAGAGATTTAGAACATATGGTAGATGATAAAAGTTTTCAACCATAATAGCAGCGGAATCAACAATCCATTAGAAGAGTCAATTAGAACATAATGTCTACTATCTTCTCTAGATTAAAAGTCAATAGTTAATATTTCATTCCTATAATACTCATCAATAGTTCTTTGTTATACCCAAGACAAAGTGAACTCTCATCACCTGTCTTCACCTGAACCACTGCAAATTATAATTAAATCACAATTCATATTTATAATCAAGTAAATCATTAGTCCAACTTTGCACAACATTCCAAAGATATACAACTGTAAAACCAATAACCAACAGTTCATCTTTGCACTACAGGCCAAAGATATACAACTGTAAAACTAATAACCAATAATCCATCTTTGCACTGCGGGCCAAAGATATACAACTGTAAAACAAATAATGTTGAGACTCAGCTTAATAGTATCACGACCACGAATTATCCATGCACTACAGGCCAAGGATATTCATGTTTTCAATTATGGACATGATTATACCGAATAATCTCTGGTCATAATCATACCAAGTCCATCTATGCACTACGGGCCAAAGATGACTTTTACCACATCATTTGTAACTTTACGGTCATGATTATACCGAATAAACCCTGGTCATAATCATACCAAGTCCATCTATGCACGTAAGCCACATATGACTTTCAACACAATATAAGCATGAGGATCGTGACAATGATATAAAGAATCAATCAAATGAGAGAAAGGATAAATATTAAACATTTATAATATAATTTATCCAGGGTTCAAGAATATCCCAATGTTATCAATCACTTAATAATCTCATAATCTAATATCATTAAAATTATAAAAATATTTTAATTATTTCTTAAACTTATAAACAATTTATTTTAATTGTTTACACTTTACCAAATAATGCATTTAATCATGCAAAAATGCCATACTCATAAGATTTTATCACCAATGATCAAATCCCTCATCAAAAATCTGTATATACCTTATATAGGATTTTCAAGCCAAAAAATTCCATTTACCAATTTTTCAACTTCACATAACATATTTAACTCATATGTTCGTAACTAAACAATTTTCATGAAAAATTACCAAATTAACTTATTATTTTTCTATCCTTTGTCCAAACATATATACATATATTTCACACACAACAAGTATTTTTTTTATAATTTTTCAACTCCCTTAAGTATTTTTCAAAATTCAATTTCTAATTAATTCCTTAAAAAATTAGCTACCTCAAGTTTAACTCCAGAAATTCCCAAAATTTGGCAGGATCTTACACATGTTAACGTGAGCTTCCAGATTAAATTTCATGGTCATCGGAGTTATAGAACTTCGGTTATAGCGTTTTTCGTCGAAAAAACATAAATATTGAAATAGTCATAACTTCCTCATTTTAAGTCAGAATGAGCTCATTTTTGGACAGAAGGTACTTTATACCATATATTTCCATGTACCAAAAGGCCGAATTTTTTCTCACAAATTAAGTGGCCGAAACAGCCCTTACAAAATTTTGGGCAGTAGCTTTTTTCTCCTTTTTTTCACTTTTTTGTGCTTTGTTAAAAATAGTCCATTCAAAAATCTACAAGTCCTCTTTCAGTGATTCCACTTAGAGATGCTAGAAAACTTATCATAATATCCTCCCAAATTTTTCCAGAATTATTGAGGGTCAGAAAAATTACGAAACTGCAAATGGATTTTCGCCCGTCATTCGGTAATCCACGTAGATAGATCATTTACACAATTTAATAAGGAATGAATACGAAGGATCATTAACCATGCATGATTTAATCCACATAGACAGGTTATTCCAACAGAATAATAGAGAATGGAATAACAAAAGAATTCACCATGCATGCGATAGACCGTACAGACAGGTTATTCCAACAGAATAATAAATAATGGAACTAGGTCATGCGAAATCCGCACAGACAGGATATTCCAACAGAATAATAAAGAATGGAACCAGGTATTGTGTAATCCGCATAGACACGATATTTCAACAGAATAATAAAGAATAGAATAACAGAAAAATTCACCACGCATGCAATAGATCGCATAGACAGGTTATTCCTACATAATAATAAATAATGGAACCAGGTCATGCGTAATACGCATAGACAGGATATTCCAACAGAATAATAAATAATAGAACCAGGTCATGCGTAAACGCACATACATGATATTACAACATAATAATAAAGAATGGAATAATAAAAGAATTTCACCATGTATGCGGTACTTCGCATAGACAGGTTATTCCAACATAATAATAAAGAATGGAATATGTTGGAAGAATGCATATTAGGATTTGATATTTAAAGTAAATGCTCATGATTATGTGTAAAGTCCTTCGAGGAGTATATGTACAAGGACTTAGTGATAGATCAAAATTGTTAGGTTGATCTTAGCCTTTAATGTTCACTTGTATAGATAAAGAGATCAAATATGTTAGGTTAATCTATGGCTAGAAAGAAATAGATAGACTTGGAAGAGAATCGAAGTCTATCTGGCTGATCAACAGTATGCAGAATCTAAGGCAGGATCATAGTGCTGAGATGATCGTAGTGTATCTTCCTTGAAGGGCCTCTCCAAAAAATTATAGAGTGGTCCAGACGTTTGGCGAAGCTAACTCAGAGATCGTAGTGTGCTTTCGAAAACGTAGAGTTTGCTAGAAGAGCAAGTGATGATCGTCGTGTGAAAAGATCGTAGTGTGCAAATCCTTGTGAGAAATCGTAGTGTTCTCTTAAGAGCAAGCATCAATATGACAAGTCACTACGATTTGGATAGTAGAGTATCATCTTCCTTGTGTCAGAAGTATCAAACCCTAACTTTTGGTTGAAGATAAGTTTCAACAAATATGGAATGGGTTTTGAACGTTGAAGCTCTCACCAGTCCCAACGGTACAAAAGATATCCTTAGCATTGATCAAAATAGACGTATTCAAGAAGCTAAGAAAAGGACCATTGGGCAGAGGAAAACACCTTTTGAGGTGTTAGGTGAGAAGCGATCTCTTCGAGTCAAGGGGCGGTACAATTCGGAAGATGTGCATAAAAGTCTCCATCAAAGCTCAGAGATGTCAAACGCATTTAATGCCTCATCAGATGACTTCAACGGATAGATTTTAAGATCACATATATACAGAACAAAGACAGATAAGAAAAGAAGACAAACATTGAACAAAAATGCACAAGAACACTCAACACTCAACTCTACGATATAAGAAAAAGGGAAAGCTTGCTCAGCTACTCAGTTCTTTCGAACAAGTGCTTAATAGTAACTAAGTAGCATCAATCACGATCTAAACAACATTTCAATCAACTGAAGTAAGAGAATCAAGTCTGCAGGACTTGAAGAGTTCTAAGTGAACTGTGATAAACCAAGTCTGCTGGACTTGAAGAGTTCAAGAGTGAACTAAGAAGTACCTAGATCATTGGTCTAGAAGGAATCAGTGAGATTCAAGAAGTGTAATGTATATCCTTAGTGGATTTCCTACTCAAGGAGTAGAAGAATGGATTAGGAGCTTTCGATTATTCAACCACTTAAAATTGTTGTGTTCATTATAACTGCTATAACTGTTATACCTGCCTCACTCTTATTAACTCAAGATAACTAACAAAAGGTTTATTAAATACTCATTCCACTGTGCATTGATCATCATCAACCTAAATAAGTTAAAAGAAAAAGCTTTAATTATCTATTTAACCCCCCCCCCCTTCTAGATATTTGTCGTGCCTCCAGGAACTAACAGAATAACAGAACAATTTCACCATGTATGCGGTACCTCGCATAGATATGTTATTCCAACATAATAATAAATAATCGAATAACATAATAATTTCACCATGTATACGGTAGTCCACGTATACAGGTTATTCTAACAGAATAATAATGGATGGAATAACAATAGCTCTGTTCAAGAACACGAAAGAAACTAGATACTGGAGTAGTGAGGTAGCAAACTTCTCCTCTTCTTTCTCTCTATAATAAATGCTCTATAGCTTGAGTGAATTGGTGAAGAATAATGAAGAAATGAGCTTTTATTTATAGGAAAATATAGTTTCGATAATTGCACATTTTGGGGTTCAGAATATTACAGTATAATACCTTCCTCTTTTTCTTTATTTTTAATTTAGTCCTGCAAGTATTATCGAACTTGCACCACCTCCTCGAATAGTAAATAATGTGAATCAATAGTAAATCATGAGACTCAATAGTTCTAGACATGTGAAAATAAGAATTACAGTATAGTACCTCCATCAATACCTCCATTTTTAACTTAGTCATGCAAGTATTATCAATCTTACACCAACTCCCCTAATAGTAACAAGAATGTGAATCAAAAGTACACAAATGTGAATAAATAGTTATAATCATGTGAATCAATAGCAACTAATTGCTCATTTATCTGATTAATTACACGATTGGTGAGTATAACTTCCAGACATCAATTAATATCGAAATAAATGTCGATTTCCACATACACAAATAATTCCAACACAATGGAACTATCAGTTTCATCTTTAATCAACACGAACTTATTCATCATTAATATTATAATTCACAATATTTAACAACCAGGTCGTTCCCAGGAAAGAGGGGACTTTCCGATAAGGATTTCTCCTTATTGGCGCATAATTAGGTGACCAAACCTCTCCTTGACAGAACTTCTAGACATTGTCAATATTGCAAATAATAATATGAATAACTTTGCCTTCTCAATTATTGATTTAATAATATAACATTTTATGCAGATGATATTATGACAATAAGTGAATCAATAATATGAGAGATATGATGCAGCAATTACTGTAGCAATAATTGAGTATAACTAAGTGACTTATCACGTAAGCATCAATAATTAATATCGTGTGCTACTCTGCAACCACGCGTATTACAGTACTTTTACCACCGAGTAGTTCAACAATTTTAACGGTAACACTTTCGCCGTTATTTTTATAAAATGATAATTCTATCATTTTATAACTACGTCAATACTTCCGTTGTGGGGTCCACCAATGATTGTACCGTCATACGAATATTCCCCGGCAAAAATAATATTCTCCGACGAATCGAATATTTTATAACAACTTGCATACTTTGCAAAATTTATAAATATTACCCACAACTATAACATTAAATCAAATCCACACCATAATATTTAAAATAAATATTTTGAGAAATTTAAATCTTTATTCATAAAATTTGGGGTCTCACAATAACCTTTCCCATTTAAGGGTTACATCATCTCAAAACAATCACAGATAATCTAACCTTAAATTTATTACATCAGTTTGAAGAATACATCATATATTAAAACAAGTCTCATAAAGTTAAACATTTAACTACATTCAATAAATCCTTAGCACTTGGACATCTTGCCCTTTTCTTTGCTAGTAGACGGCTCATCGACTTTCTCAACTTTAGCTGCAGTGTTAAATGCAAGAGTGAGCAAACAATTGCTCACTGATATAGAGAATAGTAATGATAATAACATGAGAATGAACAACGAATGCTGAACAATAATGAACTTGTTCTACGAATCAAAAAAATAAAACAAGTTTGAAATCAATATCTGACGGTCTTAAGACCACGAACTATGTCTCGGGTATTTAGGTATTAATACCTCAACCTTAACAGTCATTTAGACTGTACAAACCCTTTTTAACGTACTTAGGGGGATCAAACCTTTGTACCATGTATTGTGCACAAACATCTAAACGTTACACGTACAAAATCCCCTATGTTAGGGTTGTTCGTCTCAGTTTGAATTTAGAATTTCCGCACTAAAGAAAGTTTAGCTCGGAACTAACTTATCCGTGGTTCTAGAATTTTAGAACACTATTCCATAATAGACTTGTTCAATCAATAAGAGTTTGCTTATTACTTGGAGGTTTAATATAATCAATATAGAATTGAACAAGGTTATCAAGGTCAAAGATCGAATAACAATAATATATAATTGAGTAAACATGATATACATGTAAAGTGCGATATTCAAAAGAGTTAGAACAATCTCCTTTGAATCGATGTACTAAAACAACATATGCTTTGAATAATATTAAGGAAAATGAAACATGCTCGATGTAACGAATTAGGTTACAAGAGCTTGTGCAATCATACACAAGATAGATTAGTTTTGCTCAACTTTAACATAGAATTTAGAAACTTGTACAATGATAATTTAGGAATAGAAAGCTTGCATTCTTATAACGAGAATGAAGTTAGGAACTTGCTCAATGAAAGTTTAGGATAAGAAACTTTCCTTGTATGTAAGCTACACAAGTAATAATATTCACCAATTACCCTACATATATCATTGAAATCGCAACAACAATTAGTTACATTAACACCCATTTCATTAATTTAGCTTTCATTTTAATCAAGTCTATAATCCTTAACTTAAGACTTGATTATCCTACTCATTCACGTAACACGAAACTAAATTCTCAATTATATCATAGTATACGACATGGTGATTGTAAAAGAATTCCAATTCAAATGACATCACATTACGAACTTTCACAACTTACTAATTCATAATCTATAATTTTGGCGTTGTGATTCCAATACACTACTATGCCTTGTAACATGTTTTAGGTCCTTTACAAATCATTAAAATATGTTAAGTTAACAATTTCCAAGCTATGTTGTTATCAGCTCATTACTAGGTCTGACTGACAACTGGTGTAACGATCGAGAAATTTGTAATTTAATTTAAATATTTATTAAATTAAATAAATATTTTAAATAATTTATTTATTGAGGAAATAAATAATTGATGAATTGTGGCGAATTAATTTAGTAACTAAATTAATTAATGTTAATTAAATTGAGTGTTGATAATTTTATCTGAAGGATTTAATTTAAAGAAATAATTAAATTAAATCAATTGCTTAAATATTTAAGAAGATAATTGAATTAAATGAATTGTTTAATTTAAATGAAATAAATAAAGAGGTGTTTCTAAATTATTAATTAAAATTGGATATATAATTATTTATTATTTATTATAAGCATAATTATAATAAGAATATAATTATTATAATTATAAATTATAAGCTATGTAATGGGTTGCATGTGTGACAAGTGAAACTATATAATAAAAATATTATAATAATAATCTACTATTGAAATTCTGTGTAACCAAACAAAGCCTTGTGGCTTTTGGTTAATGTAACTGCCAAACACGTTTGGCTTAATAAACTGATAATCACGATTATCAGTGTTTAAGCGCTCAAATATTTTATTTCACGCATTTTTCTAAGGCTAGCTAGATATCAAAAGAGATTGAGAGTGAGAGCTTGAGAGAAGGCATTCTGTGATTATCAAGTGGAAGAGAAGGGTTTGCTAATTGCTAATCAAGGTATAAACTATTTCTATTGTTACTGTTAATTTGGTGGTATATATATGTATATTGATACAAGTTGAAAATCACATGAATTGTGATGTATATATGTTCATATAGTTTTGAAAAACTCTGTTAATCATCATGTATGGTTGTTATTTGTTATTAAATTCGTGTAAATTGGGTGTAGGAAGAAAAGGAAAATCACAGTGTTCATACTTGAAAAAGAGCCTTAGAAAGTACCAAATTTCTTGTCCAATATGTGATGTAATCTGTAGTTTGTTGATGGATTATGTTAATATGTTAAGAAAAAAAAACAATGTAGTTTGAATCATGACAATTGATAGTTTTGATTCTTTAAAATAGAGTTTATATAATGTTTTTGTATATAGAATGGTGTTTAGCATGTGTAACTATAATATGACAAAGTGAAGATGATGTAATTTGGTGTAATTCAGTAGAATTGGGATTTTATGGCCAAAGCAAAATCTGTTTCGAGCTTTTGCAAAAAAATCGAAGTGTCGAGAGACGTCATGCTATGCAAGACGCACCGTACGCCATGCCGCTGTTAACCAGCTTTAATACTGTATGCGACCACGCGAGTGGCTTGTCACAAACAGTAAAGCCTGCTTAATTGCAGGTCATGTGTAATGAACTTGGGTTAGTTTAGCATGCATGTTAAGGATATTAAAGCATAATATAAACTACAATAACAGATGATATGGTGTGGTAATGCAAAGTGTAAAAGATTCTTAAATGATTGTTAATTGAGTTATATAATGAAACTAAAAGTGATGTTTTCAAAAGTTAGAAGTGAACGATAATGTTTTTGTTGATTAATGTGTGATTTCAGAGGCGTTAAGTATGTTAACCTAAATGGTTAGGTGCTAGGCTAGGGTTATGACCTAAATGATGGTTTAATACCCATAGTGTTAATATTCATACAACTAATTGTTGTTGCGATTGTAATGATATGTGTAGGGTAATTGGAGATTATTTTACGTTTATATAGCTTACAATCGAGGCAAGTTCTCTAACTCTAATTTTATAATTGTGCAAGTTTCTAAACCTTATCTCCTTACAATTGAGCAAGCTTTCTAACTTCATTCTTTTTATATTGAATGCAAGTTTCCATTCCTCTATTATTATTGTTCAAGTTCTTAAAATTGGGCAAGCCTAGTTTATCTTGAGTATGTTTGTGCAACCTCTTGTAACCTAATTCGTTACATCGAGCGAGTTTTATTTTCCTTATTATCATTCGAATCATATATTGTTCTAATACATTGATTTATAGAAGATTGTTCTAAACTCCTTTGAATATAGTACTTTGCATGTAAATCATGTTATTTAGTTATATATATTGTTGATATCCGATCTTTGACTTAATAGCCTTGTTCAGTTATACATTTTCGTATTAAACCTTTATTGATAAGTGTTGAATAGTGTTCTAAAATTCTAGAGACACTGATAAGCTAGTTCCAAACTAAACTCTCTTTAGTGCGGAAATTCTAAATTCAAACTGAGACGAACAACCTTAATATAGGGGATTTTTGTACGTGTGATGTTTAGATGTTTGTGCATAATACATGGTAAGGTCTGTACAGTCTATATGACTGTTAAGGTTAAGGGAATAATACCTATATACCAGAGACATAGTTCGTGGTCATAAGACCCTCCGACATTGATTTTGAACTTGTTATCTGCACTAGATTCGTAGAGCAAGTTCATTATTGTTCAGCATTCGTTGTTCACTCTTATATTGTTATCATTATTACTTTCTATATCAGTGAGCAATTCTTTGTTCACTCTTGCAATTAACATTGCAGCTAAGGTTGAAAGAGTCGATGAGCCATCTATCAGCAAAGGGAAGGGCAAGATGCCTAAGAGCTGAAGAATTAATGAAGTTAATTTAAATGTTTCATGTTATAAGACTTGTTTAATTATATGATGTATTCCACAAACTTATGTAATAATTTTAAGGTTAGATTACTTGGGATTGTTTTGAAATGATGTAACCCTTTAACGGGGAAGATTATTGTTTAAGTTATTTAAATTATGTCTTTATCCTTTGATTATGGGTAGTTAGATGTAATAGTTTTTGATAAGTGAGCACCAAATCCTGTGAGAATGAAGTACCTAGATTTGGGGGTGTCACAGGTTGGTATCAAAGCTTTAGGTTATGAACCTTAGGTGGGGAAACCTTAGGAAGTATGTAACGCCCCCAAATCCGGGTATCATCTAACCCGACATATGGTGCTATACGGTACTACCATTCATACATTAATTCAACTGAAAAGTCTCAAAAGAACGAACATAACTTCTATATATTCAAAGTAATATTTACAATTTCCAAGCACTATACCCATTACAAAGGTCTTTTGTCATAATATCAAATACAATACAACAATAAACCTACACTATTACATAGACCGATTAACGATCTGCCTTAGCCTTTCCTTTCTCCTTATTCGATCCTTTGGGACGTTTAGTCTTAGCTGCATTCATATGGTCCAAACAAGAGTGAGCATAACTAGCTCAACAAGTATGACAATTTCAATAACAAATTCTTGACATATAAGAATCGTATATCTTTAATAACTGAACAATAGTTATGAAGTACTATTGATATTTCAAAATAGCACTTCATCTTTTTTTCAAACTGTTTCACAATGAATAATATCTAGTAAAACATAAACTCCGGTCCAAGACCTTGAGTATTTCAATCTTTCTTCAAAAAGGATAACCCGACACTAAGTCCGTAAGTCCGGTATTACTTATGAGCACTTCTAGGTGATCAACCTATAGTACTCTATGTTGATCAACACTACATTCATTAAACGTATGTACGTTTAATTTGTGGCAACCTCATGTGCCTGTCGTATGACGACAAAACATTTATTTATCATACTCAGTCTTCTTTTGAAAACCATATCGAGTAGTTAACAAAAGATATCAACATTTGATAATAGATGGATAGATTATCAATAATCCACCAAATGCATTAAGTCTAGCCAGAAGAATTGGCTTTAACTTCATCATACATCAATTCATGCATAAGGATACATGAATTACAAAGCTTATTTAGATTGAACTGAGACAACAGTTAGAATACTTGCCTTTAGCGTCTGCTACGGTATAATTACTTTATGTTTTAGTTTTTCAAGTCTCTACAATACATGACCACATAACGCCTCACATTAGGTCATATATAATCAAGTATGTATATGACTATATCTTACCCTTCATCTCAATCTAATCATGTATTAGATTTACTTACTATCAATTCCAGCTTGTCATTCTAATTGCATTAATAGTTGAATAGATTATCATCAACCTTTATGTACTATCCTTAAGGTTTAACAAAGTTTTAACAATGTTACTTCAAGTTCCTTAAGGTAGGTTCACTTTAAATTAATTCTCATTCCTTGCTTTGTGCTTATAATTACTCTTTACTATATTTGATCATAGACTTACATCTCGCATTGCGGTGCGAGTTAGCAGTAGCTAGAATCTGGCCTTGCCGCTTCGGCGCCATTCTTTACTCTCTTGTTTGTGCCAATGCACGACTTTGCAGTATGGTTGTGCACTGTATATGGCACTGAAGCGCCACCAATATACCTTGGGTTGGCACCGCGGCGCCAACTATGTGCACCAGAGAAATTTGAAAGTTTGTCAACTTTGCGAACTTCTTGGGCTCATAACTTCTTCGTTATAAGTCTGAATTGGCTCGTTCAAAGCCTATGATTCACAAATTAAATACTCTACGTGTTCATGAAATAATTTTATATTTTCGACTTCGTTTGCTAAAAATTCACCTATTAGTTCATTTTTAAGAAAACGATAAATGTTCGTGAACGTTCAACGCTCGTTTTTTCGTTCTAAGTCAGAATTCGGTCATTTTTGAGTCCGCAACTCTATAATGCCAAATATGACTTGTCTCCATCGGAAACCAACATTTTTGAGTTCAAACACAAAATTTGACTTATATTCCTAGAATTTCACGAATTCGACGATTATCGTCCAATCGTGCAATTTTCGGTAAGTCTTCACTACTTATGATTTGTTCATTATTCTCTCTAACAAATCATACCCTTTTGTCGTTGTCGGAAGTCCCACCACGAAGTCCATCGTAATATGCTCCCACTTCCATTTTGGAATCTCCAATGAATGTAACAAGCCACTGGGTCGTTGATGTTCGGCCTTAACTTTTTGACAAGTCAAGCAACTACTCACATAATCTGCTATTTCTCTCTTCATGTTCGGCCGCCAAAAACTCTGTCGAAGGTCTTGATACATCTTTGTACTACTAGGATGTATCGAGTACCTTGAACTATGAGCTTCTTTTAACACTTGATCTTTTAATTCCGTCTCATTCAGAAACCAAATTCTTCCCTCAAATCTTAATAATCCCTCATTATCAAAACTATACTTAATATCCTTTTCATCAGCTAACATCTTCTTCACTTGGTCACACTCATCAGTTTTGAGTTGCACCTCCTTGACTCTCTCTATGATGGTAGATTGCATCTCTGTCGCAAAAAGTATCTATCCCGATTCACTCAGCATCTTCAATTCTATCTCCATCCTAGCCATCTCTGTTATTAACTCATTTTGAGTCGTTAACATAGAAAACTTTTCACTACCCTTCATACTTAAGGCGTCGACAACTACATTGGTTTTTCCAGGGTGATACATGATTTCACAATCGTAATCCTTTATCAACTCCAGCCATCTTCTCTGTCTCATATTCAACTCCTTCTATGTGAAGATATATTTTATTCTCTTATGGTTTGTGTATATCTCACATTTCTCCCCGTAAAGATAATGTCTGGATATTTTTAAGGCAAATACTACCGCGGCCAGTTCTAGATCATGAGTAGGATAAATTTTCTCATAATCCTTCAACTGCCGTGATACGTACGCAATGACCTTGCCATGCTGCATGAGCACGCAACCAAGTCCTTTATGTGAAGCATCACTATACACTACGAAATTTCCTGTGTCATCTAGTAATGACAAAATAGGTGCTTCACTTAACCTTTTCTTCAGTTCTTGAAAACTGTCTTCACATTTATCCGTCCATACATATTTCACCGTCTTCCTTGTCAAGTTGGTCAACGGGGTATCTATCTTCAAAAAATCTTGGATAAATCTTTGATAGTATCCCGCTAACCCTAGGAAACTCCGCACCTCAGTCAGCATTTTTGGTTGTTCCCAGTTCATCACTGCTTCTACCTTTGCTGGATCCACTGAAATCCCTTCTTGGTCAATAACATGACCTAAAAACTGCACCTTTTCTAGCCAAAATTCACACTTAGTGAATTTCACATATAACTTCTCCATTCTTAGTGTCTCCAACACTATTCTTAAGTGTTCAACATGATCTTCTTGCGTCGTAGAATAAACTAGAATATCATCGATAAACACAACGACAAATTTGTCCAAATATTATTTAAACACTCTGTTCATCATATCCATAAATGCAGCTGGTGCATTAGTCAACCCAAATGGCATCACCAGAAACTCGTAATGACCATAACAAGTCCTGAATGCCGTCTTTGGTACATCTTCCTTCCTAACCTTCAATTGGTGATACCCCGTCCGTAAATCTATTTTAGAAAAATACTTTGCCCCTTTTAACCGATCAAAGAGATCATCGATCCTGGGCAATGGGTATTTATTCTTTATCGTTAACTTGTTCAACTCTCGATAGTTGATACAAAGCCTTAACAATCCATCACTCTTCATAACAAACAATACTGGTGCCCCCCATGGGGAAACACTTGGTTGAATATAATTTATGTCCAATAGTTCCTGTAACTGAACCATTAGCTCTTTCATTTCCACAGGCGCCATACAATATGGTGACCTTGAGACTGATGCCGCTCCTAGCACAATGTCTATTACAAATTCGATCTCCCTATCCGGCGGTAAACCCAGTAATTCACTTGGAAATACATCCATAAATTCATTTACTATAGGTATTTGTTCCATGGCACAGATAACCTACACACCCCTTCCTTAAAAGTTTTCTAGTTTGTGTCATCGTAAGGCAACACGAACTTCCCGATGATTTATTACTGTAAAATATTATAGGAGGTTGTCTCAACGTCCTAATGCTCACACATTTCTTTTGGCAATCTATAATTGCACCATGGTTAATCAACCAATCCATTCCAAGAATTACGTCAAATTCTCCTAACTTTATCGGTATCAAATCTACCGATAACTTACAACCACATATATCTACACAATAACTCCTATGAATATCTTCAACAAGAATTATCTCTTCGTTTGTTACCTTAGTATTCAAAGGTTTAGGAAACTTTTTGGGAAATAATTCTAATCGTCTAGCAAAATCAAATGCTATAAATGAACAAGTAGCACTCGAATCAAATAGCATGTAAGCATTTATGTTGTTGATTAGAATAATACCTGCAACTACATCCCTTGATGCCACCACATCTTGGACCGTCATATTAAAGGTGCGGGCCATCGGCTTACCCGGCTGCGCTGGACCACCAATAGCTAACTTACCGCTATTAGTGTCCTTATTCCCATTCATCCCCTTCTTCGAACAGTTCTTTGCTATGTGGTCAGTTGATCCACATACAAAACATCCGTGGTTCTTCTTCGTACTTGGACAGTTAGGCAAAATGTGCCCTTCCTATCCACAGTTGTAACATACTGCCTTCCCCTTGAGACAAACTCCTAAGTGAGTCTTTCCACAGGTTTTACAGGCATCCATCCTCCTCTTGTTTTACTTTGGTATTCCCAGAGTTAAATCCATTCCTCTTTTGACCGTCGCCACTACCGCTGGCTCCCTCTGTCTTTATTCCTCCATCAGCTTTACGTTTATTTTTCTTATTTTTGTGGTACTAGCTAAGAGCCTCATACCCACCCTCAGCAATTATTTCCTTTTCTAGTATGGTTCCAAAAGAAGTACTTTGGAATATAGAAATTTGGCTATCGAGCCAGGGTTTCAAGCCTTGCTAGAATCGTCTAGCCTTTCGTACCTCCGTGTCTACTTGATATGGAGCAAACCTTTCCAATTCGTTAAACTTGGCAGCATACTGGGGAACCGTCATATCCCCTTGCTTTAAATCAATAAACTGCATCTCCATTCTTCTTTGTATGCTTGTGGGAAAATAGTTCTCAAAGAAAATCTCCTTAAACCTCACCCACATTAGAATTTCTATACCGGCCCTAGCCTGGTTTGTCTCCCACCAGAAATTGGCCTCACCCTTTATCAAATAGGTTGCAAAGGAAACCTTTTGACCTTTATCAACCTTGGTTATTACAAATGCTTTCTCAATCTCTTTCACCCATGTCTAGTCTTCTATAGGGTCCGTAGTTCCTTTGAACTTTGGCGGACCGCACTTTTGAAATCCTTAAAAGTAGTAGCTCGTACTACCCCATGATTTATGGGTACATTAGTCCCAGTTCTATTAAACACAACCGTTAAAAGATTAACGAACTCGTGCATTGGATTAACCGGACCTCCCTCTGGTTGATTAACATTAGAATCTTGATTTCGTTGTCTCCTTCTTGGCGGCATTTTGCTGTTAAGAAAACAATACGTCAATATTACTTTCTTCCTGTTGGTTATTATTATTCGTGATGAAATAATAACTCATACTCATTACTCAATATATTCTATAAAAAGACTTATATTGAATCATTACTTGTAGTATAATACTACATTGCTTACATTGTACATCCTAAGCTGATTACATTACTATCCCACACTGGCTTTCCAAAAATTGGGATTTACAAAAGACTACCCTTTGATATACAAAAGAGGGTTTTACGTCACTACTAGATACATAATATTTACATATCTAAACTATTCTAGCTATTGCTAGATTACATCTGCCGTATGGCATTCTCAAAATCTTTCTTAGCCAGACCGGCAATAACATCTCGACTGATAGTATGTTGGGTCTGCCCTTCTTTTATCGGATACCCAGCTACTTGCTGTTGGAAATCCACATGAGAACTCATATGTATATAGGACATTCTTTCTACCTTCTGTTTCTTAGTCTTTAGCTCCTGCTTGAGCTTAAAGACTTCGCGTTTCAGCTCGGGGACCTTGTCCTTGGCTAAAACTCGATCATCATGTTCCTCTTCCCACATACCTTCCATACTAGTCTTGTCCTCCGGGATAGCTTGGAGTTCCTCTTTTAACTCCTTTACTTCCTTACAATACTGGACATTTCTATTCAATACTGAAATGAATAATGCCTTCATTGACTCCCCAGAAGTCAACTCTTCTGTAGGTGCTATCTGATCAAAAGACATCATATCCACCTCTTCCTCCAACATACCATCAAACACAGACATGTAATCTAAATTGTCCGAGTCTCCAAACTCGATTGCCACCGCTTCGGGTTCTACTGCTATGGGATTTAGTAGTATCTCTACTCGATTTACCGAATCCTCGCTTACTACATGTATATCTCCGTACATTTCATTTTCTCCTGACATCTACAACAAAATAATATAGTTTGATTAGTACATGTAAGTAGAATAATAAAAACACATAACATAATTATAATGCATTTTTATAGGGTTACTTTCCATCTTTTACTTCTTTATCTTTTCTTAAGGTTATGACTTAAGGTTCTAATTTCCCCCTTAAGTTTTATAACCTAGGCTCTGATACCAACCTGTAACGCCCCCAAATCTGGTTATCTTGCAACCCGACATATGGTGCTATATGGTACTACCATTCATACATTAATTCAATTGAAAGGCCTCAAAAGAACGAACATTACTTCTATATATTCAAAGTAATATTTACATTTCCCAGGCTCTATAACCATTACAAAGGTCTTTTGTCATAATATCAAATATAATACAACAATAAACCCACATTATTACATATACCGATTAACGATCTGCCTTAGCCTTTCCTTTATCCTTATTCGATCCTTCGGGACGTTCAGTCTTAGCTGCATTCATATGGTCCAAGCAAGAGTGAGCATAACTAGCTCAGCAAGTATAACAATTTCAATAAAACCATGCTTGACACATAAGAATCGTATATCTTTAATAACTGGACAATAGTTATGAAGTACTATTGATAATTCAAAATAGCACTTCATCTTTATTTCAAACTGTTTCACAATGAATAATATCCAGTAAAACATAAACTCTGGTCCAAGACCTTGAGTATTTCATTCTTTCTTTGAAAAGGACAACCTGACACTAAGTCTGTAAGTCCGGTATACTTACGAGCACTTCTAGGTGATCAGCCTATATTACTCTATGTTGATCAAAACTACATTCATTAAACGTACGTACGTTTAATTTGTGGCAACCTCACGTGCCTGTCGTATGACGACAAAACATTTGTTTATCATACTCAGTTTTCTTTGGAAAACCATATCGACTAGTTGACAAAAGATAACAACATTTGATAACAGATGGATAGATTATCAATAATCCACCAAATGAATTAAGTCTAGCCAGAAGAATTGGCTTTAACTTCATCATACATCAATTCATGCGTAAGGATATATAAATTACAAAGCTTGTTCAGATTGAATTGAGACAAGGGTTAGAATACTTGCCTTTAGCGTCTGCTACAGTATAATTACTTTATGTTCGAGTCTTTCAAGTCTTTACAATACATGACCACATAATGCCTCAAATTAGGTCATATATAATCAAGTATGTATATGACTATATCTTACCCTTCATCTCAATCTAATCATGTATTAGATTTACTTACTATCAATTCTAGCTTGTCATTCTACTTGCATTAATAGTTGAATAGATTATCATCAACCTTTATGTACTATCCTTAAGGTTTAACAAAGTTTTAACAATGTTACTTCAAGTTCCTTAAGGTAGGTTCACTTTAAATTAATTCTCATTCATTGCTTTGTGCATATAATTACTCTTTACTATATTTGATCAAGGACTGGCGCTGCGGCGCCAGTCATAGACTTACATCTCGCATTGTGGCGTGAGTTAGCAGTAGCTAGAACCCGGCCTTGGCGCTGCGGCGCCATTCTTTACTCTCTTGTTCACGTTGTGGTACAACTTTGCGATATGTTTGTGCATCAGAGGCATGGTCTTTAGCACCAATAATATACCTTGTCAGTTGGCGCCATGGCTAACTCTGGCACTGAAAAAATTTGACACGCTTTGTCAACTTTGCAAAATTCCCGGGCTCATAACTTCTTCGTTATAAGTCCTTATTGGCTCGTTCAAAAGCATACGGTTCACAAATTACATACTCTACGTGTTCATGCAAGAATTTTATATTTTTGACTTTATTTGCTAAAATTTCACCTATTAGTTCATTTTTAACAAAACGATAAACGTTCGTGAACGTTCAATGCTCGTTTCTTCGTTCTAAGTCGGAATTCGGTCATTTTCGAGTCCGTAACTCTATAATGCCAAATATGACTTGTCTTCATCAGAAACCAACATTTCTGAGTTCAAACACAAAATTTGACTTCTATTCCGAGAATTTCACGAATTCGACGATTATCGTCCAATCGTGCAATTTCTGGCAAATCTTCACTACTTATGATTTGTTTATTATTCTCTCTAACACTTAAGCACTTTATAAGTTACTAGATTATTTGAACAAGTAACAAATGGCTAGCAATCTCCTTCTATTTATAGAATTTACAAGGTTAGGGTAGTTT
Source organism: Panax ginseng (assembly GCA_020205605.1). NCBI lineage: Eukaryota > Viridiplantae > Streptophyta > Magnoliopsida > Apiales > Araliaceae > Panax > Panax ginseng. The sequence goes on from CM035129.1 coordinate 66,830,365, forward strand.
AGTCATTAGGTTAACCTACCTCCTTAAGTCACCTCCTTACTATTCATTACTTGGTTAACACAACACTTATCTCTTGCTTGGTCATTACACCTAATACTTGGTCATCACACATTATACTTGATTACCAAGATTTACCATATTAACATGGTTTTCCCCATTGGTCACTACAATTCATTGAATCCTAGCTTGGGCTTAGATTAACTTAGCTTTTGGGCTTGCATTAATAAACACTAACTTGTTCATTAATTAACATTTGGGCCTTACCATTAATTCACTTGGGCTTGTACAAATTCCTAACAAATCATACAAGTCCAATACTATTGCTTAATACATAAAATGTATTGTCTATGTATCATTCTCGTATAGAAATTCATTATATACGATATTACACCATTCATACAAACTCGTATAATACTTCATATTATACTCGTATTCATTACCTCGTACAGTACTCACGTATCACAGATTATTACTTAACTCATTAATACTTCCCTTTCCTTAATGTTCTCAATTTAAGTCCGCAAGCGAAATATTGTGTTTTCCATACTTAGATTATTATTACATAATCCATCTTACCTTAACATTCTATCAGTACGTATTTCTCTAAAATTCAAAAATAACTCCCAAGAAAATACCGATGAATAGTGTTTTTCGGAAAATTTCTCAGAAAACTTTTATTTTTGTCTTGGAAATTCAAACATTTTATTTCCTTCACATAGCTAAAATACTACGACATTCCAACATTAAAAGGTTATACAATGACAACCATCTTGATAACACATAGAATATAATTTTATTTATTATTTAATTCAGTAAAATTATTTTATAATAAAACCCGAATTTCTCGGTCGTTACAAAGTAAACTTTAAGGAAATAGAAAACATAGAGGTGTTTAACTCTTACCGAGTTTTAAGGAATGGATTAAGGTATCCATTGGGGCTAAATAATAAAAGACATTATGCGTTATGTGTTAATAACTTATGTGCTCGCGAGTATCGAAAAATGTTAAGTAAAACTTAAAATATTTTGTTGTCAGGATGTCTAACGAAGGAGGATCCAGTCCAGCTAGAGAGGTGATACCTCAAATACCTATAGATGATGAGCCCCGGGATATTCATGTTGTGCGGGAGCAGTTGATCCATGAGGACGTGCCTGTGACTGATCCCGAGGAGGATAGTTCTGAGGAGATAGAGGAGGAGGATGAGGAAGAGGATCCTGAGGACTTTCCACCAAACTCCATATCAGCTGAGCTGTATGACACTCTGTACAACCGTAATGTAGAATTATAGAATGAGGTTGACAAGCTGAAGGAGATGGTTGAGACGCATCATGCTTCGATGGAGCAGAAGGATGCAGAGATTCAAGAACTTGATTCGAAACTTGGAAACACGTAGTGAGATCTGGTTCATACCAAGGGTCAGCATGAAGACTTGTTAGCAGTAAACGAGAAGATGAAGACTGACATTAAGAAATTAAAAGATGATTTCAAGGAGAATCAGCTAAACGTGCAAGAGCGGAGGATACATGGATGAAGGTGACTCAACGTGCAAACCGTGTTGAGGCTAAGGTCCAAGTGAAGAAAGCCAAGATGAAGGAGATATATTATGCTTTTAATTCGGTGATTGATAGGGCCCAGGATCGAGCCTATTATTACCCACCTCAGTTTGAGAATTCGCCGTGGTTCGTGATGGATTACAGAACGACGTATCGTATCATGGAGGAGGAACATCGGGAAGCCTTACGACGCCTTAATATGTCCAGATAGAATAACAGTGATAATAGTATGAGGTTAATTATGTGAATAAATAAATTGTGAATCCCTTATTTTGAGATAAATAAATGGATAATATGATTATGTAATCCTGGAACTTGTTTAGTTCAGGAAAGTGAATGTTTATAGCGGTTATGCTATCTTGAACATGTTTTAAAACTTTATGAATGAATAAAATATTAGAGTTTATTTGAAATGTTATGTTTTAAAGCTTTAATCTTAGAATGTTTAAGTTAGACTTTAAATACCCAAGAAGCTGAGTAATGAGCAAATAAGCGTATATTTTAATAGAAAATGCCTCCTAGAAGAAGACAACCACGTCAGCAAGCACCTCTCCTGAGGGGTCTACTAATAATAACAATGAGACCAACGCTAATCTGATTCAGCAGTTGGTAGCTTTGTTGACTGGTGCACTTACGAATCAACCGTAAGCACAAGTCACGACCTATAAAGAGTTTAAAGCGGTCGGACCACCAAAATTTCAAGGGTCTATGAATCTAGTAGAAGCCCAAACCTGGATGATGGAAATGGAGAAGGTGGTCGATATTGCTAGAGTAAATGAAGATCAGAAGACTGCGTTCACAATGTTCATGCTGAAGTATGAAGCTAGATACTAGTGGCAAGAAAATAAGGTTCGTGGAGGACGAGGAGTGATAGCGTGGGATAGATTTAAGGAGATGTTCTTTGAAATGTACTTTCCAGTGAGTTCTCGGAATCAGCAGGAAGTACAATTTTTGGAGTTGAAGCAAAGAACTATAACGGTGCCGGAATATGCTGCAAAATTTAACGAGTTGGCAAGGTTTGCCACATATCAAGTTAATACTGATGAGTGTAAAGCGAGAAGGTTCGAAAAAGGATTGAAGCCCTGGCTTTACAGTAAAGTTTCAATGTTCCAGCTGAGCACGTTTGCAGCTGTACTGGAGAAGGCAATTATTGCGGAAGGTGGAAGTGATGCCTTGACCAAGTATAATCAAGAACAAAAGAAGAAGAAGAACGAGAATGAGAATAAGGCTGGTGGTAGTAATGTTGGAAGTAATAATCAGAAAAGGAAGTGGAACAAAAATTCAATGGCGGGAGGACAACAAGGAAATCAGCAGAAGAAAAAGTTTGAAGCTTGCGTAACTTGTGGGAAGAACCATACTGGGGTATGTTTGAAGGGAAAGCGAGTGTGTTTTAACTGTGGTCAGGATGGACATATTGCACCAAACTGTTTTAGTCCGAAGAAAGGAGCATGCTTTACTTGTGGTTCAAAGGATCGCATGGCTCGTGATTATTCTAAGAAGCCAGCGGGAAGTGCAAGTGGTGGAGAATGAAATAACACCGGTGGTGGCACATTGACTATCACTGGACCAGCACAGTCAAGCCGACCTACTGCGAGGACTTTCAATATGACCAAGCAGGATGCTGTACACTCTAAGGATGCGGTGTCAGGTAACATTCTGATTAATGGTATTAATGCTTATGTACTATTTGATTCGGGTGCTACTTGTTCATTTATATCCGATGAATTTGCTCAAATTTAGAATTTCCCAAGGAAGAATTAGAATTTCCCTTAAGTATATAGATTGCGAATAGAGAAGTGATTCCTGTTAGATTTGTATATAGGAATTATAGGGTGGTTAGAAAAGGTCACGAGATGATGGTAGATTTGATACCAATTAGACTTGGTGAGTTTGATGTTATACGAGGAATGGATTGGTTATTCAATTACGGAGCAGTAATTAATTGCCAAAGAAAGTGTGTTAACCTTATGACTCCGTCAAAGGTTGTGTTCTTTGGCAGCAAGTCACCTCGATAAGCAAGTTGTCTGACGGTGATGCAAGCCAAGAAGTTGTTGAGATAAGGATGTGTAGGATAGTTAGCCTATATCATTGATACACAGAAAAAGAGTGTGAAGTTAGAAGAGATACCGATTATAAGAGATTTTGCAGACGTATTTCTAGATGATCTGCCGGGTCTTCCATCGGATCGACAAATCGAGTTCGTGATTGACTTACTACCAGGAATGGCCCCGATATCTAAGGCACCATACAAAATGGCCCCTGTAGAGATTAAAGAGTTGATGGTGCAATTGCAAGAATTGCTTGACAAGAAGTATATTCAGCCGAGTGTTTCGCCATGGGGAGCATCGGTGTTGTTTGTTAAGAAGAAAGACGGATCGATTCGGCTTTGCATTGATTACAAAGAATTGAATAAGGTCACGATTAAAAACAAGTATCCATTACCTAGAATCGATGACCTATTCAATCAGTTGAAAGGAGCAAGGTATTTCTCTAAGATAGACTTGAGAAGTGGTTATCATCAGTTGAAGGTGAGGCCTGAGGATGTACCAAAAACAGCGTTCAGAACTCGGTATGGTCATTACGAGTTTCTGGTTATGTCTTTTGGTTTAACCAACGCACCTGCAGCGTTCATGGATTTGATGAACAGGGTGTTTAAACCATTCTTAGACAAATTTGTGTTGGTGTTTATTGATGACATATTGGTCTATTCCAAAACCAAAGAGGAACATATGGAACATTTAAGGGTGACATTGGAGACGTTGAGAAAAGAGAAGTTGTATGCTAAATTCTCAAAATGTGAATTTTGGTTGGAACGTGTACAGTTTCTCGGGCACGTTATTGATAAGAACAGAATTTCGGTGGATCCATCAAAAGTTGAAGCTATAATAAATTGGGATCAGCCGAAGACACTGTCAGAAGTAAGGAGTTTCTTAGGATTGGCGGGTTACTACAAGTGTTTTATTCAAGACTTTTCCAAAATCGTAACTCCATTGACAAATTTAACTAGGAAGGCGATTAAGTTTGTTTGGACAGAGAAGTGTGAGGAATGTTTTCGAGAGTTAAAGAAGAGGTTGAGTTCAGCACCTGTGTTGTCATTGCCTGATGATATAGGGAATTTTGTGGTATACAGTGACGCATCTTATAAAGGACTAGGCTGTGTGCTTATGCAGAATGGCGGAGTTATTGTGTATGCATCACGTCAGTTGAAAGATTACGAGAAGGGGTATCCGACTCATGATTTAGAGTTGGCAGCAGTGGTGTTTGTTTTGAAAATTTGGAGACATTATCTTTATAGAGAGAGGTGTGAGATATATACCGACCATAAAAGTCTGAAGTATATCTTTACACAAAAAGATTTGAACATGCGACAAATGAGATGGTTGGAGCTGATCAAAGATTATGACTGCGAGATTTTTTATCATCTAGGAAAGGCGAATGTTGTAGCTGATGCCTTAAGTAGGAAGGGACGGGAGAAGTTAATGTTGTTAACTGATCAAGAGAAGCTAGTGTCGGAAATTGCTAATATGGAGTTAAAAATTAAATATCTAACAGAATCCGATAAAAAGTTGTTCTAGAGGGGAAACGGTTTAACATTAGTAGATGTGGTGAAGAATACAGAACTTCAGGATGAGGACTGCAAAAAGATAAAATAGAAGATATCTAAAGGTGAGGGAAACAAATTCAAAATCGATTCAGAAGGGTTACTTCGGTTCGACAGGAGAATTTGGGTTCCGCAAGTACCAAAAATTAAAGAAGAAATTCTGAATGAAGCTCATAATTCAAGATATTCGATTCACCCTGGGAGTACAAAGATGTACCAAGATCTTAAACATCATTTTTGGTGGTCGAATATAAAGAGGGATGTGGCTGAATGCGTGGCAAAATGTTTAACGTGTCAGAAAGTCAAAGCTGAACAACAAAGGCCTAGCGGATTGTTAAAACCATTGGAGATACCAGAATGGAAATGGGAGCATATCACAATGGATTTTGTGGTAGGTCTTCCAACGACTCAGCAAGGTTACGAAACCATTTGGGTGATTGTCAATCGACTAACGAAGTCGGCACACTTTTTGCCAATCAAGATTCAATTTACCATAGATCGGTTAGCAAAATTGTACGTGAAGGAAATTGTTTCAAGGCACGGTGTACCTGTGTCCATTGTATCAGACAGAGATCCACGTTTCACATCTAATTTCTGGAAATGACTACAAGAGTGCTTGGGGACACAACTGAGAATGAGCATAGAGTACCATCCTCAAACCGACGGTAAAAGTGAGAGAACCATCTAAACACTAGAGGATATGGTCAGAGCATGTATCATGGATTTTAAGGGAAATTGGGATGACCATCTACCATTGGTGGAATTTGCCTATAATAATAGTTGTCACGGAAGTATTGGCATGCCGCCTTACGAAGCGTTATACGACAGAAAATGCAGAAATCCGTTATGTTTGGACGAGGTAGGTGAACGTCAACTATTGGGTCCAGAATTGGTACAACAGATTGTCGAGATCATCAAGATTATTCGAGAAAGATTGATCGCAGCACAAGATAGACAGAAGAAATATGCCGATCAACATCGACAAGATCGGGAATTCGATGTCGGTAGTTATGTTTTCCTGAAAGTGTCTCCCTGGAAGGGAAAAATTCGATTTGGCAAGAAGGGGAAATTAAGCCCTAGATTTATAAGACCTTTTGAAGTGCTTTGACGAGTTGGTAAAGTGGCGTACGAGATAGCTTTACCTCCGGAGTTGGAGCATATTCATAATATTTTCCAAATATCAGTGCTAAGACCATATAAGCCTGATTATAAGCATGTTATAGAATATGAACCCTTATAGTTTGAGAAAGATTTGTCATGTGAAGAAGTCCCTGGTCAAATTGTTGATAGAAAAGAGCAAGTATTGAGGAATAAAGTGATACCTTCTCTTAAGGTAATCTGGAGGAACCACAATGCTGAGGAAGCTACGTGGGAACTTGAAAGCGTTATGATGAAGAATTATCCTCAGTTGTTTGCTTGATTTTGTATAGCGATTCTGGGGAAAGAATCTTGTTAAGGATGGAAGAATGTAACGAATAAATTTTTTGAGTTGTGATTCTGGGGACAGAATCCTTTTAAGGAGGGAAGGATGTGACGCCCCCAAATCCGGGTTACCTGACTCCCGAGTTTGGTGTTCACGATCCACAATATAAATAACATTTAACTACCCATAATATATATAGATAGTATCTTACATAAGTTTTTATCAGAGTTTACTAATAATACATCACCCAGGTTCACTAACCTTAACATTACAAACATACCCTTTAGATATACAAAAAAAAGGTTTACAAATACAACATAATAAATATGTTAATCATAACTAGTTTATTACAACGCTTTGCCTTTTTATTCTTCAAGCAAGACCTCCTCCTTACTTCGTCCTAAATTGAAATGTTTTATTTAGCAAGGGTGAGCAAATAAATTTGCCCCATAAATTAATACATACAATAAATGTATAAGTATTCAAATCACAAGACTATCTATTTTGATAGAATGAAACCAAAGTTCGTGGAACTTTGAAATAAATTTGAACAAATCGTTATTCAATAACAAGTTTTCTCGTATTTTATAATCGCATAATAATGTAATGATGAAAGGGTACAACGCTTTCAAGGTTCTACGATATATTCAATTGAATAATCAAGAATTAATTCTACTTAATTTGCAAAGTGGATTGTTTTCCGATTTATACCGAAAGCGATCCATCGGATCTTGAACTTCTCTCTCGAGTAACTATCAAAGTTATACTTTGATATACCCAGTGTATTAGATAACCGTAAAGATTAAATCATACCCTCTGCAAGTATAACAAGTGATCACTTTTATTATACCCTATATTATGCATAATACTTAAGTCGCTAAGAAATGATCGAATATACGATTTAATGATATTCCCTTTTTATAAAAGGTTGTTCTTCTCGATCCTCGTAATCAAGATTTTGATTTAACAACGAAATACCGTGATTTCAAATTTATTTACTTCTCGATCTTAGCCAAATAATTGGCATCGATCTCTCAATAATAATTGAATTCTCTTCTCGAACTTATCAAGTTCTAACTAATATTCTTCTAGCCAGAATAATTAGCTAAGACATTTCTCAAGATAATTTGACAATAAACAAGAATTATCTCAGATCACAATTCTAACTTCTACATATATGAATATCCAACAACAAAGAATTCAACGAATATATATATATATTCTAATTCAATAATTTAATTTCAACAATAAATCCTCGGACGTGGCATAATTAGCAATAATTATCCACCAATAGTAATTTGAATGAAATAACTCAAGGTCGAGTTAGGAACTTGCCTCTTCCACGATTACAAATACCTACACAAAATACTTATTCGCTTTTCAAAGACCTATAATCAATAATACCTCTGGTCTTACAATTAGCACAATTATTCATAACACGTAACAATCGTAGTTCACAACAAACTTCTCCTAGGCACATTACCACATAGTCACATCGTTGTTTATAACCTATATAAACACATAACAAGTCTAACTATATTAGTCCGGTTGACTTCTATCCATTCTCGTTCTCGATCACCCTATCCGACAATTAACACATTGATTGTCCATTAAACTTGGTCTCTAAGCTTCAATATTAATTTAGATAACTCAATTATCAATTATAATATTTTTCTAAGCTTTTAATATTTATCAAGCAATTATTATAATTTATAATAATTTTTTTAAACATCTAATCATTTTTAAATGATTTAATTCTCAATTAATCTTATCATTATTAATATCTAAAAATATTTAAATATCAATAATATACTTGTCAAAATATTAAAGTTATTATCAATAACTTAAAATATTTTTAAATCAACAATATTCCACTTAAATGATTTTTAAAGTAATTAAAATCATTTTAAATCACCACCATTAATATATAAATATTAATGAAATTATTATCTAAATATTAAAAGTCATAATTTATAACTTAAAATATTTTTAAACTATTTTTCTCATTGTTAAATGATTTTTAAATCAATAAAATCATTTTTAATTCATTTATTTAATATCATAATTAAATAAATCAAATATCATTAATATTAATTTATTAATGAAAATTCTCCAAAAATATTGAAAATTATATTTTATAATTTAAAATATTTTCTAACACTTTATTCTCAATTAAAATGATTTTTAAATCATTTAAATTATTTTTATCTTATTTATTTAATTAATAATCAAATAAATCTAATATCATTAATATTAAATTATTAATGAAAATTCACCAAAAATATTAAAAGTTACATTTTATAACTCAAAATATTTTTAAATACATTTTTCTTATTTAAAATGATTTTTCATAATATTAAATCACTTTTCTCTAATTTATTTAATACACTAATTAAATAAATTAAATACCTTTAATATTTAAATAATTATAAATATTAAAGAAAATATTCCAATTGGTCGTAAATTATTTTTCATAATTTAAAATAATTTTTAAAATCATTTTTGGTAATTTTTAGAATTTATTTCTAATTTTTATTAATTTCCTAATATTCGTAAAATAAAATTAATTATTCCGTCGTTAAATCCCTTTAACGATTACAAAGCGTCATTGTTGGTGTTCTTGGCTCAAGAACACCGACAATACGCAGCTCATCGTCATCGTCAATCGCTTGCCATTCTCGATCCAAACAGCTTCGAAATCTTTAAGCACGATCTTGTAGGTTTATGTAACACTACAAGAATCAACAACAATCAAGGTGATATCACTCAACACCATCAAGATTCAAGCCCCTAAAATCACTGACAACGTGACCTGGGAATTTTCTGGGCATGAGCAGTTCGAGTTGCCATATTCAAGCTCAATTTAAGCTATGTTCTGGTCTTAGTTTAAGTCGTTTGATGGCTCAAAGTTATATTACTAGTGTCAAGGTACATTACTAAAATATAAACTCAGGTTATCATCAACATAATCAACCTACAAGACACGGTCAAAGTATGTCGATACCTTCGTTGCCTGCACTGGGTTTTACCCAGATTTTCAAAATCATTGAGACGCCTTTACTTTGACCAAATTTTCCGAGCAATCCAAAGAAGTTATAAGCCTTCTATGAACCCGTGATCTATATCCCACACTACTACTAGATACAATATCTACCAATTAACAACAACAAAAGCTACACCGATCGACAGATCTAAGAACACAAAGTTGTCACGACGTGCCAAGTTCTGGCTTGCCCAGATTTTGGTTTCATTAATCCCGGCCAACGGGTTTCAACCATTAATAACTCTAATATAGCCATTCAATTTCTAATCTACCACTTGGATATGAAAGACAACATAGCAGTGCTATCGATTAAAACTTTAAAACAACTAAAACAACAAACACACAAGGATTTAAAGCGATCGACATTCCTTGTCGTATTACCTAATTTTTTTCTCAAGAACAGCTTTTGAAAAAAATTATTTTAAGGCACTTTAATGCTATGGATTCATGATAGATCATCATAGATCTTCATATAACATCCAATAGCAATTTTCTAAACACAAAAACACAAAAATGTTTCAAGCATACAAGATCAAAAATTAAAAACTTGGTTATACCTTTTTAGCTTCGATTCTTGATCTTAATCCTCAAATCATATTGGTTGATCTATGGACTAAATTTAGGACTGATATACTTCTAATTTTCGGAGGTCTTGTATGGGAAAGAGTTGGTGAGAGCTAAGTTTACAAAATGTCTAAGTTATGGACTTTTTCTCTCTCTAAACTTATATATAATGCTTGATGTTGCTTTGGCTGATCCCTTGGACGATTTTTGCTGTTGATTTCTGAGATTTTATGTTGCAAAGTCAAGAGAGTTGGTGACCTAATAAAGTTGTTGGACAATTTTGCAAGTTAACTTTAAAAAAATCCCATAAAGGGCATTTTGGTCATTTCCTTAAATTTCTAGATTTTTGCATTAGATAAACCCCTTAGGGTTTAGGGTTTGGACAATCTAGGGTTTAGGTTTTGTACCCTTTAGGTTTTAAAATTTCTAGCTCCCACAATTTTCAAATTTAGGGTTTAGGAATTAGAAAATAAAATTCCTAAAATGCAATTAGGTTTTCTAAATAGAAAATTAATATACAAAAATATAATTAGAGCTTTCTAATCATATTGAAGTTTAACAAACACTTTAGGCATGCTAATAAAAATTAGGGTTGCCTAATTAGGGTTTACAATTCCCGGTTTTGAAATTAGGGTTCCTTAACGTACAATTAGGGTTTTTAACTGTACATTTTATTTTCTAAATTTAAGATTAGGGTTTTAAATCCCTTATTAAGGTTTATTAATATTAAACCTTATCCGATCAATTATTGATCAACATTTCTATACAGTCCAAACACATAATCAACAATACAATTATTTTAATTGTATTTTCTACCGAATCCCTATCCGAAAATTAGGGTTAGGGTTTCTAAAGCTGTTAAGCTCAACTTTACTCTATTTTCTCAGTCAATACACAAATTGACTAATTCTCGAGACTTGTCTCACTAATTCTCAGTACACTATTAACAGTTAATATTAAATAAAATAAAAAAAAAAATTTATTCGTAAAATTTTGATTATTCGAAATCCCGGGTTATCACAAAGGATGTAACGATCAGGAAATTTTTAATTTAATTTAAATACTTATTGAATTAAATAAATATTTTAAATAATTTATTTATTAAGAAAATAAATAATTGATGAATTGTGGTGAATTAATTTAGTAACTAAATTGATTAATTTTAATTAAATTGAGTGTTGATAATTTTATCTCAAGGATTTAATTTAAAGAAATAATTAAGTTAAATCAATTGCTTAAATATTTAAGAAGATAATTGAATTAAATGAATTGTTTAATTTAAAGGAAATAAATAAAGTGGTGTTTCTAAATTATTAATTAAAATTGGATATCTATTTATTTATTATTTATTATAAGCATAATTATAATAAGAATATAATTATTATAATTATAAATTATAAGCTATGTAATGGGTTGCATGTGTGACAAGTGAAACTATATAATAAAAATTATATAATAATAATCTAGTATGGAAATTCTGTGTAACCAAACTAAGCCTTGTGGCTTTTGGTTAATGTAACTGCCAAAGACGTTTGGCTTAATAAACTGATAATCACGATTATCAGTGTTTAAGCGCTCAAATGTTTTATTTCACGCATTTTTCTAAGGCTAGCTAGATATCAAAAGAGATTGAGAGTGAGAGCTTGAGAGAAGGCATTCTGTGATTATCAAGTGGAAGAGAAGGGTTTGCTAATTGCCAATCAAGGTATAAACTATTTCTATTGTTACTGTTAATTTGGTGGTATATATATGTATATTGATACAAGTTGAAAATCACGTGAATTGTGATGTATATATGTTCATATAGTTATGCAAAACTCTGTTAATCATCATGTATGCTTGTTATTTGTTATCAAATTCGTGTAAATTGGGTGTAGGAAGAAAAGGAAAATCACAGTGTTCATATTTGAAAAATAGCCTTAGAAAGTACAAAATTTCTTGTCCAATATGTGATGTAATCTGTAGTTTGTTGATGGATTATGTTAATATGTTAAGAAACAAAAACAATGTAGTTCGAATCATGATAATTGATCAAGAAACGAGTTCATGGCGAACAAATTCGTTAAAAGTATAAAAATGAGGAAATTTTGGAAAAATATAGTTTTGATTCGTCAAAATAGAGTTTATATAATGTTTTTGTGTGTAGAATGGTGTTTAGCATGTGTAACTATACTATGACAAAGTGAAGATGTTGTAATTTGGTGTAATTCAGTAGAATCAGGATTTTATGGCCAAAGCAGAGTCTGTTTTGAGCTTCTGCAAAAATTAGTCTTGAGAGACATCATACAAGCTGCCTTGGCTTTGGCGTATTGACTCTCGCGACATGCAAAGATGTGGGTGAGGGTGTGCTACGTCGCACGAGCACGCGGTTAACCAATTTAATACTCGCTCGGCCGCGCAAGTGGCTTGTCACAAACAGTAAAGCATTCTTAATTGCAGGTTATGTGTAATGAACTTGGGTTAGTTTAGCATGCATGTTAAGGATATTAAAGTATAATATAAACTACAATAACAGATGATATGGTGTGGTAATGCAGAGTGTAAAAGATTCTTAAATGATTGTTAATTGAGTTATATAATGAAACTAAAAGTGATGTTTTCAAAAGTTAGAAGTGAACGATAAAGTTTATGTTGATTAATGTGTGATTTTAGAGGCATTAAGTATGTTAACCTAAATGGTTAGGTGCTAGGCTAGGGTTATAACCTAAATGATGGTTTAATACCCATAGTGTTAATATTCGTACAACTAATTGTTGTTGCGATTGTAATGATATGTGTAGGGTAATTGGAGATTATTTTACGTTTGTATAGCTTACAATCGAGGCAAGTTATCTAACTCTACTTTTATAATTGTGCAAGTTTTTAAACCTTATCACAATTGAGCAAGCTTTCTAACTTCATTCTTTTCATATTGAATGCAAGTTTCCATTCCTTTATTATTATTGTTCAAGTTCTTAAAATTGAGCAAGCCTAGTTTATCTTGAGTATGTTTGTGCAAGCTCTTGTAACCTAATTCGTTACATCGAGCGAGTTTTATTTTCCTTATTATCATTCGAAGCATATATTGTTCTAATACATTGATTTATAGAAGATTATTCTAAACTCCTTTGATTATAGCACTTTGCATGTAAATCATGTTATTTAGTTATATATATTGTTGATATTCGATCTTTGACTTAATAGCCTTATTCAGTTATACATTTTCGTATTAAACCTTTATTGATAAGTGTTGAATAGTGTTCTAAAATTCTAGAGACACTGATAAGCTAGTTCCAAACTAAATTTTCTTTAGTGCAGAAATTCTAAATTCAAACTGAGACGAACAACCCTAATATAGGTGATTTTTGTACGTGTGACGTTTAGATGTTTGTGCACAATACATGTTACAAAGGGCTGATCCCCCTAAGTATGTTAAGAAAGGTCTGTACAGTTTAAATGACTGTTAAGGTTAAGGTAATAATACCTATATACCGGAGACATAGTTCGTGGTCATAAGACCTTCAGACATTGATTTCGAACTTGTTATATGTATTAGATTCGTAGAGCAAGTTCATTATTGTTTAGCATTTGTTGTTCACTCTTATATTGTTATCATTATTACTTTTTGTATCAGTGAGCAATTGTTTGCTCACTCTTGCAATTAACACTGCAGCTAAGGTTGAAAGAGTCGATGAGCCATCTACCAGCAAAGGGAAGGGCAAGATACCTAAGAGCTGAAGAATTAATGAAGTTAATTTAAATGTTTCATGTTATAAGACTTGTTTAATTATATGATGTATTCTGCAAACGTATGTAATAATTTTAAGGTTAGATTACCTGGGATTATTTTGAAATGATGTAACCCTTTAATGGAGAAGATTATTGTTTAAGTTATTTAAATTATGTCTTTATCCCTTGATTATGGGTAGTTAGATGTAATACTTTTTGATAAGTGAGCACAAAATCCTGTGGGAATGAAGTACCTGGATTTGGGGTGTCAATTAATTAAGCGCCGTGCTAATTTTACATCGGATTATAGAGCGCCACAAGGCAAAGACGCATGGCCGCTCAAGACATCATCACACCACAACAAAGGCACAATGTGCCCGCTGATGAAGAAGGCGCCAGCGATGCATCCATTTCAGTTTTTACAGAAACTCGAAATCAAACTCTGCTCTATGCCAAAAAAAATCCCAACTCCACAGAAATTCACCAAACTCAACATCTAAAACTTTGTAATGACATAGTTAAGCATGCTATACAGCATTCTAACTACATAAACATCATATACACACGAATTTGAAGAATCAAAACCATATTTTTACAAATTTCTTTAATTTTGTCACTTTTAGCGAATTTGATCGCCAGGAATTTGTTTCTTAATCAATTGACATGATTTAAACTATGTTGTTTTCGTTTCTTATTATATTAACACATTCTAACATCAAATTATAGATTATAACACACATTAAGCATGAAATTTTGTACTTTATAAGCCATATTATATGAACATAAACACTGTTATTTCAATTCCTTCCTCAAACCCAATTTCACGTGTATGACAATCAACAATTATGTATATATATATTGATAATAATAGATTCTACAAAAGCAATACATATAAATCCATTTTCAACAATAATCCAACATACTTCCAACAACAATATCAAAACATAATAGTTAAAATTAAAGTAGATTATACCTTGATTAGCAAGAACAATTAGCAACCCTTCTCTTTCTCTTGACAATCTCAGAACAACTTCTTTCTTCTCTAAATTCTCTATGATTCTCTCTTCTCTCCCAATTTCTCTCTCTAACCCTCTGCTCTTTAGCCTTAGACAAAATATTCTTAAAAAAAATATAAACTGATATGACTTACCCACGTACTCTATCAGTTAAAAAAACAAAAGAAGTCAGTTAAATAAACCAAAGGTCACAAGTCCTTGTTGGCTACTACCCATTCCCCAAAGTAGATTATTTTAATAATATTTGTATTATATAGTGTCCACTTGTCACACATGCAACCCATTTAAATATCTTACAATTTATAATTATAATAATTATATTCTTCTTATAATTATGCTTATAATAAATAAATAATTATATATCTAATTTAATTAATAAATTAGAAACATCACTTTATTTAATTTATTTATTTCCTTTAAATTAAATAATTCATTTAATTTAATTATTTCCTTAAATATTAAGCAATTGATTTAATATAATTATTTCCTTAAATTAAATCCTTTAGATATATTATCATTATTCAATTTAATTAACACCAATCAAATTAATTAACCACAATTCATCAATTATTTATTTTCCTCAATAAATAAATTATTTAAAATATTTATTTAATTCAATAAATATTTAAATTAAATAACAGATTTCTCAATTGTTACAATGTCAGAGCTGTTCTTCATTTTTTGGGTTACCCAGAAATGAAGAACAGTTCGACTGTTCATATTTGGGCTTCCACAACTTGGTTTTCATGAAATGTTTTAGTGATCTATTGATTTCAGGTTGTAGCCAACATGTAAAATTATAGATCTATCACATAAAATTACTCTAACTACATTACATCCAACTGATCCAAGCCGGTCAAACCATATCAAAGAACACGGTCTTGAATTTTCTGGGTTACACAGAAAACACAAGTCGTGATCATCTAGCCTACTTTGACCAGCCACTGAGTTAAATCTATTTGATGTTTAGGAGATTTTAAGGCATAAACATGTAGTCCAAACAACACACTACAAGTTAGATGCAACAACAATAACATAGCAACAACAACCTATCAGATCTGGAACCAACAAAAGCTTGTCAGACACGACCTGGGCAATTTTTGGGTTACCCAGAATTGCCTAGTCATGCTCGGTCAACCGAGTTTGACCAAGAATAACATGAAATATACACATCCTTTGATACTGATTCTAGTTCAAGATTAAAGGTATCATAACATAATACAAGGCTAAAAACATAAACTGGATGAGATCTAGATGGTCTGACATTCGTTGTCAGACATCAAAAATAAAATTTCCAGATTTTGTAAAATATCAAATCTGAGCCTGTAGATGTTATGGATCTAACATCTAGCAACCCAGATCATCTATGTACACTATAAACAACATGTTTTAACATAAAAACACAACATTTGACATAGGATCAAAGATCTGATTTGGTTATAGGGTTTATACATCTTATGAACAATTTCTTGATCTAGGGTTCTTGATCTGTTTAGGGTGTTCTAAGAACTTGATAAGGGACTGAAATGCTAGCTAAATTTGTAGGTTTAGAGAGAGAGGGTATTGGTGAGGAGTTTGTGTATAAATGAGGTTAACTAATGAAATTTCTCTCTCTTGATCTTATATATAACACATGGTACAATGAATTTGCTAAGGTATGTGGCTGATTGCAGAGATATATAAGCATATGATGATATCTAGAGTTGTTGAACAACTCAAATCTTGGCAAGATATACAAGTAACCTAATAAAGAATTGCAAAAGGGCTTTTTGGACATTTGCATTGTAAATTTAATGGCAAATTTGTAAACCTGACAAAACCTTAGGGTTTAACCTTTAGGGTTTAACCCTAAGGTTCCACTAATTTTGATTATTTTTCTAGGATTTCCAATTAGGCCAAAAATAGAATTTTAGTTTCTAAAAATCACAATTTAGGATTACTAAATTAGTTTAGGTTTCCTAACTACATAGACTTGAAAATTAGGTTTAGGTCTTCAATAATTAACATTAAACTTGCTTAATTAGCTATTAGGGTTCCTATTTAGCAAATTAGGGTTTATAATTTAGTAATTAATGTTTCTAATTAGTAAATAGGGTTTTCCAAAAATTAAGGTTTCCCTAATTAACAATTATAATTCTAACACTTGTTAATTCATCCAATTAACACAATTACAAATAATCTTAAACTTTAATTTTTAAATTAAGGTTTCACAATTAATGCTAGGGTTTGGTTATGTTACACCATAACTGACCAACCATTATCAGTACATATTTATAGTACTAAATCATAAATAATATTATATTATTATCCTCATTCCTTGTTCCAAAACCAAAATTAGGGTTTGGATTATATATTTGATATATCTTTTATATATATATACTATTATTAATTAAGTTATAAGAATTAACTTAATTAATCAAATAAATTCATATAACAAAATAATTATTATAATAATTTCATATATTATTAAAATATTATATAATCATATTTTCATAGAAATTAATTAATAAAAATACTTATACTACAAAACTAATTATAAAAATATAATTTATAATGGTCGATAATTCTAATAAAATTATTTGTTGGAAATTATTCGTGTAATAAATAAATTTTATTTATCCCATATATAAATAAGCTTTATCTTATACATATTCCCCCTATAAAATAATAAAAAAAATGTATACGCAAAATTTTTGATTTATTTATATAGAAAATCTTGGGTTATTACACATACTCCACCATGGATTTCATTCATGAGTCTCTGAGCTTGGTCTTTGTCCAGAAATCTAAGGAGACTTAATCCTGCATCTCTTTTGTAGAGTGCATCTCTACTCAGGTAGAATTTCATAGCCATTCGATTAATTCGCCTTTTTCAGTTGGGCTCGCCTTAGTGGGTGTAGATCTATCTCGCAGATACTCCTTGATATGCTGATACCAAGGGTGTTGTATGGGAGGTAGCTCATCTGATACTTCTCCTACATAGTTCCCATAGGCTGGAGCCTTTTGTAGGGCAAATGGGATGTATGGCATGTTTTCCTTGTAATGTATGTTGATCAAAGAGGCCAAAGTTGCTAGTGCATCCGAAAAATAATTCCTATTCCGCGAAATATGCAGGAAGTTTATTTCTTCAAACTCTGAAGCCATCTGTAAAACTTGTCGATAGTAAGGCAGCAAATGTAGCTATTTAGTTTGATAGATTCCCATGGTTTGTTTGATTACCAACTCTGAATCCCCAAAGACAATTAACCGTCTGATTCCCATTGAGTGAGCAAGTTTTAGCTCCATGATACAACCTTCATACTTGGTTGTGTTATTGGTGCTGACAAACTGCAAATAAATGAGAATGGGATACTGCTCCCCTGTACTGGACACTAGAACTACTCCAGCTCCAGAACCTTCCATGTTAATAACTCCATCAAAATACATTTTACACATATGTCATGCATCGTACTGATGGTGTTGCTGAATTACCATGACCCCTTCATCGGGGAAGTATGTTTCTAAGGGTTTATAATCCCCTGCGGGTACGACAACCAGTTGATCCGCAATTCCTCGTCCTTTAATGGACTTTTGCGTCACAGAGATGATGTCAAATTGTTGCAGAATCAACTGCCATCTGGACAGCCAACAATTCAGTATGGGCTTACTGAACACATATTTGAGAGGATCCACGCGGGATATGAGATGGGTTGTATGACCATGGAGGTAATGTTATAACCTCATGGAAGCCCATGCTAAAGCACAACACATTTTCTCAATCAGAGTGTACTTGTGTCCACTGCTGCTGAATCTTTTGTTGAGGTAGTAGATAGCTTACTCTTGGTCTCTATCATCTTTCTGTCCCAACATGCTGCCCATGGCATTATCATTAAAGGACAGGTACATAAACATGGGAACGTTATCCCAAGGAGGTACCAAAACAGGAGCGTTAACCAACTGCTCTTTGATTGTAAGGAAGGTTTTCTGACACTCGTCATTCCATTTGATGGAGGAGTTCTTCCTTAATAACTTGAACATGGACTCAGAGGTTGCTGTTAGTTGAGAAATAAAGTTACTAATGAAGTTGATTCTTCCCAAAAATCCTCGTATTTCCTTCTTTGTCTAAGGAATGGGCATTTCCTTGATGGCCTGGATTTTGGTGGGACCCAACTTAATCCCTTTGTGTCTGACTAGGAAACCTAGCAACATGCCTATTTAACACCAAAGGCGCACTTGGCTGGATTCAACTTCAAGTTGTACTTACACAACCAGTTGAAAAGCTTTCTTGAGATGGTCTAAGTGGTCTTCCTCCCTTCAGGATTGGACAATGATGTCATCCACGTAGATCTCTATCTCTTTGTGCATTAATTTGTGGAAAAGAGCCATCATAGCTCGCTGATAGGTTTCTCCGGCATTAATGAAGCAGAATGACAACCGTCTATAACAAAAGGTTCCCCAAGGCATGATGAAAGCAGTTTTCTCATGATCCTCCTCAGTAACCATAATCTGATGATTCCCCGGAAAGCAGTCCGCAAAGGAGTACGTGTCGTATTGAGTAGTATTGTTAATGAAAATGTGGATAAATGGCACGAGAAAGCTATCCTTAAGGCAAGATTTGTTCAGATCCTGGTAATCCACACAAACTCGCACCATTCCTCCTGGTTTAGGCATGGGGAGTATGTTTGATAGCCATTCATGGTATGTAGACACCATGATAATCCCCGCTTGAAATTGTTTCACAATTTCTTCTTTAACCTTTAAACTCCACTAAGGTTTTAATCGCCTGAGCTTCTGCCTGACATGCTTGAATCCCTCTTTAATGGGAAGGCGATGAAGGACAATGTCAATGGGCAAACCCACCATGTATTCATGAGACCATGCAAACACATCCTGAAATTAGCTTAATAGCGCAACCATGTTATTCCTTTGGTTTAGAGTGAGGTTTGAAGTAATCTAGATTAGCTTAGGGTTTTCTAAAGTTCCGAGATTGAAAGATGTGGTATGATAAAGGTTAGGTTTAGGTTTGTCTTCGACCCATTCCTTGATCTCTTGAGGTATCACAATATCCTCTTGTATTTCCATTAAGTCTGAGTCCAACTTTTCATCAAAGTTACAGTCTTTTTGGAGAAAAGGCACCTCATCAGCAAGTACAAGCACATCTAAATTCAGAGTCCTGAAACAAAATATGCTTTCACTTAATATATGAAACTTTTTAATTATACAAAAGTGTTATCATGTACTGATAAAACAACTACTAATACTGTATAGAAAAGTAAGCATTTAAAGTTATCTACAAGACATATGGAATTTCTTCCCGTTTTACCCTCTTCGACCAATGCATGGAGTGTTATTCCAATTATCGAGGGTAAAGTCCTGATGGACTGCAGTGATAGAGGGGCTATCATCATCCTCCTTTTCCCTAATGATGACCATGACATCTGGGAAATCATCATCTGGGGTGTATCTGTTTGTATGTTCATCATGGACAATGATGCGTATGCCTGACATCATCATGGCGATGTCTTATTTACATTTCTGTTCCCTCTCTTCCACTTCAGGATCAGGAATCAGGATCTCTTTTACTTTACCCGGTATCGGTTTAGGAAATAGTATAGCCATAAAATGGACTGACACCTTTACTAGAGACTATAAAAGCTCAGGATTTACAAGTGGAGACAATCGCCATGTGGCTGAAGTTGAAGGAATCCATTTGTGATTATGAGGATTCCTGTGACTGGAGCTAGCAGAATAACCTATTCCAGTTGTCCCTATTTGACTGGGCACTTGAATAGGGTGCTTAATACCTTGATGATCTTTGCCCAACCCTTGTCCAATTTGATGACCCAATGATATCATTTCTTGAGTAGCCGACATTACTTCAGCAGAAATCTTGGGTGTGAGAGGTGGCTCCCCAATGGGATCGTAATGAGTGTTTCTCACCTCCAGGGTGTGGAAACTGACATGCTCAACTTCTAAATTGAAGCTGATGAGAGGTATGTCACCTTGTTCAGGACATTCCAGCTCAGCATTAACAGTAACTAGGCTATTGTTGATAATGTACTTGAGTTGTTGATGAAGGGTGGAATGGACAGCTCCAGCCATATGAATCCATGGTCTTCCGAATAGAAGGTTGTATCCTGTGGCTATCTTGAGCACGTGAAAGGATACACTGAATGTATGTGGACCAATCTCCACTAGTAATTCAATTACTCCAACGGCGTTTCGTCGGGACCCATCAAAAGCTTTGATAATCGTATGGCTTCTTTTGATTTTCTTGGGTTTGATATTCATCTTTTCCAAGGTAGCATAAGGACAGATACTCAGAGATGAACCTCCATCTATCAAGACTTCTCCTAGCATGTATCTAGAGGACAAAACTGCTATGTGCAACGGCTTGCAATGACCTGTCCCTTCAGCGGGTATGTCGTCATCAGTGAAAGATATCACATTGTTGTTAAAAATGTGATCAACCAGATGTTGGAATTTTTCCACATCCACTGATTTCGGTAAATGGGCTTCTTCCAAGACCCTTAGCAATATTTTCCTATGATCTTCGAAAGAGAAAACCAAGTCCAGTATGGAAATTTGCTGTGGAGCTTCGCTTAAGCTTAAAATCACTTTGGCTTCGTTATGACCTATGGTATGGAGGAAACTTTCAATCTTCTCCATGGGAACTTTCCCATTTGATTTGAGGGTGGGCTTCATCACCCGATGGGGAAGACATAATGGATTCTCCTTCAACACTGCAACAGTTGTATATGATGTAGATCCTTCAGCCTGCCCATAATTCCATGGGACTTTGTATAGGTTGACAACAAGATATTGTGGTCTGAATGGTATATTTATTGGCTCTGGTGCAGCCACTTTCAAAGGATTGTCACTTCGAGTTGAATTTCTTGGATTGTTGATGGTTTAGCAGCTCCATCATCCTCAGCGGTAATAACTGCTATGCCTTCCTTCCATTTTGTAGGACATGTGTTCCCACTCTCGAGTAACAAAGTGTCATCATCTGCCATTTGCAGGACACCGCTATCAATTAAATTCCAAATGAGGTGGCGGAGTGCCCAACATTCTTCTGTACTGTGACCGCGAAAGTGGGAGTGATATTGGCATACTCCCTCGGAATTAAACCGTCTGGAAAGGGGATTGATTGGAGGTAAAAGGGATGTAATTCTTCCTTCATTGATCAACATTTGAAATATCTCCTCCATAGGTTGGCCAAGATATGTAAATTCTCGTTTGTTGGCAAAATCCATACGGGCCTTGGCACTTGCTCTTTTTGCAACTCTATCCTCTATTGTTTCACTTTCTGAAGGCAAGGATGGGATATTCATGACAAAAGGAAGGAGACTAGCATGCTCCTGACTGATTAATTGGCGTATGACTTGGTGTTGATAAATCACCAGTTTTGCCAACTGATCCATTTGTTTGCAAAGAGCCTTAACCTTTTGCTCCATCATAAATTGGAACTGCGCATAATCCCATCTGTTAGCACCATCTTTACTGGTCTGGGAAGATTCAACAACATAATTGGAACTCTGTCCGCTTCTCTGATTAATCATATTGTCCTATCCTACTTTGTGTTGAGGAAGAGGATAGTCTTGCACATAAGGGTTGGTCGGGCTTAGTCACGACAATCTCCCCATTGACAATTTAGTCCTGAATCTTGTGTTTCAAGGCCCAACATTATTGATTTTCATTTCCCGGTGCCCCGACATGATAAGCACTCTTCCGAGTAGCATTAAAACCATTCCCATTCGGGTTGGCTGGTGGAAGAAGATGTGTAATTTTCTTCCTAGTAGTCAGAAGTGTAAGGATATTCTCGAGCGAGTCCCCTAAGGGTGTGAACACTCGAGGGCATCTGACTTCTCCACCTTTAGGCAATGGAGGGTTTGAATACTGTGCTTGCAAAGGGGAGTAGTTTCTCCTCTGGACATGCATGTTTTGGCTGCCTTTTTGACCTTGAAGTATCAAGGAAAAATCTTCCTTTTTTCTTTTTATGTACCCTCCGGGGGTTGTTTCCATAAGTTCAGACTGGATGTGCTCAGCAACTACTTTAAGAGCGGCTTGGTCTTAAATCTTTCCTGACTACAATCCCATCTCAGCCATCTCTTCGTGTTTGATCATTTTAGAAAATGACTTGCCAATACCAGCTAAGACCCTTTCATAGAAAGGAGCTTCTTGTATGTTTATAAAGGTCATGACAATTTCTGATTTCGTCATGGAAGGAATAACTCGAGCAGCAAGGCACCTCCACCTTTGAGTATACTCTCTGAAAGACTCATTGCAATGTTTCTTGACCTTGGTAATCTAGTATCGGTCAGGAGCCATCTAAGATTGGAAGCTATACTGAGTGAGGAAGTCATGCACTAGTTCCTCCCAGCTATGGATCTTTGAGTTATCTAATCTGGTATACCACGTCCGGGCTTCTCCAGTCAAACTCTTCTAGAACAGCTGCATTCTGAGCTTCACGTCCTCTACATAAGATCCAAGTTCTCCAATGAACACCTTCAAATGTGTGTAAGGATCCCCTATACCATCATATTTTTAAAAGTTAGGAGTTTTGAACTTCTCTGGATAATGAGCACCAAGGAATATACAAAGGTCAGCATAGGAAACACTCTCGTGTGCTCCAATTCCTTTGATAGAATGAAGGGTTTCCTCTATTTGAAGGAGTTTCTTCCTGATATCACTGGTTTCTAGATCTTCTTTAAGATGTGTGTTTTTAGGATTTTTGTTGGTCGTATCCAACTGAAGTTCAGGAATTGTTTTATCTGAACCTTGTGCTCCTCCTTGTGTAGAGATGAACATTGTAAGGCCGTGACTTTACGAAGTGGGAAGGTCCTGCAAGAGTCAGTTAAGGATAAGAGCAAGATAGACAAAGAAACTTTGGAAAAAGAGGAAGTCTCCAAAACTAAAAAACTTGAACAAGGTCTTACAATGCCCCCCTATACCATATCCTCAAAGATTTCAGAAAGCAAAGTTAAATAAGCAGTTTTCATGATTCCTAGATATTTTCAAAAAGCTGCATATTAACCTACCTTTTGCAGAAGCCTTGGAACAGATGCTGAGTTACGCCAAATTCATAAAAGATGTTTTGTCGAAGAAAAGAAAATTGGGTGAGTTTGAAACTGTGGCATTAACCGAAGAGTACATCACAATTATGTAGAATAAACTACCACCGAAGTTGAAGGATCCAGATAGCTTTACTATTCCATGCGAGATTGGTAACCAATTTTTGGGAAGAGTGTTGTGTGATTTAGGGGCCAGTATTAACTTGATGTCGTTATCCATCGACACCTAGTTTGGACTTAAGGCACCAGAACTGACAAATATCAGTTTGCAGTTGGCAGACAGATCAATTATATATCTAAGAGGTATTGTGGAAGACGTGTTAGTAAAGGTTGATAAATTTATCTTCGCGGCGAATTTTATTATGTTGGATTGTGAAGTAGACAAGGAAATTCCCATCTTCCTCGGGCGACCATTCTTAGCAACGGGGATAACTTTGATTAACATACAAACAGGTGAATTAATAATGCAAGTTGAAGACTAAGAGGTAACCTTTAATGTAGTCAAGTCAATGAGATTTTTGAAAGAAGAAGGTGAATGTCTACGGGTAGATGTCATGGAAGAAATAGTGAATCACAAAATAAGCAACAATTATATTGATGATCCATTAGAATCTATTTTGATCAGGATGGACGACTAAAATATTAAGGAAGAAATAGGGTGTGTCAAATGGTTAGTTGCATTACCAGTTTCTAGGAAGTTCAAACTACCATTCAACACCCTTGATCGGCCCGAAACTGAAGAGAAAAAGTTTAAGCAATCAATAGAAGGGCCACCAATGTTGGAATTAAAAACTTTATCGTCTCATCTATAGTATGCATATTTGGGAGAATCTGACACCCTACCAATTATTGTATCAGCAGGTCTGATTGAAACGAAAAAGGAAAAAATGTTAAGGGTATTTTGAGAGTTCAAAACAACAATCGGATGGACCATAGCTGATATTCGTGGAATTAGTCCGTCATTTTGTATGCACAAGATTTTATTAGAAGAAGGAGCAAAACCAACCATTGAGAAACAAAGAAGGTTGAACCCCATTATAAAGGAAGTGGTTAAGAAAGAGATCATAAAATGGCTGGATGTAGGTATTATCTATCCCATCTCAGATAGCTACTAGGTATGTCCTATTCAGTACGTACCAAAAAAATG
Source organism: Panax ginseng (assembly GCA_020205605.1). NCBI lineage: Eukaryota > Viridiplantae > Streptophyta > Magnoliopsida > Apiales > Araliaceae > Panax > Panax ginseng. Next base: position 66,855,474 of record CM035129.1, read on the forward strand.
GGGAATGACTGTGGTAAAAAATAAGACAAATGAACTCATCCCCACTAGAACAGTTACAGGATAGAGAGTATGTATGGATTACCGCAAACTGAATAAAGCAACATGCAAGGATCACTTTCCCTTGCAATTCATTGATTAGATGTTGGATAGGTTGGCGGGACATCAATTTTATTATCTGTTTGATGGATATTCTGGTTATAATCAAATTGCCATAGCTCCGGAGGATCAAGAAAAAACCACATTTACGTGCCCTTATGGTACGTTCGCACTCTGGCGTATGTCTTTTGGTTTGTGCAATGCTCCGACAACTTTTCAACGGTGTATGATGGTTATATACTCGGATATGGTGGAGCATAACTTAGAAGTGTTCATGGATGACTTCTCCGTGTTTAGTGACGGTTTCAATTTATGCCTGGAGATCTAGTTTTAGTTTTGAAGCGCTGTGTTGAGACGAATCTAGTTTTCAACTAGGAAAAGTGTCACTTCATGATGCAAGAAGGGATAATTCTGGGGCATAAGTTTTTGGTAGTAGGACTAGAGGTTAATAAAGCAAAAATTGAAACTATTGAGAAGCTACCTCCACCAACATCTGTGAAGGGAATAAGAATTTTCTTGGGACATGCGAGTTTCTATAGATGATTCATTAAAGATTTTTCTAGAATTTTGAAACCCTCTTGTTCCCTCTTGGAGAATTACACTCCCTTTGAATCTTTATAATCTCTAAAACACATAACCATATAACATACCACATTAGGTCATGAATTAACATACATGGTTCCTAATGAATCTTACCCTTCTTCTCAATCTAATCCTGTATTAGATTTGTTATTATTGGTTTCAGTTTGACATCATTCTTTTACATCGTTCTTACCAACTTCTTTCTCTTCTATGTCTTACTTGTATTTACATCATTAATAGAACTTGTTTTGAGTCAATCATCCTTCCTCACTTTATTTCATTACTAATGAGTTATCCTTCATGCTCTCCTTACAAACATTCTTCAATGTCAAAACCTTAAAATTGAAATACGCCTAACTCCCTTTACTTGACCACATTCTTGCACAAGTTAATACTATAAAAACTAAAGACTCGGACTCAAGGCCCCGCCATGAAGTCCCCTCGTCTGCACGGCCACTGCTGATGGCGAAACTCCAAGAGGTCACAAAGACTCGCCAAACCCGAAGCTTGACTGCCATAAGCTGAGGATTTTATGCCTTGACTACTATGCGGCATCATCCTCAAAGACGAAAAAATTTTATAGTTAATTTCTTAGGTGAGATTCTCGGGCTCATAATTTCTTCGTTATAAGTCCGGATTGGCTCGTTCAAAAGTCTACGATTCACAAATTACATACTCTACGAGTTCATGCAAGAATTTTATCTATTTGACTTCGTTAACAAAAAAAATTAACCTATTAGTCCATTTTAACCAAAATAATAAACGTTCGTGAACGTTCATTCTAAGTCAGAATTCGGTCATTCTCGAGTCCGCAACTCTATAATGCCAAATAAGACTTGTTTCCATTGAAAACTGATGTTTCTAAGCTCAATATCAAAATTCAACTTCCATTCTGAGATTTTCACGAATTCGACGATTATCGTCTAAACTCGTGAATTTTGCCAAAACTTCGTTACTTATGATTTTTTCATCGTTTCAAATGGATTCAATCCATCATACTAACATCTTGACATACGTACTTCATTAACTTATAAACATGATAAGTTATTACTTGTTCTTTGTGAGTTTGTAACTTATAAAAGTATAAACTCTTACACTTTCATTTCTCATGACTTATAATGATTTATGTTTTCTAACCATCATCCTCACATCTCCTTATCATACCATCTTATTAAGGTAAACATATGAGTACTTCATATAAGCTCTTAATAAGTTCATAACTTAATTAAGTTTGAATTACTTATTCATGACTTATACGGCTTAAGTTCATTAATTAAACATTCTTATCATTGCTTAGCATACATGTTCTACCATTACCCACTTCTCTAATAATAGAAGAGAAAGAGATTCATGGTTTAAGTTCTTACCCTTGATAATCACTTGGCTAACTTGTTCTAGCTTTTGTAGCTTTTTCTCTCTAACCTATAAGCACCTTATAAGTTTTAAAGTGTCGGATGAAATAAACAATCAACAAATGAAATCTAAGCTTTTTATTTATAGGATTTCTAAAGTTAGGGCATAAGGGTCAGTAATCCAACCCACCCCCTTAATCACCTCCTTACTATTCCAAGCTTAAGCACTAAGTTAACTTGGCCTCCACATTTACTTAACTCTTAAGTATACTTGCTTAGCATAACTTTTATCCTTTGCTTGCTCATCACATTTCTTAGCCATTAAGTCTACTTGTTCATCACACAATGTTCTTGGTTACCAATTCACCCATGGTTTGCCCCATGGATCAAGCTTTACCCATTGGATCATATCTTGGCTTAGATTAATTACTTAGCTTATTCTTGTGGGCTTGCATTAATTTGTTTTGGGCTTCACATTCACAACCACTAGGGCTTGCACCTTAATGTGTATTGCACTATTCAATTGTTTACACAATCTTACTAGTCCATTCCATTTAATTAAAAGTCTTATAACATATATTATACGTATAATTCTCGTATTCCACCTCGTATACTTATTGTTAGACCCCAGATTTTATGAATAAAGATTTAAATTTCTCGAAATATTTTTTTTAATATTATGGTGTGGATTTGATATAATGTTATAGTTGTGGGTAATATTTATAAATTTTGCAAAGTATGCAAGTTGTTATAAAATATTCGATTGGTCGGGAAATATTCTTTTTGTCTGGGAATATTCAGACGACAAAGACAACCATCAGTGGACCCCACAACGGAGTATTATCGTATTTATAAAACGACATAATTATCTTTTATAAATAACTACAGAGAGGTGTTATTTATTAAAACTGTTGAACTACCCTAGTAGTAAAAGTAAAATCGAAGTCTGACGCGTGGTTGCATAGATACACACAGATTGATTATTGATGCTTACGTGAGAAGTCACTCGCTTTTACTCAATTATTGCTACAATTAATTGTGATCATATCTCTCATATTATTGATTTGATTATTGTCATAGTATCATCTGCATTATATTTTATATTATTAAATCAATAATTGAGACGACAAAGTTGTTCATATTATTAAATTACAATATTTACAATGTCTATAAGTTCTCGCCGAGGAGAGGTTTGGTCACCTAATCATTGCGCCAATAGGAGAAATCCTTATTGGAAAGCCCCTCTTTCCTAGGAACAACCTGGTTGCTAAATATTGTGAGTTATAATATTAATGATGAATAAGTTCGTGTTGATTAAAGATGAATTTGATAGTTTCATTATGTTAGGATTATTTTTGTTAGTAGAAATCGACATCTATTCCGATGATAATTGATGTCTGGAGGTTATATTGATCAATCGGGTATTCGGGGCACTTTTCGTGTCGGAGTACTACTCACGAGTTACTATTCATGAGTTACTATTTATGAGTTACTATTCACGAGTTACTATTCACGAGTTACTAATCACGAGTTACTATTCACGAGTTACTATTCACCCGGTTACTATTCACTCTAGTATTGTTCATTCGGGTATTTGGGTACAATATTATTCCATGAGGAGATGTGCTAATTTTTCAGACCGTTAGTTGAAGTTATATTAGTGAATCAATATGGACCGCTGGTGGAAAGTTATAACAGTGAATCAATATGGATCGCTGGTTTAAAGTTTTAATAGTAAATCAGTATGGATCGTTGCTTTAAGTTTTAATAGTAAATCAATCTGGACCGTCCGTTTAAAAGTAAATCAATCTAGACCGTTCAAGAATTAGTTACTATTCAATCCATTCTTCTATAAATAGAAGCTCATTCCTTCATTATTTCTTACGAATTCACTGAAACTCTAGAGAGAGAAATTATAGAGAGAAAGAAGAAGAGTATTCTGCTACTTCACTACTTCGATATCCAAATACCTTTTTACTAGTAAGGATATTATTTGTTGTACTCAGAATCTGAATTGTTATTCTTTCTTATTCATGAAGAGAACTTCTGTTATTTCATTCTTTATTATTCTGTTGGAATAACTTGTATACGAGGCATACCCTATACATAACCTGCATACGCGGTATACCCTATGCTTGTCGAAATCCTTATGTTATTCCATTCTTTATTTATTCTATTGGAATAACCTGTATACGCGGCATACCCTATACTTGGTGAAATCCTTCTGTTATTCCATTCTTTATTATTCTGTTGGAATAACTTGTATACGCGGCATATCCTATACATAACCTGTATATGCGGCATACCCTATACTTGGTGAAATCCTTATGTTATTCCATTCTTTATTATTCTGTTGGAATAACCTGTATACGCGGCATACCTTATACATAACCTGTATATGCGACATACCCTATACTTGGTGAAATCCTTCTGTTACTCCATTCTTTATTATTCTGTTGGAATAACCAGTATACGCGGCATCCCCTATACTTGGTGAAATCCTTCTGTTATTCCATTCTTTATTATTCATTGAATAACTCAGATACGCTGTGACACCCTATACATATCCTCGTATACGCCAGATACCCTATACTTGGTGAAATCTCTCATTATTCCATTCTATATTATTATGTTGAATAACTTGTTTATGCAAAGTACCGCATACGTGGTGAAATTCTTCTATTATTCCATTCTTTATTATTCATTAAAATAACTCAGATCTGCAGCATACCCTATACATAACCTCGTATCACGGCATACCCTATACTTGGTGAAATCCTCTCATTATTCCATTCTATATTATTATGTTGAATAACTTTGCTTTATCTAATCATCACCGCATACATGGTAAAATTCTTCTATTATTCCATTCTATATTATTATGTTGAATAACTCGTTTATGCAAAGTACTGCATACATGGTGAAATTCTTCTATTATTCCATTCTATATTATTATGTTGGAATAACTTGTTTATGCGAAGTACTGCATACGTGGTGAAATTCTTCTATTATTCCGTTCTTTATTATTTTGTTTTAATATCCCGCTTGCGTATGCTTAATTTCTTTGACCTAGTTCCATTATTTATTATTCTCATTGAATATCACATGCATGCGTTTTACTCCGAACCTGGTTCCATTATTTATTATTCCGTATTTATTATTCTGTCGAAATATCATGTCTGTGCATTTACGCCGAACCTGGTTCCATATTTATTATTCTATTGGAATAACCTGCATGTGCTATCTATCACATGCCTGGTGATTTCTTTTGTTATTCCATTATTTATTATACTCAGTTGGTTAAAGTTTAAACTTCTATACTCCATGAAATTAGTGGAATATCCTTGATATTTGCGCTTCATCCAGTATCTTTTCATGGAAATATTTTTCTGAGCATTCTTTAATTTTACTCTACAAAGAAGTATCATGTTGACAATTTGGGCGTTATTAGTTCCTGGATAAATTAATTCGTGAACTTGTTTTATTGAATTCTTATATCATTGTCATCATCCTCGTGTTTATATTTTTTTTTGAAAGTCATCTGTGGCCTGTAGTGCATAGATGGACTTGGTATGATTATGACGAGGGATTATTCGGTATAATTATGACCATAATGTTACAATTGATTTGGAAAAAGTCCTCATTGGCCCGTAGTGCATTGATGGACAGTTTTTGGTATGATTATGGCTATTGATTCTCTTTGGCCAAGGGTGCAAAGATGAATTGTTTTATGGCATGATCATTACCATTGATGAATACACGAATATCCTTGGCCCATAGTGCATGGATAATTTGTGGTCGTGACCCTAATGAATATCCTTGGCAGTAAGGTGTGATGATGTGGATTATTTATTGTCGAGTCTCGGCCGATAAAAGTGATGAAAAACTTTTTAAATCATAAAAGATAGTAGATTTTATTCTCTACTTGACTCTTTTAATGGATTGCTTATTCCGCTGCAGTTAAACTTGATGTCTATTGTATTTTATCAGTTTAACATTGTTGAAGGCTAATGATAATTTATCCTGCATTATCTTAGTCATAATATTTCGCACTGGGCTAGTTAATCTCACCCTTTCTTTCACTGTTCTCTTCAGGAAATGAGAATATAGCTGGGACGAGTCGGGAAACGGAGTGAGAGTCCAGATGATAGCATTAGTAGTCCTCACTAATCTGTTAAATAGTGTGATAATAAATGTAATGAGGTTTGAATTTGAGTTTGTATACTGTCTATGAGGACTCCATTGAGAGTGGATATTGTCTAGATGGCAATATTCTTGATTAAACTCTCAGTTTATGTTTTGTCATATTTTACACGACAGTTGTATAATTAAGTTGTATTTGATTTATGTACCATGTATTTGGCGACTCAAGATGGGTGATGTATACCTATTTTGTGGGCGTCATAGTTGGTATCAAAGCTTAGGGATATGATCCCTGGCTGAGATGTGAGATAAAAACTAGGAGGGGAGAGACAGGGAATTCCTTCGCTAGTATGACCTACCTAAGTTTATTTGGTATTTAATTGGTCGGTCAGAGTATAGGGATAATATGTGACATGTCAATTAACCCTTGTTTTGTGGCAGTGTTAGAAAATGAAATCTGAAAATCAATAGATGAACTCATATAGAGTTTTAAGTAATGAATTGAGGAGGATTTTATGATCGAAATATAGAACTGTAAGATCATATTCGTGAGTTAGAAGTGCTGGGTGAAGAATGACAAGCGGTCGTGGAACAAAGGGATGCAGCAAAGTCAAGTCCAACGACAATGATGATGCCAAAAGATGTCCCAGACAAGTCAAAGCCGGTAGTTTAAGTGAGAGCGTTTGTCGAGGAACCCGGACAAAGTTATCACATGTAAGTTAATTACAAACTCTTGCAAAGTCTATGCCTTATTAGATACTGGTTCTACCCATTATTTTATCTCTCTTGCTTGCATTCAATGTTTAAATTTGACTCATAGAAGTTAGACTTTGACTTATTGGTTGAAACGTCGTTAGTAGAAGTTCTCGAAAAGCTTTTATTTTCGTCTTGGAAATTCAAACATTTTAATTCTATCACGTAGCCAAAATACTACGATGTTCCAAGATATCTAGGTCATAAAACGACCTTTAATTAGCCTACTCCCATAATTAATTAATTAAATTCATTTAATCCACATAATTATATAAAAAATTTATTCTCATAAAATTCGATTTTTCTGGGGCGTTACAATAACATATAGGGTCACACACTTATAACGTAATTAAAAAGGAATTAATTTAAATTGTAAGGATTTAAACATGTCAATATGATTGATAATATTTAAATTATGAATTTAAATTAATAGGATAATTTGTATATATGTATATTAATTAAGTAAGACTTAATTAAGATATAATATATTTAAATTCAGATTTTACTTTTCTAATGGGCTTGGGTTTTGATTAATTCCTTTTGACTGCTATATATATATATATATATATGATATGATATATCAGCCATTTTAGAGAGGAGATCAAAAACCTAAAAACCATAGCCGCTCTTAGAGAGAGACAAGAGAGAAAAGCTGTAAGATCCTGACTTTTATGAAATAAAAGTCTAAGTTAATTTATGATTATTATTCTAAAATTATAAAATGTTAAATTGGTAAATGGTCAAATAAATAATTAATCGGATAAATGAGCAAACAAAAGAGGAGAGTGAATTAATGAAATGTTGATAATTGAGAAGGGAGAAATAATGGGGGAACATGTGGGGAAGGGAAAGAAAAGAAAATAAGAAGAAGAGGAAAGAAAGGAAGAAAAAGATGGAAGAGAGAAAAGGAGACTTCCATTTTTTCCTCTCGGGAAGAAATTAGAAGAAGGACGAGAGAGAGAGAGAGAGAAGAAGAAGAAGAAGAAGAAGAAGAAGAAGAAGTGGAAAAGAAGAAGAAAATCCAAGAAGGTAATGAATAAAACCTTGATTAAATCCTTTGATTTTCATGATAGAAGTTAAGTTTTATGATGTTGGTGTATTTATGTTTGTATATGATAGATTAAACTTACAAAAATATGAATCAAAGGAAAGAACTCAAGAAATTAAAAGAAGAACAAAATCTAGAAATTTTTAGAAAAATTAGTTTACTACTTGGTTTTGTAAAATCCATAACTCTGTGTGTATAATGAGTTAAAGATGAGACATATATCAAAAGAAAGCCCTGGAAGTAAGCTAAATGCAGAAATTAGAATAACTTAAAAATTCCTTGCGAATATCTTGTGGTGACTGTTTGAATAAAATTGGTACGAAGGTCTCATAGTCCGAAAAATCAGTGTTCTTAAGCTCTATTGCGTGAGTTATAATTTTTAATCTAACGTTGGATTGTTGTAAATTTTTGATATGTTATACATAAATAAGTTGAGTATATGTCCACAAAATTTGAACCATTAAAGATTAACGTATGATTTGTTGTAAATTTAAGAGGTGACTAATTCTGAATTTTTGTACAGAATTTTTGTTAAGCCTATTTCTCTATGTTAGATGCGGAATTTGGAAAAACTTTCTTCTAAAAAGTTGTATAAAATTAAATTTCACATGGACAAGACATAAGATCCATAATTGTTTGATAAAAGGCTAATTATTATGAATTTTTGAAGTTTCTTAATATTAGATTTTATAATTAAATTATTAGAAAAATTATTTTGATTGAAATATTTTTACAGAAATCTTATACTATCAATTTAGAATTTCTATAAAGTTTTGATGAATTATTGAAAAGCATAAGTAATTATTGTATTTTTTGACCTATTTATAATTTGTTTGAAAAAAGAACAAATTCATAAAAAATTATATGAGTAATGAAAAATTATGAAACTTGGTGAACAATCTTATAATATTATTTTATAATTTCTGGATAGTTTTGAAAAATTATTGAATAACAAATATATTTATTGTATTTTTAAGCTATTTATAGTTAGTTTAAAAATAGAAGAAATTTATAGAAAATTCTATGAATGGTGGAAAATTATGAAATTTGCTAAAAAATATTATAATAATATAATATTAATATTGATGATGTTTTAAAGGTATAAAAGTATGTGGAGGTAGTATTTCTATTTTGAAACTATTAAATGATAGTTTTTATAAATAGAAACAATTATAAAAAATTGTCGAATAATCCAAAAAATGTGAAAAATATATGAAGTGAACAACAGAAAATATTCATTTGGTCGAGATATATTATTTTTGTCGAGGAATATTCGTACGACAGCGCCGAATTAACAAATCATTGGTGAGCCCTATAACAGAATAACTGTCGAATATAGAAAGTGACAGAAATAACTTTTTTATAAAAAATAACAGCAATTAAAGCTTTTACTGTTAAACTGTTGAAATAATCGGTGATAACAATACAGTAATACGCGTGATTCCACTGTAGTACATGGTATAACACAATAGAACGCGGTATTGCACAATAATTCATATTATTGATTCTTACAAAAGAAGTCGCTCAGTCTTTCATTCAATAATTGTCACAGTAGTTATTACACAATAACTCATATTATTTGATATGATATAATTATACTAGTTAGAAGTATTGTGAGTCTATGTTAATAATTGTGAATAATTGTTGAAAGATTGAAAATGTGTAAATAATTGATGAATAAAAGGTATTGATTAAAGATAAGTATGATATGTAGATGTTTGTTCAATTATTTTCTTTTTACAAAAGTAAGTTTGGCAAAACTTGCCGACACTCTACTTTTTCTAAAGTATTCTAGACCACAACTCAATTATTGTTAAAACGTGTATAAATTGGTTTAATTTTCTTTGTGGGACAATATATTCCACTACCATTATTTTATACAGCTCATTTCGTTTTTTTGTCAAAGCGTGTGTGCTAATTATTTCTTCAATTTTTAGTATAAATAGGTTGCCGGTTGAGCAACTAAACAAACACCATCACTACACTAAAAATATAAAATTCTTTTACTACAATATTGTAAGTATAATATTATGAGTATTTCGATTGAGTGTAAGGTTACCCCAAGTGTAGATAATGAATGCAAGCACTGTTTAAGCTGATCAATTTCACAAAAAGCATAATCAAATCACATGCTAAGGTAAGGGGGTATCATTTTTATGGTAAAGGGATGCCATTTTCTTTCATACTTCATATTATGGTAAGATATTATTATTCATTTCTTCAGCTTATCATTAAATGGTGAAAAGTCTTGAAATGATTTGAATATCTTTAATAGTTTGTGCTTCATCTAATATCTTGACCTGGATCTTTCTATTCAGTCTTAAGTTATTATTTTTGAGTCAGGAACTTTACATTAATTGAACTTTATATTTTATCAAGAATTCTAATAGATTTTCTGGATATCATGTTGGCAATTTGGACTCTAGATAATTAAGTTGAAAATCACTAAGATTTATTTTATCTTATTATTCTGATTATTTCTATTCATTCATTATATATATCATTTTCATCATCTTCATATTTATATTATGGTAAAAATTCTCTTTGGCCCGTAGTGCAAAGATGGACTAATGTTACAGACAAATGATGTGGTAAACGTCATCTTTGGCCCGTAGTGCAAAGATAGATTGTTGATTATTGGTTTTACAGTTGTATGTCTTTGGCCCGTAGTGCAAAGATAGACTGTTGATTATTGACTTTATAGTTGAATATCTTTGACCTGAAGTGCAAAGATGAATTCAATGGCATAATTATAAACATGGACTGTGAATTGGTATAACCATGATTTTTGGTGTTTCAGGTAAAGACATGTGGTGAAAGTTCTCTTTATCTTGGGTACAATGAAGAACTGTTGATTAGTGTTACAAGAATAAAATATTGATGATGGATTTTTAATTTGGAGATGAAAGTAGATATTATGTTCTACTTGACTCTTCTAATATATTATTTATTTCACTGCTATTATGGTTGAAAACTTTTATCATCTACCATATGTTCTAAATATCCTATTTATTATTGATGAAGGCTATTGATAATTTAATTATCTTAAGTCATGAAATTCTTTACTGGGCTATTTGTGGTCACCCTTTTGCTTCGCAATTCCTTTCAGGTAATAAAAGTGTAGCTGGGACTAGCAGAGAGAACATGGGTATAAAGTGGTGTTTCAAATTAGTCGCAATCCTAATCAATTTATGAAACGGTGTGGCATAATAATTGTACTGAGAACTTAAAATTTGGGTGTCTCATTTTATACAACATTTAATATTTAATTTTGGTGAACAACAATATGGTGAGGTGAACTTGAATTTGGAAGCGTCAAAAATGCACTCCATTAGAATGAGGAGAACATAAATATTCTCGTGTTTGTTGGGAACATGAAATATTTGCTAATGTATTTTATATGGGATTGTAATAATTTGAGTATTAATATTGCCGTATCATATATGTTACAATATTTATTGAAACTCACAGTATATTTGTCTTCGTTTTTTGCACGACAGTTCAATAGTTGCAATAGAAAAGTTCACATCAGTAGTGTTATTTCTGGAGACCCAAGATGGGTTGTGTGGACCGATTTTTGGGGTGTCACATTTGGTATTAGAGCTTAGGGATATGATCTCTGGCGAAGATCTAGGATTAAAACTAGGAGGGGAGAGACGAGTAATATCTTTCACTAGTGTGTGTCCTACCTAAGCTAATTTTTGTTACTTAATTAGTTGACAAACTATGATATGTCAATTAACCTTTGTTTTGAAGCTGTATTCAAGAATGATATCTGAAATACAGGAGATGAACAATGGATGAACCATGAGATAAAGGAAGTGACCCAGGAGCTAGAATTTAAAATCCTTATCTCTTTGTATTACCAAGTACGTCCGTAAATTTCAGGGACAAAATTTCATAAGGAGGGATTATTGTAAGATCCTGGCTTTTATGAAATAAAAGTCTAAGTTAATTTATGATTATTATTCTAAAATTATAAAATGTTAAATTTATAAATGGTCAAATAAACAATTAATCAGATAAATGAGCAAATAAAAGAGGAGACCGAATTAACGAAATGTTGATAATTGAGAAGGGATAAATAATGGGGGAACATGTGGGGAAGGGAAAGAAAATAAATCATACTTGCTTGATAGTTTCGTGTTCTTCAGGGCTTGTGTCTTGATGTATTTTGAACTCCTCCATGATGGATGAACATTGAGATGTCTCAAGATATTTTAGAATGGATCATTGATCTTTGTATTACCCCCTTTAGTGTCTTGGGACTGACTTTTTGTATGTGGTGATGGAGAGAATTGTGGCTTTCCTCTCTGAAGTTTGACCGCCCAATAGATTATCATCCGTACTCCTTTGTATTGGGAAGCCTAGGTACGTCCATCTCTTATGGATTAGTTTTTCTCTTTGAAGACTCAATCGCAGCTTAGATGGTCGCCGATTCTCTCATTTATATAGAAATACCATGTAATTCCATCCCTTTAGTCTAAGCCGATGAGGTGTGGTTTAACCGCCCCACAGATGGTCGTTGATACTCCTTTGTATTGGGGAGATCATGTAGTTTCATCTCTTATGGTTTGGTTTGAAAGTGGAAAGATGATCCTAATACCATTAACAAGGTTTTGTGTTTTTGGTAGGGGTGAGACCACACCATGAATGGCTGCCTATGTACTCCCATTGATGAGCTGAGATCAGTTCTGTATAGTTCCAACCTAGCGTGAACAGGTTGAAAGGTGTATGTGGTAAATAGGGTGTAGAGATTTTTTTATTTTTTATGTAATTAGACTGGACCATAAAAATGGCTGCCTACGTACTCCAGTGTATTGGGGAGATCGGGTCTGCGTAGTTCGCCCCTGATGGGACAAACTTAAGTTGTGAAGAAGTATTTTATCCTTAGTAGGACAAATTGACGTTATAAAATGTTTTATTCCTAGAGGGACAAACTGAAGTTGTGAAAGGTTTTATCCCTAGTGGGACAAACTGAAGTGGTGAAAGGTTTTGAAAACTTGAATTGATTAATGGATCTGTTGATCCAAAACCAGGATGTTGGTTTGCAGGTAACTTCAGATATAGTACCGTTTCATAGTGTCCGAGTTGATGAGTTGGGGCAAATTTTCCTTGAGATTGATCTTAGTTGTCAAGGATCTTCTTCAAGACCAAGTCATGTTCTTTGAATTTTCATAGCCAAAATTTCTTTTTGTAGGATCGAGCGATCCTCTGTTGGTATAACTGACTATGGCAGATGGTTACACCCACCTTTTATCTATCAGAGACAATTGGTGGTACCGATCTTGTAACCATTGGTCTTCATCCAGCTGAGCGTCTGCCAACACTATGAGGGATTCCATTTCCACCTATATGGGGAGCACGACTTCCATTCCATAGGTTAATGAGTGGGGGGTTACCCCAGTGGAAGTGCGCATTGATGTTCTGTAGGATAATAGAGTCAGAAGCAACAAGTCAAGCCATCCATTATGATTGGAGGACATCTTTTGTATGATTGTTTTGATATTCTTATTAGCCGCTTCAACAACACCATTTATCTTCTAACGATAGATGACGGAGTTGAGATGTTTGATGTGAAATTTACTGCATAACTCCTCCATAATTTGGTTGTTGAGGTTCTTGGCATTGTCTGATACAATCACTTCTGGTTGTCCATATCGACAACTGACATTATTTCTGATGAATACAATGATCACCTCTTTAGTAACCCTGGGGGAAGAGGTTGCTTCAACCCACTTGGTGAAGTAGTCCATCATGGTGAAGATAAATCGATGACCATTATTGGCTTTGGGCTCGATTGGTCCGATCACGTCCATTCCCCACAATGAGAAGGGACAAGGCGAACTAATATTGTGGAGCTCCCTTGGAGGGGCGTGGATAAAATTCCAATAAATTTTGCATTGGTAACATCTCTTGACGTGATCATCACAGTCAGCCTAGAGAGAGATCTAGAAGTGCCATGTTCTTAAGATTTTCTTGACAAGTAGAGGGCCACTCATGTGTGGACTGCATACTCCACCATGGATTTCATCCATGAGCCTCTCAGCTTGATCTTTGTCTAGTCCTCCATCTCTTTTGTAGAATGCGTCTCTGGTTAGATAAAATTTCATGGCCATTCTATGGATCCTCTTTCTTTTAACTTGACTTGCCTCAGCGGGTGTTGATCTATCTCACAGATACTCCTTGATATCCTGATACGAAGGGTGTTGGATGGGAGGCAGCTCATCCAATACTTCTCCAATGTAGTTCTCGTAGGCTGGTGCCTTTTGCAAAGCAAATATGATATTTGGCATGTCTTCCTTATCAAGTATGTTGATCAAAGAGGCCAAAGTTGCTAGTGTATCCGTAAAATCATTCATGTTACGAAGAATGTGGAGGAAGGATATTTCTTCAAACTCTGAAGCCATTTGGATAACTTACCGATGCTAAGGCAGTAAATGTAATTCCTTGGTGTGATAGATCCCAGTGGTTTGTCTGATTACCAGTTCAGAATCTCCAAAGACAGTTAACCATCTAACGTCCATGGATTGTGCTAGTTTCAATCCCATGATATAACCTTCATACTCAGCTGTGTTGTTAGTGTTGACAAATTACAATTTATAGCAACAGGATACTGCTCTCCCGAAATGGATACTAGAACTACTCCAGCTCCAACACCTTCCATGTTTATAGCTCCATCAAAATACATCCTCCATGGCTGGTTTGTATTGTCCTGATGGTGTTGCTGAATTGTTATTACCCCTTCATCGGGGAAATAAGTTTCCAAAGGGTTGAAATCCCCTGAAGGTACGGAGGCTAGTTGATCCGCAATTCCTTGACCTTTGATAGATTTTTGAGTCACGTAGATGATGTCAAATTGCTGGAGGATCAACTGCCATTTGGACAGTCGACAATTCAACACACGTTTGTTGAACACGTACTTGAGAGGATCTATGCGAGATATGAGATGGGTTGTGTGACCATGGAGATAATGTTCTAATCTCATGAAGGCCCATGCTAAAGCATAACAAGTTTTCTCAATCAGAGTGTACTTGTGTTCAATGACACTGAATCTTTTGTTGAGGTAATAGATAGTTGTTTCCTGGCCTCTATCATCTTTCTGTCCCAACATGCAACTTATGGAATTGTCATTGATTGATAGGTACATAAATAGGGGAACACCATCCCTAGGAGGTACCAAAATAGGAGCTTTAACCAGTTGCTCCTTGATAGAAAGGAAGGCTTTTTGACAGTCTTCGTTAAATTTATTGGAGGAGTTCTTCTTTAAAAACTTGAAGATGGGTTCACAGGTTGTTGTGAGTTGAGAGATGAATTGACTGATGAAGTTGATTCTTCCTAGAAAACTACGTATTTCCCTCTTTGTCCGGGGTATGGGCATTTCAGTAATAACTTGAATTTTTGTAGGATCACCTCTATGGCTTCCGAGAAATCCTAGCAACTTGCCTGACTTGACCCCGAAGGCACACTTGGCCAGATTTATCTTCAAGTTATACTTGCGCAACTGCTTGAAGAGCTTTTTGAGATGATCTATGTAGTATTCTTCCCTTCAGGACTTTACAATGATGTCATCCACATAGACTTTTATCTCTTTGTGCATTAGATCATGGAAAAGAGCCATCATGGCTCGCCGATAGGTAGCTCCGGCATTAATGAGGCTGAATGACAACCGTATGTAGAAAAAGGTTCCCCAAGGAGTGATGAATGCAGTTTTCTCACGATCCTCTTCAACAACCAAGATTTGATGGTACCCAATAAAGTAGTTAGCAAAGGAGTACATGCCATATTGAGCTGTATTGTTATTAAGTATGTGGATGAATGGTATGGGAATGTTATCTTTGAGACAAGCTTTGTTTAGATCCCTGTAATCCACGCAAACTCGCACCTGCCCTCCGGGTTTAGGCACGGGGACTATATTGGATAGCCACTCAGGGTATGTTGATACCATGATGATGTCAGCTTGAAATTATTTCACAATTTCTTCTCTGACTTTTAAACTCCACTAAGGTTTTAATCGCCTGAGTTTTTGTCTAACTGGCTTGAATCCCTCTTTGATGGGAAGGTGATGAATGACAATGTCAGTTGATAAAGCGACCATATCTTTATGAGACCATGCAAACAAATCCTGGAATTGGGTCGATAGAGTAACCATGTCATTCCTTTGACTTAGAGTAAAGTTCGTACAAATCTGGATTTGTTTTGGGTTTTTTTAGGTTCCGAGTTTAACAGAGGTGATTTAATCCAGCTTTGTCTTGGGTTTATCTTCGACCCATTCTTTGATATCCTGAGGTATCTCATAGTCCTCTTGTTTAATCTCCATCAAGTCAGAGTCCAACTTAGCATCAAAGTTGTAGTCCTTGTGAAGAATAGACCCCTCATCAGCAAGTTTAGATATATCAAACTTTAGAATCCTGAAACAAAATGCTTTCACTTAATATATGAAACCGTTTAATCTTATAAAGTGTTAGCATGAAATGACAAAAACAACTACTAATACTATGCATTAAAAGTAAGCAGTTATTGCTATCTACAGGGCATAAGAAGTTTCTACTGTTTTTACCCTTTTTGGCAAATGCAAGGAGTACTGCTTCAATTGCAAATGGTCAAGTCCTGGTAGAAAGCTGTGATGAAGTGGCTGTTATCGTCCTCCTTCTCTTGGATGATGACCATGACATCTGAGCAGTCGTCATCTAAGATATCCTTGTTCATACCCTCGGTATATGTCAGGAAGTACATCTTTGATAACCAGCTCTTAATGTCTTATTTGCGCCTTTGATTCCTTTCCTCCATATCTGGGTCTGGAATCAGGACTTCTTTTCCTTTAAGTGGTATCATCTTAGGAAACAAAATACCTACCATAGAGGCATGGATTTTCTGTAGAGGTCGTGCAAAATCAGCATCTGCAGGTTTAGGCAATAGCCTTGTAGATGAAGGAACTGGTGTATGCTTGTGCGGGTTCTTGTGATTGAGCCCAGAGGAGTAACCTAGTCCAGCCTTCCCTGTCTAGCTGAGAACTTGAATTGGGCATTTGAATCCTTGCTCGTTCTTTCCTAACCCTTGTCTAGGATAGAAACCCAAGGATATCATTTCTTGAGTTGCCGACATTACTTTGGAAGAAACTCCAGGTTTCAAAGCGGGAGACCCAATGGGTTGATAGTGAGTGTTCCTCACCTCAAGGGCTTGGAAGCTGACAGGCTCAACTTTGTCATTGAAACTGATGAGAGGTACATCACTTTCTACAAGATACTCTGTCTCAGCATTGATAGTGACTAGATTAAAATTGATGATATAATTAAGTAGTTGATGAATAGTGGATGGGACGACTCCCACCATATGAATCCCAGGTCTTCCCAACAGTAAATTATATCATGTAGTGATTTTGAGCACTTGCAAGGATATATAGAATGTATATGGACTGATTTCCACTGGTAATTCAATCTCTTCGACATCATTTCGCCGAGATCCATCAAAGGCTTTGATGATTATATGGCTGCTTCGAATCCTACTGAGATTGATGTTCATTTTTTCTAATATGGCATAGGGGCAGATGTTTAGGGATGATCATCCATCTATTAGCACTCCTCGGATATCATATTCGAAGGACATCATCGCTATGTGTAACGGTTTGCAATGACCCATCCCTTTGGGAGGTATGTCATCATAAGTGAAGGATATCACATTTACATTGAATATGTGATTAACCAGATGATGGAATTTTTCATCATCCACTGTCTTTGGCAAGTGGGCTTCTTTTAATATTTTCAGTAAAATCTTCCAGTGATCTTCTGAAGAGAAAACCAAGTCGAGAATAGAGATCTGTTATGGAGCTTATTTCAAGCTTTGAACCACCTTAGCTTCATTGTGTCCCATTTTGTGGAGGAATTCTTCAATCTTCTCCTTGGGCACTTTCCCCTTTGATCTTATGATAGGCTTTATCACTCCTTGAGGGAGATAAAGTTGATTTTTATTAGACACTGCAGAAGTTTTGTTCGATGTTGATCCTTCAACCTCTCCATAATTCCATGGGACTTTCTTGAGGCTGATCATAGGATATTGTGACTTGAATAGCAATATGATTGGCTTTAGTGCAGCAAATTTTAAAGTGTTTTCAAGTCCTTTGAGCTGAATTAGTTGAATTGTAAGTGGTGTGGCAGCTAAATCTCCCTTAGAGGATATAACTGTTATAACTTCCTTCCACACTGGAGAAAATGTGTCCCCACTCTCAAATTATACGGTGTCATCGTCTGACATTTGTAGGTCACCGCTATCAATCATATTTTGGATAAGATGGAGGAGTGCCCAGCATTCTTCAGTGTTGTGATTGCGAGAGTGGGAGTGGTATTGACATACTCCAGTAGCATCAAACCTTTTTAAACATGGATTTCCATTGGTTGGCCTAAATAGGTGAATTCCTTTTTGTTGGTAAAGTCTTGACGGGATTTAGCTTTTTCTTTTCTTGCAAGCTTTTCCTCCAAGCTTTCACTTTCTTGGGTAAGTGGTAGAGTATTTGTGATAAGAGAAAGGAGGCTAGCATGCTCCTGACTGAATAACTGCCGTGTGACTTGGTGTTGATGAATCACCAGTTCTGCCAGTTGATTGACTTATTTGCCAATGGACTTTAACTTTTGTTTCATCATGAACTGGAAACTCTGAATAATCCCACTTGTATGAATTATCCTTGTTAGTTTGGGAAAAACCACCCACATATTTGAGGTACTTGGAGCTTTCCCCACTACCCCTATTGATAATTTTAACCTCCTCTTCCTTGTGTTGAGGGACATGGTTATCTTGAACATGTGGTTACTCGGGCTTGGTCACCACGATCTCACCACTATCAATTAAGTCCTGAATTTTATGCTTAAGCGCCCAACAATCTTGAGTATCGTGGCCTGCAGCTTCAGAATGATAAGCACAATTTTTACTTGAATTGGAGCCCTTTCCACTTGGATTAGCTAGTGGAAGGAGATGAGTCATTTTCTCCTGAGCTGTCAGAAGTTTGAAAATGTTTTCGAGTGAATCCCTTAAGGGGGTGAACACACTTGAACGTTTGACTTCTCCACTCTTTGGCAAGGGAGGATTTAAAGACTGAGCTTGAAAAGGGAGTAATTTCTCCTTGGAATAGGCAAGTTTTGATTGCGTTTTTGTCCTTGCAGTATCAAGGAAACATCATCTTCTTTCTTCTTATGGACCCTCTTGGGGTTGTTCCCATAACTTCCAGATTGGATATACTCGGCTACGACTTTTAACGCGGTGAGGTCTTGAATCTTCCTAGACTTCAATCCCACTTCTACCATTTCTCCGTTTTTTATCATTTCTGAGAACGACTTTCCTATTCCAAGTAGGACCCTCTCATAAAATGGAGCTTCTTGAATATCTATGAAGGTCATCACCATTTCAAACTCTGTCATAGATGGAATAACTTGAGCAGCCAGATGCCTCCATCTTTGGGAATACTCTCTAAATGACTCATTGACTTGCTTCTTGACTTTGGTAATTTGGTACCGATCTGGAGTCATCTGAGTTTGAAAGTTGTATTTACTGAGGAAAGCATGGGCTAACTCCTCCTAGCTTTGAATTTTGGAGTTATCCAATCTGGTGTACCATGCTTTGTCTTCTCCAGTTAGACTTTCTAAAATAGCCGCATTCTGAGCTTGTCATTCTTGACATATGATCCAAGCTCTTCAATGGACACTTTAAAGTGGGTGTAAGGATCTCCCAATTCATCATATTTCTTAAAATTGGGAGTCTTGAATTTCTCAGGATAATGAATCCTGGGGAAGATGCAAAGGTCTGAATATGAAACACTTCCATGTGTCCCAATCCCTTTGATGGACTGAATTGTCCCTTCCATTTGTAGAACCTTCTTCTGAATATCACCGATGTCTCGATCTTCTTTAAGATAAGTGCTTTCAGGGGTTTTGTTAGTCTTCTCAGTCTGAGACTTAGGTGCTGGAAATTCTCTGTCCGGACCCTGAATTCCTCAATGTGTAGAGGGTTCTGTATGGATGGGTATTTGTGGACCCTGAGTTGATTTGTGCAATTCTTTGAACAGAACAACCAACTTTGTTATTTGATTGCTTAATCCTTCAAACTCCTAGCGAGAGACAAGAGTAGGATTTTGCTGGCCACTTGTAGCCATGTCTGGTTGTAGGCTTAGTGCCTTCTTGGACTTTGAACGGGTAACGGGACCAATCGTTTCCCTACCAAAAAAAGACTTATGTAGTTTAGTACGGGTAAACGTGGCAATGTTACATGCTATGTAATTTGTCCATTTTTTAGGAGTATTATCCTACAAAACGGATGTCAGTTGTTTTAATGACTGGATAGCATGACAGGTTTTGATATGCATGTTCACATATTCCATTATATTTTATATTACATTAAGATTGACATGGAAATGAAATTACAAGTAATTGAAATGGGAATGTATGAAGAGACTTCCCTCTGCGTTTAGTTTATCAGAGGTTGATTTATCTTAGGCTAATCTCGCGGCTTTTTAGCATGAAGGTCCCCAAATCATCGCAATTTACTCGATGGAAAGTTAATCCTATCTTTCAACTGGAGCAAATCTGGGTGTTGCCTTTCCTAAGCCTCGTGGAATTAGTCTCCCGACGAGTCCAGTAACCAAACACTGATGGGATAGCCTCCTGGTCGATGGACCACACAATATACATTCACATACATCGCGTCTCACCATATGGAAATGATGATATGTGTGACAACCGTAATTTTGTAATTTAATTTTAATATTTATTTGATTGGATAAATATTTTTCGATGAATTAATTATTAGATTAAATAATTAATTGATGAAGTTGTGTTAGATTAATTTAATTATATGTGTTATATTTATTAAATTAATGTGTTATTAAATTAATGTTGAGCATTTTATTATTCAAGTATGTGATTATGTGAGCTTATTATATTAAAAAGAAATATTTAATAAGGCTATGTTGTTTTAATTAATTTAATTATTAATTAGAGATTTAATAATTTAATATTTTTATTAAATGAGAAATTTGATTATGTGACTATATGCATTATTGAGAAATTATTATATTTTATTTAAATAAATTAAATAAGATATTGATTTGTTTTATAATGGATGTGACATTATTCAAAACTATATTATAAGGCTTTATTAAATTAAATGGTTTTAAACCCATTCTTGTTAAGCCAAACATGGCATTAATGGGAGGTGAGGGCAGTTACCCATGACTGGGTAACTGACCACAACGCGTCAGTCACTTTTATTTATTGAATATGTCTTCCTTCTTCATTGATTTCCTAAGTCTGACATTAAACAGAGAGGAAAAAAAAGAGAGAGAATTGAGAAATTGTTGAGTAAAGTGTGAGTTGAGTGATTGAAGGGTTTGAGAAGGGTTTCAAATCATCTCCTATTATTTCACTATACGCTTGGGTAATACTCTTCAACCCAATTCTTTTTACGTCATTGAAATTTATGAAAATTTGGCTTTCAAAACTCTGTAAGGTCTCTGTTAATTTTGAATAGTAGGAATTATGTAATTATGTGTTTATATAACAGTATAGCATGTTCTATATATATATGTTGTGTTTCCATATCACCTATTTCATAGGATTATGATGTATAAATATGACTTGTTATCTCAAAAATTTACAGACCATGTTATATGGCCATATGGCCCTTATACGTATTTTTAATATGTCAAATATATTTTATTTTGCAAAATTCACACATTGATATGATTATGCATGTTAAAATGAACAAAATGAAATTTGAATGGTTGAATTTGGTTGTATATCAAATCCGTAGCATTAAATTCTATGTTTTGTTCAAGAACTTCAAGAATAGTATAAATTGCATGCTTTAATTATGTGATTATGTGTTTTAATGAGTGAAAATTACTCCATAGATGTTAAGTATTGATTATTTATGAATTCTAGCATGTGGGTATGTCTAAATTCATGTAAAAATAAGTTGATTGGAAATTTTTAGTCGTGTTCTGCAATTTTTATGAATGCAGAAAGCGAATCTGGCGTCTCACGCCATGCATGGTGCAAACTCTAGTTCTTTTCCCCATTTGCATTTACAAAGCATCGTCGTCATGCCACGCAATGCAGCAGCCAAGAGTTGAGATAAAAAGTGGTAATATTAATACCACTTAGCAGAATGGTTAGAAATGAGTTTTTAAAAGTGTATAAGTATGGAAATGTGATAGCAACTTAGTCTGATGATTATAAAGACTTGTTAGACCTATAATGAGATAAATTCTTAACATGTCCATAACACAATTACGTGTGCATTGAATGATCAAATGCATAATTAGTTTATTTTTTTCGTAAAGTCTTAATTTTACACTAAGTGTAATACTTGACTACGTATAGTCATGAAGTCGAGATTAGACAAAGAATAATTTATGATGTTTAGTACGTTATTATTGACTGGTATTGTGAACGTAATTGGTATGTTGGATTTAATTCAAAGAACGAGTTTGTTTAAGTGTAATCTATGTACGAGGCAAGTTTTCTAACTCTACATTTATGTTGAGCAAGTTTCTTATCCTAAACTTTCGTTAAGCAAGTTCTCGTTATTATTGATCAAGCCTATCTTGTATATTAAAGTTTATTAATCTTCAAGCATGATGTTGTTATACAATAATTATTCTATTGTATACCTTTGAGATGTTATTCAAGTTAAATATTCATTTACTGTTAAACCTTGTTAGACTAGCGAACCCTTATTGATTCAACTAGTCCATAGTTGATGAGCGTTCTAAATTTCAGAACCCCTTGATGAATTATCCAAACCAAACTTCCTTTGGTGCGGACTCGAATATCAAACTGAGATGAACAGTATGGTACTAAGGGCTGAACAGTATGGTGTATAGGGGATTATTTACGCTTTAGTGTTAAGATATTGTGCACAGTATGGTACTAAGGGCTGATCCCCCTAAGTACGAGAAGAAGAGTCCACAGTCTTATGACTGTTAAATGTTTCAAGTAATAACACTTGACAACCTAGGACATAGTTCAAGGTCTTATGACCCTCATAATTTCTTTTGATTCTTATTATTCATTCTTGATTCAAAAGTTGAGCTTTATATCAAAAGTTATTATTTCTCTCACATGTTATTATTTATTGTTAAATTGTCATACTTGTGGGCAATCGTGCTCACTCTTGTATAATAATAACATTGCAGTTAAGAATGAACGAGCAGACGAACCTTCCACTAGTAAGGGCAAGGGCAAGCTTAGCAAGTAATGAAGACTGTTTTATTATTGTGGTTATGTAATGTAATTAGAATTGATGTTACTAAGACTAATTTGTTTATGTTTTCCGCACAGATGTTTTAAGGTTAGAGTAACGCGGGATTTATTTATTATTCCGTTGTTGTAACCCCATAAGGGGAAAGATTTATTTATTATTTATTCTATTGCATGGTTTGCATATATTTATGGGTAGATAGATAGATGATGCTTGTACAGTGAACACCAAATCCTGTGGAATTGGAAGTACTGGATTTGGGGGTGTCACAGGTTGGTATCAAAGTTGTAAGGTTATGAACCTTAGGTGGGGGGAACAACCATAGGTAGTAGCCTTATAGGAGATCGAGAACATAGTAGTGGTAAACTCTTATCGAGTTCTAAGAAATGAATTTCTAAATTCATTGAAGATAATAAAATACTTTATGTGCTTATGTGTTAATCTATGTGTTCGCTAGCACGGATTAGTAACTACAACTTAAAATTTTATTATCAGGATGTCGGATATTGGAGGAGCTAGTCGAGCTGGGGAGGAAGAACCCCGATTACCTATAGAGGAGGAGCCCTGAGACATTCATGTCATCAGGGAGCAGCTGATACAGAGAGAGCCATCTCCGTTGATCACTGTTGTTGGTCAGCATCATGAGCCAGAGACTGATCCAGAGGAGGATCTTGAGGAAGAGAAAGAAGAAGAGGAAGAAGAGGAGTTCCCACCGAACTTCATTGATGCAGAGATGTATGACGCACTCTATGATCGTAACGTAGAGTTGCAGGATACTGTTCGGGATCTGACTGAGCAGGCGGTTAGTCAGCAGATTACTATGGAGCAGAAGGATAGAGAGATTGTGACTCTTCACACATGTTTGGGAAACGTGGAGTGGGATCTGGTTCACGAGAAGGGTCAGACCAAGGATAAGTCCGCAGAAATAGAGAAGTTAAAGAAGGATCTGAAGGAGACCTCAGAGAGGCTTAGAATAGCAGAGGAGGGCTGGGTACGAGAGTCACGCCGTGCTGATCGTGCAGAAGATGATCGTCGTGCGAAAAAGGATAGACTTGACGAGACGCACTTTACACTACAGGATGCAATGGATGCGGTCCAAGAGCGAGTTAGGAAGTATCCAATCCAGTTTGAGGATCTACCATCATATATGCTAGATCGCAGAACAATGTGCCGCATCATGGAGGAGGAACGTAGCAAGGCTATCTAGCGCCTTAACAGATAGTGATTGTATTAGTATAATTATGTGAAACTATTTGATAGTTAATGATGTAAATTCCGATAAGTTCATAAATAAAGGAATATTGTGTATGTTTTAAATCCTGTAGATTCTTTATCTCGGGATAGTTGATGTAAATAGTAGTGATGCTATCTTATGATGTAAAGACTTTTGAATTAAATGAAATGTCAAAGTTTATTTGAAGTAATGTGTTAAGTGAGTTATGATTAAATGTTTAGTTAAGTCTTAAATGTTTTAGAGATTGAGAAAAGATCTAATAAGCGTCTATTTTTAACAGAAATATGCCGCCTAGAAGAAAAAATCGTCAGCAAGCCCAGGAAGGGTCAACAAACAATAACAACGACGCCAATGCTAACTCCATTCAGCAATTGGTGAACCTTTTAGCTGGAGCACTTAATAATCAACCTCAAGCTCCACCAAATACATCATTTAAGGACTTCAAGGCAGTGGGACCACCAGAGTTTAAGGGTTCCATAAACCCAATTGAAACTCAGACGTGGGTAATGGAGATGGAGAGGGTGTTCGATGTTGCTAGGGTAAGGGAAGATCAGAAAACTGCTTATGCAATGTTTATAGTGAAGTTCGAAGCCAGCTATTGGTGGTAGGCAAACAAGGTGAGAGGAGGTGAAGGTGTTATATCCTGGGAAAGATTCAAAAAGATGTTCTTCGAGATGTACTTTCCGACAAGTTCACAAAATCAGATGGAAGTCCAGTTTTTAGAGTTGAAGCAGGGAAGTATGTCAGTAGTTGATTATGCAGCAAGGTTTAATGAGTTGGCTAGGTTCACCACGTACCAAGTACATACCGATGAGAGGAAGGCGAGACAATTTGAGTAGGGACTGAAGCCCTAGTTGTATAGCAAAGTGTCAATGTTATAATTGAACACTTTTGCGGGAGTGTTAGAGAAGGCCATATTTGCTGAGGGTGGAAGTGATGCAGTAAAGAAGTATAATCAGGAGCAGAAGAAGAAGAAGAAGAGTGAGAAGGAAGGTAATAACAAGACTGGAGGAAACAGTTCTGGGGGTAATCACAGTCAAAAGAGGAAGTGGTCTGATAGTTCGTCGGCTAGAAGTCAACAGGGAGGGCAGAAGAAGAAGATTGAACCGTGCCCAACCTACGGAAAAACGTATTTGGGAGTTTGTCTGAAAGGGAAGCGAGTGTGCTATAATTGTGGTCAGGAAGGCCACATAGCACCAAACTGTCCGAACCCAAAGAAGGGTGCATGCTTCACATGTGGATCAAAGGACCATCTTGCAAGAAATTGTCCTAAGAAGGGATCGGGAGTGACGAGTTCAGGAGAAAACAAAGGAAATACTGGTGGAAGCACTCTGACAATCGCAACACCAACCGCAACTAATAGACCAACGGCCGAACGCTCAACACGACAAAGTCAGGGATGCAAAGATACCTCTCGCGATATGGTGTCAGGTATCATTCTGATCAATAAAGTTAATGCTTACGTGTTATTTGATTTGGGTGCTACTTTTTCATTTATATCCGATGACTTCGCTAAGAATTTAGAATTGCTTAAGGACGAGTTAGAATACCCCATGAACATAGAAATTGTGAATAGAGAAATTATCCTCATGAAATGCACGCACAAGAACTGTAGAGTAGATATTAAGGGTAATATCATGAACGTAGATCTTATCCCTATTTGACTTGGAGAATTTGATATTATTTTGGGTATGGATTGGTTATCCAAATATGGGGTGGTAATTGACTGCCATAAGAAGCGTATTAACCTTATGACTCCGTCAAGGGTTGTGTTTTATGGTAGCAAGTCGCCTAGACAAGTGAGTTGTCTGACGATGATGTAGGACAGAAGATTGTTAAGAAAAGGTTATGTAAGATATCTAGCTTACATAGTCGATAGTCGTAAAGAGAATCCAAAAATTGATGAGATTCCAGTAGTGAGAGATTTCGCAGACGTATTTCTGGACGATTTGCCGGGACTTCCTCCAGACAGAGCAGTTGAATTTGTGATCGATTTGGCCCTAGGAATGGCTCTAATATCGAAGGCACCATACCGAATGGCACCGGTATAAATGAAAGAATTGATGGTCCAACTACAAGAATTACTGGACAAAAAGTATATTCAACCAAGCGTATCACTTTGGGGAGCGCCGGTTTTATTTGTAAAGAAGAAGGATGGGACGATGCGGCTCTGCATCGACTATAGAGAACTAAATAAGGTCACGATTAAGAATAGGTATCCATTACCTCGAATCGACGACTTGTTCGATCAATTAAAGGGAGCAAAATATTTTTCAAAGATAGATTTGAGAAGTGGTTATCATCAACTGAAGGTGAGACCAGAGGATGTACCGAAGACAGCGTTTAGAACACAATATGGTCACTACGAATTTCTGGTAATGTCATTTGGTCTAACGAATGCTCCTGCAGTATTTATGGGCTTAATGAATGGAGTGTTCAAGCCGTTTTTGGATAAATTCGTAGTGGTATTTATAGATGACATTTTGGTATATTCAAAAACCAAGGAAGAACATGAAGAGCATTTGAGGTTGACATTAGAGACATTGAGAAGAGAGAAGTTGTATGCTAAGTTTTCGAAATGTGAATTCTGGATTGAAAGAGTACAATTTCTTGGACATGTGATTGATAGAGACGAAATTTTGGTTGATCCCTCCAAAGTCAAAGTTGTGATTAATTTGGACCAGCCGAAGACACCGTCGAAAGTAAGAAGTTTTCTTGGATTGGCAGGATTTTTCCAAAATCGCAACTCCACTGACGAATTTAACTAGGAAATCGGTGAAATTCGTTTGGACGGAGAAGTGTGAGGAAAGTTTTCGAGAATTAAAGAAGAGGCTGAGTACAACACCTGTGTTATCTCTTCCAGATGACACAGGAAATTTTGTGGTTTATAGTGATGCATCGCATAAAGGAATTGGTTGTGTACTTATGCAGAATGGCAGAGTCATTGTGTATGCGTCACGACAACTGAAAGATTATGAGAAGGGGTATCTGACCCATGACTTGGAGTTAGCTACAGTGGTTTTTGCTTTGAAAATCTGGAGGCACTATCTCTATGGGGAGAAGTGTGAAATATATACAGACCACAAGAGTCTGAAATATATATTTACACAAAAAGACTTGAATATGCGTCAAAGGAGGTGGTTGGAGTTAATTAAGGACTATGATTGTGAGATTCTATACCATTCGAGTAAGGCAAATATGGTGGTCGACGCCCTAAATAGAAAAGGTCGGGAGAAGTTAATGACGTTGACCACTCAGAAAGAGCTAATTTTGGCAATGGAGAAGTTGGAATTGGAGGTGAAGTATCCTATGGAGATTCACAAGAAATTGTTCCAGATGCAAGCTGGTACAACCTTACTAGATAAAGTTAAAGAGGCTAAACTTCAAGATGAAGAATGTGAGAAAGTAAGGAAGAAGATATCTGAAGGGACTAAACCGAGATTCAAAATAGACAGTGAGGGACTACTAAGATTTGAGAACAGAATTTGCGTATCGCCAGTACCAGAGATTAAGGAAGAGATTTTGAGCGAGGCTCACAACTCAAGATATTCAATTCACCCTGGTAGCACCAAGATGTACCAAGATCTTTGACAACACTTTTGGTGGCCAAATTTGAAATGAGAGGTTGCAAAATGTGTTGCCAAATGCCTGACATGTCAGAAAGTAAAAGCCGAACATCAAAGACCGAGTGGATTGCTACAACCTTTAGAGATTCCAGAATGGAAATGGGAACATATTACGATGGATTTCGTGGTTGGCCTACTAACGACTCAGAAATGCTACTGACGCGATCTGAGGTTATTGTTGACCGATTATGAAATCAAATGCACTTCCTTCCGATCAAAATCAGATTCAACCTAGATCAGTTGGCAAGGTTATATGTGAAAGAGATTGTTTCAAGGCATGGAGTTCCGGTGTCAATTGTTTCTGATAGAGATCCTCGTTTTACGTCGAACTTCTGGAAATGGCTACAGGAATGCATGGGTACATAGTTGCGAATGAGCACAACATATCACCCGCAGACAGATGGACAGAGTGAGAGAACAATTCAGACATTGGAAGATATGTTAAGAGCTTGTATAATGGATTTAAAAGGAAATTGGGATGATCATTTACCGCTTGTAGAGTTCGGTTACAACAATAGTTACCATGCTAGTATTGGAATGCCACCCTATGAAGCGTTATACGGCAGAAAGTGCAGAACTCCATTATATTGGGATGAAGTTGGAGAAAGACAACTACTAGGCCCGGAATTGGTACAACAAACATCAGAGATAGTCAAGGTGATTCGAACAAGACTGACAGCAGCTCAAGACAGACAGAAGAAATACGCCGATCCACACCATTAGAATGTTGAGTTTGAACCAGGTAGTTATGTGTTCTTAAAGGTCTCTCCTTGGAAGGGAAAGATCAGGTTCGGAAAGAAAGGGAAACTAAGCCCAAGATTCATTGGACCCTTTGAAGTTCTGAGAAGGGTCAGAGAAGTTGCTTATGAGGTAGCCTTACCTCCATCTCTAGAGAATGTCCACAATGTTTT
Source organism: Panax ginseng (assembly GCA_020205605.1). Classification (NCBI taxonomy): domain Eukaryota; kingdom Viridiplantae; phylum Streptophyta; class Magnoliopsida; order Apiales; family Araliaceae; genus Panax; species Panax ginseng. The sequence goes on from CM035129.1 coordinate 66,884,465, forward strand.
CCATGTCTCAGTCCTACGACCCTACAAACCCGATTACAAGCACATAATTGAATATGAACCCCTACATTTTGACAAAGACTTGTCTTACTAAGAAATTCCTGTTCAAATTGTCGACCGAAAAGAACAAGTTCTGATAAATAAAGTAATACCTTCTATTAAGGTAATTTGGAAGAACCACAACGTTGAACAAGCTACGTGGGAACTCAAAGAGAATATGATGAAGAATTATCCTCATTTATTTACTTAGATTGTTATATGCGATTCTGGGGACAGAATCTTTGTAAGGGGGGAGAATGTAACAGGACGAATTATTGAGTTGTGATTCTAGGGACAGAATCGTTTTAAGAGGGGAATGATGTGACAACCGTAATTTTGTAATTTAATTTTAATATTTATTTGATTGAATAAATATTTTTTGATGAATTAATTATTAGATTAAATAATTAATTGATGAAGTTGTGATAGATTAATTTAATTATATGTGTTATATTTATTAAATTAATGTGGATCATTTTATTATTCGAAGTATGTGATTATGTGAGCTTATTATATTAAAAAGAAATATTTAATAAGGCTATGTTGTTTTAATTAATTTAATTATTAATTAGAGATTTAATAATTTAATATTTTTATTAAATGAGAAATCTGATTATGTGACTATGTGCATTATTGAGAAATTATTATATTTTATTTAAATAAATTAAATAAGATATTGATTTATTTTATAATGGATGTGACATTATTCAAAACTATATTATAAGGCTTTATTAAATTAAATGGTTTTAAAACCCATTCTTGTTAAGCCAAACATGGCATTAATGGGAGTTGAGGACAGTTACCTATGACTGGGTAACTGACCACAATGCGTCTGTCGCTTTTATTTATTGAATACGTCTTTCTTCTTCATTGATTTCCTAAGTCTGACATTAACCAGAGAGGAAAAAAAAGAGAGAGAGAATTGAGAAATTGTTGAGTAAAGTGTGAGTTGAGTGATTGAAGGGTTTGAGAAGGGTTTCAATTCATCTCCTACTATTTCACTATACGCTTGGGTAATTCTCTTCAACCCAATTCTTTTTACGTCATTGAATTTTATGAAAATTTGGCATGCAAAACTCTGTAAGGTCTCTGTTAATTGTGAAGAGTAGGAATTATGTAATTTTGTGTTTATATAACAGTATAGCATGTTCTATATATATGTTGTGTTTCCATATCACCTATTTCATAAGATTATGACGTATAAATATGACTTGTTATCTCAAAAATTTACAGAGCATGTTATATGGCCATATTGCCCTTATACGTATTTTTAATATGTCAAATATATTTTATTTTGCAAAATTCACACATTGATATGATTATGCATGTTAAAATGAACAAAATGAAATTTGAATGGTTGAATTTGGTTGTATATCAAATCCGTAGCATTAAATTCTATGTTTTGTTCAAGAACTTCAAGAACAGTATAAATTGCATGCTTTAATTCTGTGATTATGTGTTTTAATGGGTGAAAATCACTCCATAGATGTTAAGTATTGATTATTTATGAATTCTAGCATGTGGATATGTCTAAATTCGTGTAAAAATAAGTTGATTAGAAATTTTTAGTCGTGTTCTGCAATTTTCGCGAATTGCAGAAATTGGAACTGGCGTCTCGCGTCGCGGCGCCGACTCCTTGTTCTTTTCCCGAGCCGCAGCTCCAAGCATCAGGCCCTAGGATTACCATTACCATGACCAAAGTCTTTACTTGTTTGAAACTAATGTAACAGGATAACATAATTGAATGACCATCTGCAAACCTTCATAACTTACGAGCGCGAGGGTGTACATCCCATGTGCCCTGTATTGATCAATACTACATGCAAGAATGATATTATCGTTAATCTTTTCTACCTTGGGCGCATAAAAGTTTTTCCATATTCGGGACATTCATATTTAGTCGGGAATCCAAATCAAAGCAATTTGATTGGATACAATAAAGTTTTATCATGTTCAACGATATTTCTAAATCTGTGTCTAGCTGGGTCAAATAGCTTAGACGGCTTTTAATTAATATATACATATCAGAGATCAATAGGTGTGTATTAACATGTGATTAAATACAATGATTATCCAAGTGAGGACACTTGTATAACCATATTTAGAAATTAATGAATAGAATAAATATCTAAATTACAATATTACTGTACTGATAAATAATGATCAGATACATAATCGATAATAATAAAGTTAATATCCTGGCATAATGATAAAATAATTCTGAAACTTTCTTACTTATATCCATTGCATAAAATAAATGCAAAGGTAGGATACTTTCCTGGTCTGGTGCTTACAATTACGCAACTTAGTTTTATCTTTTATACAACAACCTATCATTAATAAGATCATTCTACCGATTAGAATAATATATCATAACACATAATACTGCTTATTGCAGTCAGCACATAACCTAATCACATTGTCACACATGTTTCATAGTCATTGGATCACAAACAAACACATATACAGACAAATTATATAAGTCTAGATCAATTTCTGAAATATGTTGCCGTACCGACGGCTTTATCGGGTAATTATTGAGTTTAAAATTCTATCCTCTAGTTCAATATCCATTTAACTAATTTAAATATGAGTCATATTATTTTTCATAGCCTTATAATAATTTTCAAATAATTATTATAATTTATCATAATTTTTCAAACATCATAATTATTATAAAATGATTTAAATATCAAATAATTATATTATCATTAATATTTAATTAATATTAAACTATTAATGAAACCATTGTCAAAATATTAAAGTTATTTATAATAACTTAAAATACTTTTAAAATATTAATATTATCCTTAAATGATTTTTTTAAAATAATTAAAATCACTTTTAAATAATTACCATTAATATTTAAGTATTAATGTATTTATTCACTAAAATATTAAAAGTCATTTAGTATAACTTAAAATATTTTTAATTCATTTACATCATTTCTAAACGATTAATAAAACTATTTTTAAACTATTTATTTAATATATTTATTAAATAAACATAATATCATTAATATTAAATTATTAATGAAATCATCCTTTAAATATTAAAAGTTATATTTTATAACTTAAAATATTCTTAAACACTTCATTTTCATTTAAAATTATTTTTATAATATTGAAATCATTTCTAAACTAATTTATTTAATATAAATATTAACTAAATCAAATATCATTAATATTAAAATATTAATATTTTTCATAACAAAATATCAAAAGTTATATTTTATAACTTAAAATATTTTTATAACCTTTAAAACATTTTTATATGATTTATTACATACTTAATTATCATTAATATAAATTTATTAATGAAATTTCATCAAAAAATAGTAATAGTCATTAAAAATAACTTAAAATATTTTCTTATACCATAACAGACTTAGATTTATAGGGTTTGACATTCGTTGTCAGACCACTTTTTAAATTTTTTCCAGATTTTGAAAATCATCAATTTTGAGCATTTAGATATTATGGATCTACAAGATACCAACCCAGATCATTTATAAACACTACATAGAACATATTACAACACATAAACATAACTTCTAACACGTCATTCAAGATCAGATTTTGGTTTAGGGTTATACCTTTACTTTGGTCAATCTTGATCTTAGGGCTTCTGATTTGTTAGTGGAATTCATGGGGCTTGGTATCGGGACTGATATGTTATAGGAATTTATGGGTTTTAGAGAGAGAAGGTCTTGGAAGAGGGATGGTGAATAAATGGGCAATATGAGTTGTTAGTTCCAGGAGGCACAATAGTTAACTAGAAAGGGGGGTTGAATAAATATTTAAAATTCTTTTCGCTTTTACTTTGTCGGGCTTTTGATAGTGATTTAAACACAACGGAATTAAGGTTTGTTTGATCTCCTTTTTAGATATAAATGAGTTAATGAGAGTGAGGCGCTTATAACGATTCATAAATGCAAGCTATAACAAGAATGCAATAGACACAATAGTTTTAAGTGGTTCAAAGCACTTAAAGCTCCTAGTCCACTCTTCTACTCCTCGAGTAGGAAATCCACTAAGGATGTCTTTTACACTTTCTGAATCTCACAGATTCCTTCTGACCCAAGAGTCTCAGGAACTCTTAGTTCACTCTTGAACTCTTCAAGTCCAGCAGACTTGGTTCTTCACAGTTCACTTTAGAACTCTTCAATTCCTTCTGACTTGGAACTTCTTACTTCACTAGTTTGGCAGTTGTTGATTTCTTGGTTGGTGCTACTAATTTACCGTTAAGTTATTGTTTTAAAGAATGAGTAGCTGAGCAAGCTTTCTCTTTTCTCAGATCGTAGAGTTGAGCGTTGAGTGTTCTTCTTTGTTTTTATTCAATGCTTGCTTAATTTCAATCATCTACAGATGTCGTGCATATATGTGATCCTTGAAATATGTCTGTTGCATCTATCCGTTGGAGCATTTAATGCATTTGCCATTTCTGAACTTTGATGGAGGCTTTTCCTGCATATCTTCTGAATTGCATTCAGGCCCACTGACATAGCAGACTGCTTTCTCACCTAACACCTGAAAAGGTGTTTTTCTCTGTTCCATGGTCCTTTCCTTAACTTCTTCAATAGGTTTCTTTGTTGCATACTAAGGATATTTTTATGCCATTGGGACTGGTGATTACTTCAACGTTTGTAACCCATTCCACATTTGTTAAGATTTTATCTTTAAACAAGTGGTCAAGGCCCACAGCTTCTGACACAGTCAGATGATACTCTAAGATTCTGATCTTGGTGTCTTGCCACCTTCGTGCTTGATGTAGGAAAATGAGAGCACTGCGATTTCTCTTAAGGACTGGCACACTACTATCTTCACTTGTTTGTCTTGCAGACTCTACGTTTCCGAGAGCACTCTATGATCTCTGAGTTGGCTTCAGCAAACGTATGGACCACTCTACGATCTCTGAAGAGGCCCTTCAACGAAGTCATACTACGATTCTTGATGATCTACGATTTTTCCTTGGCTTCTGCAAACTCTTAATCAGCTCAATAGACTACAGTTATGTTTAAAGCCTATCTATTACATTTCAAGATATAGATCAACCTAACATATTTGATCTCTTTATCTATACATTCATTTACAGAATGATAAACATTAAAAGCTTAGATAAACCTAACAATTTTGATCTATCAGTAAGTCCTTGTACAAATATTCCTTAAAGGACTTCACATATAATCATGAGTATTTACTTTAAACATCAAATCAAAATATGCACACTTCTAACAATTTCCCCTTATTTGATGTTGACATAACCAAGGAGATTTGTTGTCATGATTATCAAATTCTATATGTAGTTGCAGCAAAGTAAGTATAACTTAATATTTTAGTGAACATCTGAGTTTCAAATTATCTCTATTTCTTTTGTCGTTTGCTTCTCGGAGGATTTGCATATTCCTCAGCTCTTTATCTCCTGCTAACTTCGTCTCTCCGTGCTATTTCTTCCAGCTGGCTTTAACTTAGTCTTTCATTATGATCGTGCCTATTCATGAATTCAGGATATCCAATTGGCTTTCTTAGGCCTGTGGTGGTCACCTCGTGTGAGCTGGGAGAAGGCCCTTGACTCTTTAATGGTTGAGCCATGATAATTGGCTATTGATCAGATTGTTGAGTGTGATGGCCAGATCGTGGAGTCTGATGGTGAGGCTGCCTTGTAGGATTCCTTGATGATTGAGCTGAGAAAGTGCCTCTACCTCTGCCCTTGCCTTGATCCCCTTTTCCTTTATTCTCCCACTTTATGTCAACATCAAGGGCTCTAATGTCTTCCGATAAGCGAGTCATGCCTAGAACAAGCTCGTTGAGCTAACTTTAGGACTGAGCAATGTCATCACAGTTCTCTTTAATGACAGCATCAAAGCGAGCTTCCCTTGGCTGAACGATGTCCAAGACAGTGTCAGTCTCCTTCATTTGACTCATGGAGAACTCTTGAAATTCTTTCACTGCTGCTCGTAAATTTTTGAGACTTTCCATCATAAGATTTTTCTGGGACTCCTAAGTAGTCTGTAGGATCAAAACAGCATCCCTGTGTCTTTTAGCATCTTGAAAATGAATTTGATCCCGTTCATTTATGCTCTGAATCATCTCCTTTATGATCTCCTGAAGCTTCTTTGTGAGCTCAGAGCTTAGGGTGCTTGGGAGGGAGTTGGCTGCGTCAATGAGATGAGTCAGCCTCAGTTGAACAAGGTTTGAGTGAACTTCAAATTCTTCCTGTATGTCTTTAGTCACTTTTTGGGATGCTTCAGACAGTTCTGCTTTGGTTAGAAGATCTGATATGAGTTCAAGGAGTTGTGAATTGTTTAGAGGAGGGGCTCTTTTGAATTGATCTTGTAGGGTGTAAAGAGCAAGATCAAGGTTAAAACATTCATTAGAGGATGAGGATGGAATATCTAGTGGAGGGGCTTGTGTTTGGGCTACTTGAGTAGGTGGCTCTACGATTTGGGCGTGTGACTCTACGATTGGACTTGAGTCAGTAATCGTAGAGATGAAAGGAGATGGGATTAAAATGAAGTTGGGCATATTTGATTCATCAGCTATAGAATTTTGGGATTATGCAACTGGAAATTGACTTAGTGGATTGAGGACCATTTCCAACCAGCTTGGAAATTCATAAAATTGGCTGGAAAAAGATAGTGGATAGTGATTAACTCTGAATAAGATTGGGATAGATAATACCTCATGCACAATTCTTGAAGAGGGACCATTTGTGATTAGCGGTTTAGCAAAGTTGAAGTTGCCTGGAAATCCATGAGCTAGCACAAAGATGGCTGGATATTCTTTGAAGCTCCAAAACATGTGATTCCAGGAGTTTAGGATTTGAGCTTGTTGAAAAGGCATCATGGGTAGATAGGAGAATAGATTATCGTAGTTAGCTTTCCTATACCCATCACAGCCCACATCTATGATCTCAACTTCGTCATCTTTGTCCTCTTCTCTGTCTTCGTTCAAGGATTCCACTACATCAATGACTTCTTTTTGTTCTTTCTCTAGTTCTCTCTCATTTTCTACAGGAGCAGCTTCTTCTATCATGGGGATATCATGAGGCTCCCCCTCAATATGATCATCCATTTGCATTTCCAGTGGCTCCCCCTCAGCTCGAGCACTTTCTAGGGTGAGAACTTTAGGTAGCTCCCCCTCAACTTGAGCAGTGTTCTCTTATCTAGCTTCGGATAGCCCCTTCTCAGCAGCTATCCTTTTATATTCCTCCTTTAAGGCCTTTTTATTGACAAGAATGTATTTTTGTACAAGTTTTCTTATTGACTTTTTAGGCTGAGCCATAGCATCAGCACTTCCGTCAGCTTCAGCTCTGAACTGTTGATCAACCAGAGTATCTTTTGCAGCAACCTCTTTGGGAGAGGCGTCTAGTCTGGTCTCTACGATCGGTAGAGACTCTATGATCGAGGAGACAGATGGCCTCTTGGACTTGTGATTGTTTTTGTTCTTTTTCAGCAGCTATGAGATGGTAGCTCTGTCTTCATCTGCATCAACCAGCTATTTTTTCCTTCTCATGATCCTAAGAGTTTCAATGTCAGAAAGCTCTTGTGGTATATCAGTGGTTGACCCCTGGGGTTCTTCTGCTATTTGAGCCTTCAGCTTTCTTTTGCCCTTGCTTTTCCCGACTAAGGCAATGGGTTCCTCCTTATTGGTTTCTTCTTCATCTTCTTCAGTCTACCTAACAACAGACATGTTCCCTGGAATTCCTGACTCCTTTGCATCGCCAGTCCTACCATTGAACTCAGATATCATTCGTACATTTTCTGCTGGATTCCTTTTCCAATTCTCGAATAGTTGTTGGGTCTTTCGTCTATTCGGATTGATAAACTCTCCTTCCTCATCTCCTATCTTATCACCCAAAGCAGACTGTAGGATGATACTTATGAATCGCTCGTAGAGTATCTTTCTAGAGCTCTTTGAATTCTTCGAGCCAAGAATCCACTTCCCAATCCATTCAAGCAGTAGGGCTCCATAGTTAAGCTATATCCAAAAACTAATGGCCGTCATGAGCTTGAGCTGTACTTTTTTTATGGAGTCATGGCCGAAGCTCTTGCAGTATATGCATTTTCCAACAATGTCTGCCTGAAATTCGTACCTTTGAGGGAACTTTTTCTTCTTGTACCGTTTGACAGTGGGGAACATTTTGTGGTGCGTTCTCTTAAGTCCTTCATGGAAATCGATGACATCTATGAATGGAAACCCTTCCAATTTGAAACCTAGGGCTAAATTTATATCCTCAGCCTTGAGCCTGATTTCCATATTTCTGACCTTAGTAGTGATGACATCATTTTTGAAAACACCATTTCTGTAGAATTCCATTATCATCTTAGGATATATCAATGTTCTCATACCTAGAGCCTCTTCAAGACCAGCTTTCTTTATCAGAGATAGGGTTTTGAGAAATTTGGGATTAGCTATCTTGAATTCATCGAAACAAAGTCTGTAACCAGAGATGACATTTAAGGCTGCCATTAATTTCTTTGCACAGAGTATGGTTGTTTAAGCTTTTCAGAAAGTTAGGGTTTCTGCTTGTAGAGAGAGTGAGAGAGATGAGCCTTTTGAACTTCTGATTTCAAAAAGGTGTTTTCAAACTGTACTTGTAGCTTCCCTCTCTCCATTTTGCTTAGTGGGGCAGGTGTCAAATTTTACTTGGCTCTACGAATTTAACTGAGGAGGATTATACTGATTTGCCCTCAACTCTTTCTAAGCTGATGTGTCCTTTGGGGGGGGACTACGATCATTGAGGTAACCTTTTTCGAGTGTGTTATGCGTTCATCGAGTCTATTCAGCAATCGTCGAGTCTGAACTGCAATCGTCGTGTCTACTCACTCAAGAATGGTCGTGTTCCGCTTTCAAAGAATCGCTGAGTCCGCTTTCAAGAATCGCTGAGTCCGAATCACGATCGCTCGGTCCCGTCCGGTCCTTGTGATGTACTTTTGATTTGGCATTCTTCTCGGTTTAATGTAGCTCAGGAAGGGCTAACCTCATAGAATGAATCAAGGGTTAGGTTTGTTCCTGAGGCGCTTATCAGAAAGATTGCTTTGTTTTTGAACTTTATCATCACAGTATACTCCTTTGATTTGATGATGGAGGTCTACTATCGTTGAGTCTTCACTGTGATCGTTGTCTTTCATGTGACTGCAGTTCTATGATCGTGGACTTCCTTTCATCATGTCTATGATTTCGAACATAGACCTTATATCTATATGGTTAGCACAAGCATATATTTCATGGTTGTAGATTAAGCATGCCTAGCTCACTTATCAACTTGTTAAACATGGATTCATCTAGAGGCTTTGTAAAGACATCAACAAGTTGATTTTCAGTTGGGATATATTGTAGAGATATGGTTCCAATTTGTACATGATCCCTAATGAAATGATACCTTATTTCTATATGCTTAATCCTAGAATGCATGACAGGATTATGAGTTATTGTCATGGCACTTGTGTTATCACAGTGAACAGGTATGGATTTGAATTCAAACCCATAGTCTACTAGCTAATTTTTCATCCACAGGATCTGAGGACAAAAGCTGCCAGTAGCAATGCATTCAGCTTCTGCAGTTGAAGTAGATACTAAGTTTTGCTTTTTCCTAAACTAGGACACAAGTTCGCTTCTCTAGCAATCGACAAAAGCATCGGGTACTCTTTTCTCGCTCATTTTGTACTCGCAAAATCAAAGATCTCTGTATCCTATTAGTTCAAATAAGGACTCTTTGAGATACCAAAGCCCCAAGTGAGGTGTACCCTTGAGATACCATAAAATCCTCTTTACAGTAGTTAAATGTGATTCCTTATGATTAGCCTGAAATCTAGCACATATGCATGTTGCAAACATTATGTCTGGTCTACTGGCAGTTAGATATAGAAGAGAGCCTATCATACCTCTGTATTAAGTTATATCAATACTTTTACCTTTTTCATCTTTGTCAAGCTTGGTTGCAGGAGCTATTGGGGTTTTCATGGGAGAGGCTGATTCTATGCCATACTTCTTAAATAAATCTTTTATGTACTTAGCTTGGTTTATGAAGATTCCTTCATCAGTTTTCTTTACTTGCAATCCAAGGAAGAAATTCATCTCACCCATCATGCTCATTTCAAACTTTCTCTGCATAAGCTTGGAGAATCTCTTGCATAACTTTTCATCAGTAGATCCAAAAATAATGTCATCAACATATATTTGAACTAATAAGACTTTGTCTTTATGCTTTTTAAGAAATATTGTGGTATCTACTCTACCTCTAGTGAACCCATTTTCGATAAGAAAGTTCGTTAGTGTTTCATACCATGCTCTAGGTGCTTGTTTAAGACCATATAAGGCTTTGTCTAATCTATAAACATAATTAGAAATAGATGGATTGATGAAACCTGGAGGTTGCTATACATAGACTTCTTCTTGAAGTTCACCATTCAGGAATGCACTTTTGACATTCATCTGAAAGACCTTGAATTTCATGTGAGCAGCAAAGGCGAGGAATATTCTGATGGCTTCTAGTCTGGCAAAAGGTGCAAATGTCTCATCGTAGTCAATGCCTTCTTCCTAAGAGTAGCCCTTGGCCACTAGTCTTGCCTTATTCCTGGTTATTACTCCATCTTCATCCATCTTGTTTCTGAAGACCCATTTGGTTCCAATGACAGGATGATTCTTTCGTCTTGGTACCAATCTCCATACTTTGCTTCTTTTGAACTAATTAAGTTTTTCCTGCATGGCTTCTATCCAGCTGGAGTCTTTCATAACATCCTCTATCTTCTTAGGTTCCATTTGTGACATGAAACTTAAATAGAAACATTCATTTTGGGTGGCAGCTCTTGTTTTGACTCTTGCACTCGGATCTCTAATGATCAAGTCTTGAGTGTGATCTCTTTCTTGTTGGGACATCTGTCCTGATGCCTTCTTATCTGAGATCTTCATCTATATCTGCTTCTTGGTGTGGAGTTTCGTTGTCTTGCATAGGCCTTTCTACGATCTCATTTCCTTGCTCAACGATTTCACTATCTTGAACTTCGATTGTAGTGTTGAGCTCAACGACCTCGTTCGTAGTGTTTGAACTGTCGGTCTTAGTGTCTTGCAGCACTATTTTGTCTAAGTCTGTCTCATCAAAGATGATGTGAATCGAGACTTCAATACTTAGTGTCTTTTTGTTGAACACTCTGTAGGCCTTACTGTCTGTGGCATATCCAAGAAAGATTCCTTCGTCTAACTTGGGTTGAAACTTTGTCAAATACTGCTTTCTATTGTTAAGAATGTAGCATGCACAGCCGAATACATGAAAGTAGCTGACACTTGGCTTTCTTCCTTTCCACAATTCGTAGGGAGTCTTCTTAATCGTAGAGTGTATGAGTGATCTGTTATGAGTGTAGCATGCAGTGTTGACAACTTCTATCCAAAAGTATTCAGGTAGATGGGCTACTGCTAGTAGAGTTCTTCCATCCTCTATTAACGTCCTGTTCTTTCTCTCAGCTACTCCATTTTGTTGAGGAGTTCGTGGAGCTGAGAAGTTATGACTGTTGCCATTATTTGTGCAGAACTGGTCAATTTCTGAGAATTCGAATTCTCTGCCATGATCACTCCTTATAGCCTTGATTATCTTCCATTTCTCGTTCATCACTTGTCTGGACATCTTGATCAGTTGGGAGCTTGTTTCATCCTTTGAGGTTAGAAAGAACACCCATGTGAATCTGGTGTAATTATCAACTAATACCAGTGAGTATCTCTTCCCTCCAAGGCTCGTTGTTAGAATTGGCCCAAATAGGTCTATGTGGAGCAACTGCAGGGGCTTGTTAATTGAGTTCGCAGTTTTGCTCTTGAATTAGCTTCTGGTCTGCTTTCCAAGCTGACAAGCATTGCACGACCTTTCTTTAACAAAGTTGAACTTAGGTAAGCCTGCAACTAGATCTTTTGAGGCTAGTTTGAACCTGTTCTTGAAGTTGAGATGAGACAGTCTTTGATGCCATAACCAGCTTATTTCTTCAAATTCTTTATCCAGAAAACATATTATCTCGTCTGAGCTTAGTTGCCCAAGATTTATTGTGTAGACATTTCCTTCTCTTGTTCCAGTTAACTTTCAGCAGATGTCTTCAGGTCTCGGACTTGACACTGATTGTTGAAGAATGTTACTTGATGACCCTTGTCGCAGAGTTGGCTGATGCTTAGAAGATTTTGTTGTAGTACTTCCACATAGGCCACTTTACTGAAGGATACTGCACCATTTCCAACTGAGCCATATCCTCTTGTCTTTCCAGAGCCGTTGTCTCCAAAGATAACTGAGGGACCCTCCTTCTCTATGTAGTTAGACAAAAGGGCTTTGTTCCTAGTCATGTGCCTTTAGCATCCACCGTCCCGTATACTACTGTCAGTGATCGTGGAGCTCCTTTCCTGTGGTAACATTAAACCTTCATTTTGGTACCCATACTTGCATGGGTCGTACTTTGTTAGTACCCTTGGGGACCCAAATTTGCTTGATTTTGGGTCTCACATACATGGAATTATAATAGCACTTTGCAGCCTTGTGACCAACTTTATAGCACACAAAACATCTAATATGATGCATTCTTGTGTGTGTGTGAGAGAATTCTTCTTCCATTTGGACTTTTGTGGATCTTTAGTCATCCTTCTATTAAGCTGATTTTCCTTCTTCTGTGTCCTTGCATTTCATGATTTGTCAGGAGTGTACCTTACCTCTACTGTACCATTCCAGTTCGTTCGTAGAGTTGGTCTTACTCGACTCTACCATCCTTCGAGGTTGGTGAGTAGTGGTTGGGTTACTCTTCCCTTTTTCTAAAACCCAGGCCAACATTAGATCCCTTACTCCTTGGAATATGGATTGAATCAGTAGAGCTGGGTTTGACTGGCTCATCCTTCTGTGAGGATTTCACAAATATAATGCCTCTACTAAAACTTGAAGCATTACTAGTGCTAGTTTCCTTTACTTTTTCCACACATAGCTCTGAGGTAGATTCCCCAAAGCCTAAATCTATTCTGTCAGAGACACTTCTCTGGCTAGAGATTAGGGAGTCCATGGATGATGATGATTTATTCCATATAGAGATTATCTTTTCTAGTTCCTCAATTTTAGAGATTAGACTTGACTCTCTTTGTGCATTGAGCTCAATTGTTTGTTTTAAGAGCTTATTCTCAGCTTCAAATTTGGAGAGAGAGTCAGTACTTAGAAGGGTTATTTCCAGTTCTTCTTGAACTTTCTCTGTGATGCCCCCAAATCCAGGTATCTTCCAACACGACAAATGGTGCTACATGATACTCATAACTGTACATTCATTCTACTGAAATGACATCAAAATGTGTGTTCCAACGACATTCTTATTACATTAATAATAATAAATCCCGTTCCCAGGTTCTTAAACCATTACATTCTTTGTTCATCAAAATATAATACATATACTTACTAGTCTATTACAAGATAAACTAATCATTCATCTTCGCCTTGCCTTTATCCCTACTGGAAACCTCGCTTCGCTCATCTTTAGCTGCATTCATATGATTCAAACAAGAGTGAGCATAACAAGCTCAGCAAGTACGACAATTTCATCTAAACAGCATGCTTGAAACATAGGAAAAGTATATCTTCAATAACTGGATAATAGTTAAGAAGTACTATAAATAATTCAAAATAACATTTCTTTTCCTTCAGAACGTTTTACAACGATAATATTCAGTAGAACATCAATTCTGGTCCAAGACCATGAACATTTCATAATTTCTTTGAAAAGGACAACCCGACACTAAGTACATAAGTCTGACATAGCTTATGAGCACTTCTAGGTGATCAGCCTATAGTACTCTATGTTGATCAACACTACATTCATTAAACGTGTGTACGTTTAAGTTGTGGTAACCTCACGTGCCCATCGAATAATCGATGAAAAATACATTTGTTTATTCATATTCAGGCTTACCTTGAATCTATACCAAACAATTGGCATAGGATAGCGTTAGCAATTCTATATTGAAAGACTTATAAATAAATCAACCAACTTTTCAAGATTATTCTAGCCGAGGTAAAACTGGCATCGACCCTTTAGTAAAACAGTTCATGCATCTTATAACATGAATCACAGAAAACATGGCTAACACGAAGGTTAGACAAGTGTTTAAGAAAAACTTGCTTTCAGCGTCTGCTACAGTAAAATTACTTTTCCTTTGAGTCTTTACAGTCTCTACAACACATAACCACATAACATACCACATTAGGTCATGAATGAACATACATGGTTCCTAATGAATCTTACCCTTCTTCTCAATCTAATTATATATTAGATTTGTTATTATTGGTTCTAGCTTGCCGTTATAATTTACATTGTTCTTACCAACTTCGTTCTCTTCTATAACTTAACTGAAATTATTTCATTAATACAACTCGTTTCGAGTTAATTATCCTTCCTCATGGCTTACTAACGTTCTCATATTATTAATTAAAACTCGATCATCAATGGTTAAGTACACTTATTGCATATCGTTCGCGTTCACGTAATATTCATCAACATTTAGTTGTAACTCGCAACGTTATTGCCATCATCCAAAAATGTTATGCTAAGTTAATTAGTTCATTATCAATTAACTATCTTACCTTTCGTATTCTTAATCGTACTTACTTACTTAATGAAACTCGTTTCAAGTACTTATCTGCCTTTACGGCTTATTATCATTCATCTCTTCAGTATTAATAACTTATATTCCATTAATCTTTCTTTCAACCTTTAGTGTATTACTTAAGGTTTACAACTTCTTAATTGATATAACTTTAAGTTAATTAAGGATTTAATTTACTCTTCCTTCACTTCTCTTTTACTTTACATTCAAAAACATTTCCATTTATGCTTCACTTAGTGTTGAGTATTTGCAAATACCACTTTTTTTCTACAACTCACGCCGCAAAGACGGCTTCTTGTTCCTAGAATTTATTACACTACAATAAGCACCATATCCTTCACTATCATCCGCGTTGCGGTGCCAAACTTTAGTAGCTCACAAGCCTTTTTGGCATTGCGGCGTGACTTACTTTGACTTAACTGGTGCCACGGCGCCAGTACTCAGCACCAGAAAAAATTTGACAGATAACTTTTTATGTGAGATTCCTGGGCTCATAACTTCTTCATTATAAGTCCGAATTGGCTCATTCAAGAGCCTGCGGTTCACAAATTACATACTCTACCTGTTCATGAAAGAATTTTATCTATTTGACTTCGTTAACTACAAATTTACCTATTAGTCCATTTTTAATGATAATAATAAGTGTTCGTGAACGTTCAATGCTCGTTTCTTCGTTCTAAGTCAAAATTCAATCATTTTTGAGTCTGTAACTCTTAAATGCCAAATAATACTTGTCTCCATCAAAAACCAACATTCCCGAGTTCAATATCAAAATCCGACTTCCATCCAGAGAATTTCACGAATTCGACGATTATCGTCCAATCGTGTGAATTCCGGCAAAACTTCGTTACTTAAGATTTGTTCTTCGTTTCAAATGGATTCATTCTGTCATACTAACATCATAACATACTTACTTCATTAACTTATAATCATGATAAGTTATTACTTGTTCTTTGCGAGTTTATAAAAATATAAATTACTTATGAATTCTTTTCTCATGACTTATGATAGTTCATGACTTCTAACCATTACTCTTGCTTCTTGTTATCATACTAACTTCATTAATGTAGACATGGCACAAATCTTACAAGTTATTCTTTAGTTCATAGCTTATATGATTACGAATAGCATATTCATGACTTATACGGCTTAAGTCCATTAATTAATCGTTCTTCTCATTCTTTAGCATACATATTCTATCACAACCCACTTCTCTAACAATGGAAGAGAAAGAGAATCCTGGTTTAAGATTGCTTACCCTTGAATATCACTTGGTTAATCTTTGATCTCCTTCTTGCTTCTTGAAATATTAAAGACTGGCTTTCTAGCTTTTCTAGCTTATTATCTCTAAGAAATAAGCTCTCAACTTGTTGGATGAAATGAACAACCAACAAAATGAAATCCAAGCTTGCTATTTATAGGAAAGTCTAAGTTAGGGTATAATGGTCATAAAACCACTCCACCTCCTTACTATTCCTAGCTTAAACACTAAGTTAACTTGCTCCCCACAACACTTGGCCGTTAAGTTAACTTGGTTACCACACTTACTTAGCCATTAAGTATACTTGTTCATCACAACTTTTATCCTTTGCTTGCTCATCACAACACTTAGTCATTAAGTTACTTGCTCTCTACATTGGATCATCCATGGTTTGCCCCATGGGTTTAAACCATCATATAACACATTGATTCTTACTTTGGGCCTTTAGCTAAATTAATTTAAATTATACATTGGGCTTGTATTAATCCACATTGGATTATACCTTACAAACATTTGGGCTTTAACATAAATTCATATTGGGCTTTATTATTATCCCAATTGGACGTTACAATTTCCTACACAATCCTACAAGTCCATTACACATGGCTTAAAGCCTTACAAAGTATTGTCTATATATTAATCTCGTATTCTAACTAGTATACTTATTCATCATATACGACATACCATTATTCATATGTACTCGTATAATACCCCGTATCATACTCGTATTCATTATCTCGTTTAATACTTACGCATTATACAATCATTGCTTTAATTAATTATACACATTTAAATTCCTTCTCGAGAATCACTTTTCCTAATTGTTAGGTTTTAAGTCCGTAGGCGAAAAATTCTGTTTTCTATAACTGAAATATTATTTGATATTCCATCTCACCTCGATATTCTATCGTTACGTATTTCTCGGAAATTCAAAAATAATTTCCAAGCAGAAATGCATGAATAGTTTTTTTCAAAAAATTTCTCGAAAAGCTTTTATTTTTGTCTTGGAAGTTCAAACACTTTAATTCTACCACATAGCCAAAATACTATGACGTTCTGACATGTTTAGGTCATCGAACGACCTTCAAATAGCTTACTCCAAAAAATAATCAATTAAATTCATTTAATCCACATAATCAAAGAAAATTTTAATTCTCATAAAATTCGATTTTTCTGGGGCGTTACACTCTTCCCACCTTATAAGGATTATGTCCCCAAAATCTCGCTAATAATACATACACCATTGAGGAAAATTTTTCTTTTGTTTTAATCTCAGGTTCCCACAATGCTTTTTCAACATTGTGGTTCTTTCATTTCACCTTCAACGAAGGTATTATCTTATTTTTCACGGCTTGTCACTTCTTATCAATAATTTGAGTTGGAAGTTTAAATACTTATTAATATATTACGCTATCTTCCTCTGATTAATTCTTCTGTTAACTTTAAAATTATTTTTAACTCAAATTCCTCCTTCAAAACAAGATTATACTTGATCTTCTCTTCATCATGCATCCTCTTCTTCATTCGCTTGCATTCCTCATTACCTAGTTGTACTTAATTAACGCGTTCCATTATTGTGGATTGAGTCTACATTGTGAATAACATTTCTACCCCTTCATTCCGTAATTTAACTTCTAACTTCGTTTTCGCCATTTTCGTTATTAACTTATTCTGAGTTTTTAACGTAAATAACTTCCAATATCCTTTATACTTAACGCGTCGGCTGCTACGTTTAGCTTCCCTGAATGATATAACATATCACAGTCGTAATCTCTTATCCATTCTAATCACCCTCTCTTCTTCATATTCAACTCCTTCTGTGTGGAGATATATTTCAGACTCATAGAGTCCATGTATATCTCACACTTCTCCCCGTATAAATATTATCTTCAGATTTTTAATTTAAAATTTCAGCTGCCAATTATAGATCATAAGTAGGATAGACCTTCTCACAATCTCTTAACTGGCGTGATACATACACAATGACCTTGCCATGCTATATGAGCACGTAATCTCGTCATCTATGCGAAGCATCGAGATACACTACATAATTCCTCATATCATCTCATAAAGATAATACAGGTGCCATACTTAACTTCCTTTTTAGTTCTTAAAAACTATTTTCTCACTCCTCATTCCCAACATACTTATCAATAAAACATCTGTCTATTTCTTAAGCTACCATTCACACGTAGTGAATTCCGTATCCAACTTCTCCTTCCGTAGTGTTTCACACACTATTTCCAAATGTTCAACGTGATCTTCTGGCGTCTTAAAATAGACTAGAATATCACCAATGATCATTACGACATCTTTGTCCAAATATTATTTGAACACTCTGTGACGCTAATGGTATTTCAACCACAAGAGAACATATCCATTTACCACCGACTTGCTCAGTGCCTCTTACGGAAAATCTAGCTTCCGTACATTAGTCAACCCAAATGACATAACCAGAAACTTGTCATAACTATAACGAGTTCTGAACGTCCTCCTAGGTACCTCACACTTCCTTACGTTCCAACGACAATACCCCGTACACAAATCTATCTTAGAAAAATTCTTGGCCCCTTTTCAACTGATCAAATAGATCATCGATCCTGGGTTATGGATACTTACTCTTAAACGCTAAGTTACTCCTCTTACGATAGTCGATACGCAGACGTAACAACTCATCTTATTCCTTAACATTCTCCTAACTTGCGTCAAGATTAGACAACATGTAAGTCGCAGTGCTTTATTACCGTAAATTACTACCTTGGGTTTTCTTAAAAAACCAACTTTTCATACTTTTATTCTAACAATTAATTAAATTTCTATGGTTACTTAACTCATTCCTACCAAGAATTTCTTCAAATTATCTCAACTTTATCGGTACTTATTTACCGATACTTGCTTACCTTATTATTCATGAAACAATTTCCACGAATATAATTAACGAAAGTTATTTCCTCCTCCTCTGCCTTAATGTTTAAAGGTACTTATAATCCCTTTCAGAAAGACTCCTAGATGAGTCTTTCCACATGTCTTACACACTTCGATCATACGCTTAGGATCCCCTTGTCCCACTCCAGTATTCCCGGAGTTAAAAATTCTTTCTTTTTGGCATACTGCCACTGACATTCTCTGCCTTGTTTCCTCCCTCTCCCTTGCTCTTGTTCTTCCTCTCTTTGTGGTATTAAATCAACACCTCACTACCACCCTCTGCTATAATCACCTTCTCCAGAATGGTCCCATAGGAAATAATCTAAAACACCGAAATCCTACTATAGAGCAAGGGTTTTAGGCCCTGCTCAAACCTATGAGCCTTCCTTTCCTCAGTGTCCACTTGATGTGAATTAAACCTTGCCAATCCATTGAATCTGGTCGCGTACTGGGGAACCATCATATCCCCTAGTTTAAGTTCTAAGAACTTAATCTCCATCCTCCCTCGCATGTTTGTAGGGAAATAATTCTCAAAGAAAACCTTCTTGAATTGTTCCCCTGTTATCGCATCTATTGTAGCCCCATCCTGGTGAGCCTCCCACCAAAATTTGGCTTCCCCTTTCGTCATATAAGTCGCAAAAGAAATCTCTTGGGTCCTTCGTTCCTTTGAACTCCGGTGGACCTATATTTTTATACTTTTTAAAGGTAGTCTTTCTGGCTACTCTAGGTCCCGCGGGTATTCTACCCTAGGTTTGGTTAGATGCAGCTGTTAATAAATTAACGAACTCTTACATAGGGTTGTTTTAACCCCCCCCCCTGATTATTGTTGTGTTAATCCTCTTCCTGATTACGTTGTCTTCTCATTGGCGGCATTTTTTGATTAAATAAATAAAATATCATTATTATCTATTTACTTGCTTGGTTATCCTTCCATACTAATAACTCATACCACATCAAAGCACATTAAATAAAAACTTCATTATATTAATATGCTTCTTCATAGTTTGAAAGTATTTGCAATTTTCTTTATATAGCCAAAAGCTATTACATTTCTATCCTGCAATTGAACTTCACAAAAGTTGGGATTTACAAAAAGACTACCCTTTTATACAAAAGAGGGTTTACGTCACTACACACATATTTCTAACTCTAGATTTCTAATAATGCATAACAGTGTCCTCGTGTTTCTCATTCGCAATCTTTGCTACAGTATCCCGACTAATCATATGACAGGTTTGTCCTAACTCAATGGAATAAGAAGAAACTTTAAGCTTGAAATCCTTATGAGCACTCTCATGGATGTAAGACATCCGTGCTATCTTCCGGTCCTTCTCACCCAGTTCCCTAAGAATCTCATCGGCCTCTTCTTTATAGTCCCTAGCCTGCTCTGTCATAAGCACATGTTTATCGTGCTCTGACTCAAAATCTGCTTCTGCAGACATCTTAGCTTCATTGAGATAACTAATCTCTTCACTGATTCTCGCATAACCGCATTTCAATTGCACATTCCTCGTTGTTAACTTCGCCAGATACAATGCTCTCATTGCATCTGGAGGTGATAACTCTAATGTAGGTCCCACCGTATCAACCGATGTTACCTCCATTCCTTCCTCCACATCGTTCATCATACTAAGGTATGACACTATATCCATATCTCCGTCAGAGTAGTCTTCCTCAGAAAAGTACTCCTCTGGCTCCGACTCCTCTAGAATCACTAATGGTACCTTTGCCACCAGCATAGGTACAGGCTCTACTCTGTTCACAATTTATTCGCTCACCGCGTGTATATCTCTATACATCAAGCTATCGATCGACATCCTACAATAACACATATGTTGATTAGCACATAACACAAAATAGTATAAGCACAAATAATTTTTAATTTATTTAGGGTTATTTCCCATCTTTTAAATCTTCCACTACTGAGTTTACTCAATACCTTATTGACTCATTTAACTTAAGTAAAGCTCGAGTTTACTTCCTTCGTACTTTTCTTCCTTAATAAGGTTATTAGTTTAAGGTTCTTCCCCCCTTTAAGTTTTATAACCTAATGCTTCGATACCAACTTGTAACGCCCCCAAATTCGGGTATCTTCTAACCCGATAAATGGTGCTACACGGAACTCATAACTGTACATTCATTCTACTGAAAACGACATCAAAATGTGTGTTCCAAAGACATTCTTATTACATTAATAATAATAAATCTCGTTCCCAGGTTCTTAAACCATTACATTCTTCGTTCATCATAATATAATACATATACTTACTAGTCTATTACGAGATAAACTAATCATTCATCTTTGCCTTGCCTTAATCCCTACTGGAAACCTTGCTTCGCTCATCTTTAGCTGCATTCATATGGTTCAAGCAAGAGTGAGCATAACAATCTCAGCAAGTACAACAATTTCATCTAAACAACATGCTTGAAACATAGGAATAATTTATCTTCAATAACTGGATAATAGTTACGAAGTACTATTAATAATTCAAAATAGCATTTATTTTCCTTCAAAATGTTTTACAATGATAATATTCAGTAAAACATCAATTCTGGTCCAAGACCATGAAAATTTCATAATTTCTTTGAAAAGGACAACCCGGCACTAAGTCCATAAGTTCGGCATAGCTTACGAGCACTTCTTGGTGATCAGCCTATAGTACTATATGTTGATCAACACTACATTCATTAAATGTGTGTATGTTTAAGTTGTGGCAACCTCATGTGCCCATCGAATAATCGATGAAAAATACATTTGTTTATTCATACTCAGACTTACCTTGAATCCATACCAAACAATTAGCGTAGGATAGCGTTAGCAATTCTATATTGAAAGACTAGTAAATAAATCAATCAACTCTTCAAGATTAGTCTACCCGAGGTAAAACTGGAATCGACCCTTTAGTAAAACAGTTCATGCATCTCATAACATGAATCACAAAAAACTTGGCTAACACGAAGGTTAGACAAGTGTTTAAGAAAAACTTGCCTTCAATGTCTGCTATAGTAAAAGTACTTTTCCTTTGAGTCTTTACAGTCTCTACAACACATAACCACATAACATACCAAATTAGGTCATGAATGAACATACATGGTTCCTAATGAATCTTACCCTTCTTCTCAATCTAATTATATATTAGATTTGTTATTATTGGTTCCGGCTTGCCGTTATAATTTACATCGTTCTTACCAACTTCATTTTCTTCTATAACTTAACTGAAATTATTTCATTAATACAACTCATTTTGAGTTAATTATCCTTCATCACGGCTTAATAACGTTCTCATATTATTAATAGAAACTCGATCGTCAATGGTTAAGTACACTTATTGCATATCATTCGCGTTCTCGTAATATTCATCAACATTTAGTTGTAACTCGCAACGTTATTGCCATCATCAAAAAATATTATGTTAAGCTAATTAGTTCATTATCAATTAACTATCTTTCCTTTCGTATTCTTAATCATACTTACTTACTTAATGAAACTCGTTTTAAGTACTTATCTGCCTTTACGGCTTATTATCATTTGTCGCTTTAGTATTAATAACTTATTTTCCATTAATCTTTCTTTCAACATTTAGTGTATTACTTAAGGTTTAAAACATCTTAATTGATGTAACTTTAAGTTAATAAAGGATTTAATTTACTCTTCATTCACTTCTCTTTTACTTTACATTCAAAAACATTTCCATTTATGCTTCACTTAGTAGTCTTCAAGGCTGTTTGCCATTTTTGCTCTACACCTCGAAGTCATGCCTACAGGCTTTCTCTTGTTCCTAGGATACGGCACACACAATCGAGGCGCCATATCCTTCACTATTGTCCGCATCATGCGATCAAGAAACTTCTTGAGAGCTCACAAATTTTTTACGCCGCCGCATATGACTTCATTTTGTTTTGATCAGCCATGCACACCAAGATTGCGTGCGTAATAAATTTAATAGATAACTTTTTATGTGAGATTCCCGGGCTCATAACATCTTCGTTAAAAGTCCGACTTGGCTCGTTCAAGAGTTTACGGTTCACAAATTAGATACTCTACGTGTTCATACAAGAATTTTATCTATTTGACTTCATTAACTACAAAATCACCTTTTACTCCATTTTTAATGAAAACAATAAACGTTCGTGAACGTTCAACGCTCGTTTCTTCGTTCTAAGTCAGAATTCGATCATTTTGAGTTTGTAACTCTATAATGCCAAATAAGAATTGTCTCCATCGAAAACCAACATTCCCGAGTTCAATATCAAAATTTGACTTCCATCCCGAGAATTTCACGAATTCGACGACTATCGTCCAATCGTGTGAATTCCGGAAAAACATCATTACTTAAGATTTGTTCTTCGTTTCAAATGGATTCATTCTGTCATACTAATATCTTAACATACTTACTTCATTAACTTATAATCATGATAAGCTATTACTTGTTCTTTGCGAGTTTATAACTTATAAAAATATAAATTACTTATGAATTCTTTTCTCATGACTTATGATAGTTAATGACTTCTAACCATTACTCTTGTTTCTTGTTATCATACTAACTTCATTAGTGTAGACATGGAACAAATCTTACAAGTTCTTCTTTAGTTCATAGCTTATATGATTACGAAAAGCTTATTCATGACTTATACGGCTTAAGTCCATTAATTAATCATTCTTATCATTCCTTAGCATACATGTTATACCAGTACCCACTTCTCTAACAACAGAAAAGAAAGAGAATCATGGTTTAAGATTGCTTACCCTTGAATATCACTTGGTTAATCTTTGATCTCCTTCTTACTTCTTGATATATGAAAGACTAGATTTCTAGCTTTTCTAGCTTATTATCTCTAACAAATAAGCTCTCAACTTGTTGGATGAAATGAATAACCAACAAAAAGAAATCCAAGCTTGCTATTTATAGGAAAGTCTAAGTTAGGGTATAATGGTCATAAAACCACTCCACCTCCTTACTATTCCTAACTTAAACACTAAGTTAACTTGTTGCCCACAACACTTGGCCATTAAGTCTACTTGGTTACCACGCTTACTTAGCCATTAAGTATACTTGTTCATCACAAATTTTATCATTTGCTTGCTCATTACAACACTTAGCCATTAAGTTACTTGCTCCGTACTTTGGATCATCCATGGTTTTCCCCATGGGTTTAAACCATCCCATAACACATTGATTCTTACTTTGGGCCTTTAGCTTAATTAATTTAAATTATACATTGGGCTTGTATTAATCCACATTGGATTATACCTTACAAACATTTGGGCTTTAACATAAATTCATATTGGGCTTTATTATTATCCCAATTGGACGTTACAATTTCCTACACAATCCTACAAGTCCATTACACGTAGCTTAAAGCCTTACAAAGTATTGTCTAGATATTAATCTCGTATTCTAACTCGTATACTTATTCATCATATACGATATACCATTATTCATACGTACTCGTATAATACCTCGTATCATACTCGTATTCATTACCTCGTTTAATACTTACGCATTATACGGTCATTGCTTTAATTCATTATACACATTTAAATTCTTTCTCGAGAATCACTTTTCCTAACTGTTAGGTTTTAAGTCCACAGGAGAAAAACTGTGTTTGCTATAACTAAAATATTATTGGATATTCCATCTCACCTCGATATTCTATCGTTACATATTTCTCAGAAATTCAAAAATAATTTCCGAGCAAAAATGCGTGAATAGTGTTTTTCAAAAAAAAATTCGGAAAGCTTTTATTTTCATCTTGGAAATTCAAACACTTTAATTCTACCACGTAGCCAAAATACTATGATGTTCTGACATGTTTAGGTCATCGAACGACCTTCAAATAGCTTACTCCCCTAAATAATCACTTATATTCATTTAATCCACATAATCAAATAAAAATTTAATTCTCATAAAATTTGATTTTTCTAGGGCATTACATTCTATTTCTCCTTTTGAAGAAGTGAGTAGTCCTTAGACAGAACTCTAAACCATTTCATGTATTGATGCAGATAAGATGTTATGCCATGCAGTGCAGTTCTTAAATCATCAATGTCTACATCAGGAGAGTTAAAGTTAAATACATCATCTATACTTACTTCATGTATGTTGGAGTTCTGTTTGTCCTTTTCATTCTTGGCCATTAGGCAAAGATTTTCCATTTGAGGATCTTCATCATTTCTAGATTCAGGAGTTGAGTCATTATCTGAGTCAGTCCATGATCCTCCAGCTACAAGGCCTTTGTCTCTCTTCTGAGGCCTTTTGTTGCCTTTATATTCCTTATTTGAATGTGATTTCTTCTTTAGTTCTTCTCTGAGAGGTTTGTTGTAGTTAGTAATAAAATGGCCAGGTTTCTTGTAATTGTAGTATACATCATTCATTTGCTCCTTGTTGTTGTAGTTGTTTTCTTTCTTTGGCTTGTTGGTTTTGCCTTGACGCATGAACCTTCTGAGTCTCTTCACCAGCATTGCAAAGTCCTCATCGTCATCTTCATCATAGTCAGAGTCAATTTCAGTGTTGACCTTGGAGGTGCTTTCAGTTGCTTTGAGAGCAACACCCTTATCCTTCTTTCTTCCTTCGGATAAAGTTTCTGCTCGTTGAGTCAGCTCTAGTTCGTATGTCAGAAGGTTGCCATATAACTGTTGAACAATCATCTCATGGAGATTCTTTGACTCTCTAATAGCAGTGGTTTTGGCATCCCACTTGCTTGGTAAGGCTCTCATGAACTTTATGATTAGATCTTTATTTGGATAGATCTTTCCATAGACTCGTAGAGAGTTGAGCAGAACGTTGAATCTCTCGTAGGTGGCAGTGATGTTTTCTCCTTGAATGTGTGCAAACATTTCATATTGCTGTGTCAGGAGAGATTGTTTGTTTTCTCTGACTTCTTCCATTCCTTCATGCATGATGAGCAGTGCTTCCTAAACCTCCTTTGTTGTTTTGATGTTGACCACATTTTTGAACAGATCATCTTCTAAGGATTAAAACAAAATGTTCTTGGCCTTTTTGTCGAGTTAAATAGCTCTTTTCTCGTTGTCTGTGCATTCTCCTTTGACCTTGATCTGTATTCTGTTTGGATGTTGGTGCAAGCTTTGTAGGAATGTAGGGCCCATTTTGAACAATTCTAAATAGATCTTCATCTATTGAATCCATGTATGCTTGCATCCGAACTTTCTAATTGGCAAATTTATCCTTATTGCACATAGGTGGCCTGCTGCCTCCTCCAGTCTTTGATTCACTTGGTAAGTGTGTCATTGGATCTATGTAAGCTTTGTAGGCTATATAATAGAACCTACTTTGATACCAATTGTTAGTTCCCGGAGGCACAATAGTTATCTAGAAGGGGGGTTGAATAGATATTTAAAATTCTTTTCGTTTTACTTTGTCAGTTTTGATAGTGATTTAAACACAGCGGAATTAAGGTTTGTTTGATCTCCCTTTTTAGATATAGTGAGTTAATGAGAGTGAGACAGTTATAACAATTATAGCAAGAATGGAATAGACACAACAGTTTTAAGTGGTTAAGAGCACTTAAAGCTCCTAGTCCACTCTTCTACTCCTTGAGTAGGAAATCCACTAACGATGTCTTTTACACTTTCTGAATCTCACAGAATCCTTCTAGACCAGCAGTCTAGAAACTTCTTAGTTCACTCTTGAACTCTTCAAGTCCAGCAGACTTGGTTCTTCACAGTTCACTTTAGAACTCTTCAAGTCCTTCATACTTGGAACTTCTTACTTCACTGGTTTGGCAGTTGTTGAGTTCTTGGTTGGTGCTACTCAGTTGCCGTTAAGTTCTTGTTTTAAAGATATGAGTAGCTGAGCAAGCTTTCTCTTTTTCTCAGATCATAGAGTTGAGCGTTGAATGTTCTTCTTAGTTTTTGTTCAATGCTTGCTTAATTTCAATCATCTGCAAATGTCTTACATATATGTGATCCTTGAAATCTGTCCGTTGGATCCATCCGTTGGAGCATTTAATGCATTTACCGTTTTCGAACTTTGATGGAGACTTTTTCTGCATATCTTCTGAATTGCATTCTGGCCCACTGACATAGCAGACTGCTTTCTCACCTAACACCTGAAAAGGTGTTTTCCTCTGTCCCATGGTCCTTTCCTTAGCTTCTTCAATACGTTTCTTTGTTTGCATACTAAGGATATTTTTATGCCATTGGGACTGGTGATTACTTCAACGTTTGTAACCCATTCAACATTTGTTAAGATTTTATATTTAAATATGTGGTCAAGGCCCATAGCTTCTGACACAGTCAGATGATACTTTACGATTTTGATCGTGGTGTCTCGCCACCTTGGTGCTTGGTGCAGGAAAATGAGAACACTACGATTTCTCTTAAGGACTGGCACACTACGATCTTCACTTGTTTGTCTTGCAGACTCTACGTTTCTGAGAGCACTCTGCGATCTCTGAGTTGGCTTCGACAAACGTCTGGACCATTCTACGATCTCTGAAGAGGCCCTTCAAGGCAGTCATACTATGTTCCTTGATGCTCTACGATTTTGCCTTAGCTTCTACAAACTCTTAATTAGCTCAATAGACTACAGTTCTGTTTGAAGCCTATCTATTACATTTCAAGATAAAGATCAACCTAACATATTTGATCTCTTTATCTATACATTCATTTACAGAATGATAAACATTAAAAGCTTAGATCAACCTAACGATTTTGATCTATCACTAAGTCCTTGTACAAATATACCTTAAAGGACTTCACATAAAATCATGAGTATTTACTTTAAACATCAAATTAAAATATGCATTCTTTCAACATAAGCACTTTTCTCTCTCTTATGATCTATATATGTTATAATACAATGCTTATAGCTGAGATATATGGCTGGTAGCCGGAGATTTTAAGCATGTGGGAAACCAAGAGTTGGTTACCAACTACATACATGGAAAGATGCACAAGTTATCTTCAATTATGCAAAAAGGGGTATAATAGTCATTTAACTTATGATTTTAATGGCAAACGTGTAATATGTCAAACCCTTAGAGTTTAACCCTAAGGTTTTCAAAAAAAATATTTCTAGGATTTTTATTTTGGTTTTAAAATAGCAAAAAAACTAGTTTCTAAAAATGAAATTTAGGGTTTTCTAATTAGATTAGGATATCTAATTACATTATACAAGAACATAAGGGTTTAAAATCCACTAATTAGCATTAAGCTTTATCATTTAGCGATTAGGGTTCCTCATTTAGTAATTAGGGTTTCTAGTTTGCCGATTAGGGTTTATAATTAAATAGGATTTCTAAATATTAATTAGTGTTTTTCTAATTAACATTAAATTCTATAATACTTAACCATAATCATAACAACACAGTTACATAACAGTCTCGAACTCATAATTGAGTTTCGAATTAGGGTTTTCACTTAACAATTACCTAATTACTATTTAAGGTTTCTAATTTTAGAAATTAGGATTTTAAATTACTAATTAGGGTTTTCCATAATTAGCGTTAAAACCTATAATATATATCATATACCACATAACACAGTGACTTAACAGATTTTAAAGTCTCATCTGATCTTAAAATTAGGGTTTATTAAAATAATATTAGGGTTTTGTAATACTGTACCATGATTGACAAATCATTATCAGTCTACACATATACAATACATATTCATAGTACTGAAATATAATAATATTATATTACTATTCTCATTCCTTGATCAAAATCCAAATTTAGGGATTGGATTCCATATGTGATTTATCTTTCATATATAACATTATTAATTAAGTCAAAAATAATTAACTTAACTAACCTAAAATAATTTCATATAATAAAATAAAATAATTATTATAATAATGCTATGATCATTTCATATATTATTTAAATAATATAAAATCATATTTTTATGGAAAATAATTAATAAAAACATTTCTACTATAAATTAATTATTATAAGAATATAATTTATAATGATCAATAACTCTAAAATAAAATTATTTGTAATCATTCATGTAATAAATAAATTTTATATTCATCACATAAATACATACACATTACCTTGGACGCATTCTCACCTTTAACATAAAAAAAAATTATACGCAAAATTTCTGATTTAATTATATAGAAAATATCGGGCTATTACATTCACCCTCCCTTATAAAGATTTCGTCCCCGATATCACCGTTTTAAAACATATACATACTAGGGTACATAGTATACACAATCATTGCAAGTAGATCTCGATCATAATTTATCGCACCGATCTTTAACTATTCACATAACGCTTGCTTATCTAATTAAACGGAAAATTGATTTCTAATAGAACTCAATTTCCTCCTTCAAAATTTCTTTATAAAATAATTTACTATATATAAGAAAATAATATATAAGAAAATAAAAGTTATACGAGTAATACCTAGAGTTGCATCCCCGGCTGCTACCGGATCTTGAACATTCATGATGAAGACTCTTGCGATTAATTTTGTTGGTTTGTCTGTTGAAGTTGGTCTCGTTGTCGCCAATGTCCTGCTGTCTTTTCCCGTATTCACATTTCTTGCCTCCCTTCTCCTTCTTGGACAGTCTTTCACCTTATGCTCCATTGATTCACAAATAAAACACCCATTATACATTCTTGGATTGGGGCAGTTGGGAGAGATATGTCCCTTCTGTCCACACTTATAACACACAAACTTACCTTTAAGACACTCTTCCGAGTGATTCCTTCCGTAATTCCTACATTGCATAACTTGTTTCTTTCCACCTCCTGACCTATTTTCGGTATTCCCAAAATTATCTCCTTTCTTTTGTTTCCAATCCTACCACCATCACTCCTTTCTCCGGCTCTAGCTTGATTTGCCTCCACCAAAAATAATTTGCCTCCCATTTTATCATATAGGTGACAAAAGCTGTCTTTTGCCCCTCCGTTATCCTAGCTATCACAAATGCTTATACAGGGTCAGTTGATCCTCTAAATCCTGGAAGTTTGACCGCCTTGAAGTCTTTGACGTTTGCCTATCGATTATTTGGCTGATTTCCCGCAGCTGGTATTCCATTCTGCATAGCTTGAGCGAGCAAATTCGCAAAATTTTATATCGAGTCTGGTTGTCCTCCAACTTTATTGTCAACTTCTTCTGCACTTTTGGTTTCATTTTCGTCTTGGCGGCATTATCATAAATTATTCCTTATTAACTTATATTCTAAGCCTTATCGTATACGTTTAACATATAATGCGAAATTTTCTACTCAATTAATCATGTATTCAAAATATTGGAATTTGAAAATTTGGTTTACTGTAGTAACCAGTGTTCCAATAAATAATTACTATCTTTATACAAACTTATTTCATTAATCAAACATAGATTCATATTCATAGCTTTTGACATATCATAGCACATACTGCTTTAAACATCCATTGTCCCTTTGTAACTCAAAAGTCGGGATTCGCTGCCACAACTTATATGAAAGTTGAGAATATTACCTTATACAGACATACCTATCATATACACAACAAAGAACACACATATTCAAGTAATACTAATACTACTTATTTCTTACGCCTTCACTAAAGATCAATTACTTAGTATTCTATAAAATTACCATCATCCTTAATAATCCATTCACACCTAACTATACCAAGTTCGTCGAACTTACTACATTATTAGTTTAAGAACTCACCACAAACATATGAGTTTAAGAACTCGAGCTTGACAATCTATTCTCTAACTATACTCTACCTATCAGTTATACTATCGTTTCTGGGTCCGGTACTACATTTTCCAGTATAATGACCTCATTAGGTTTGCTTTCAAAATGAGCCTCTATTTCAGCTATTGACTTTGACATTGGCTCGGTTATGGAGGTTGACTCTTTCTTTACGATCTGAGGGTATCCTAATCCTTTTCTATCTAACATCTACACATAAATTATCCTGATTTGCATATAATATATACACATAACAAATAATAGTTTATATAAGTTATCTTTTATTTGGTTTTACGATGAACTCGTTCAATTCATCTCCTTATAAACTCTATATGAGTTATTTGTATTTTCAACGTTTCCCTCCATCCCAAGGTTATAGCCTAATGCCTATCCTACCTAAGGTTTCTAACCCTAAAGCTCTGATACCATATTGTAACACCCCCAAATTTAGGTACTTGAAACCCGAACTCGATGCTTTACGATACCATTTCTATGAGCGAAAATAATACTAATAATAATAACAGTAATATAAATATCAAACTTAATTTACATATATCAGAGTCTAATCCCAAGTACGCAACCTTTACTACAATACATTACATGATAGATAATAAATATCATGGTCTAAATATTGTCTAACTATTATAAAAGATACCAATAAACTTATTCCGTTTGCTTTCCTTTTTCAATTGTTCTTGGCCAAACCTTCAGGTTGTTCACAATTAGCTGAAAACATTTAAATTAAGCAAGGATGAGCATTTGAGTGCCCAACAAGTAATAGCAATTATAAATATAAGCTGAAAGAAGTAAATGTTTTCTTTGTACGACACTTCTACAATGAATCAACAGTTGTGAAGTAAGATAAACCAGTAATAATAACATAACAATTCTATATCAAATTTTTGAAACTACGTACTGACTATAACTGGAGATTAGTCGACAGACTATGAACATTGTTTTCTATTTTTGAAAAGGTTAAACAAAACTTCATCTGCAAACCGTTATAACTTACGGGCACGAGGGTGTACATCCCATGTGCCCTGTATTGATCAATACTACATGCAAGAATGATATTATCGTTCATCTTTTCCGCCTTGGGCATATAAAAGTTTTCCTATATTCGGGATGTTCATACTTAATCGAGAATCCAAACCAAAGCAATTTGATTGGATACAATAAAGTTTTATCATGTTCAACAATATTTCTAAATCTGTGTCTAGCTGGGTTAAATATCTTAGACGGATTTTAATTAATTTATACATATCAGAGATTGATATGTGTGTATTAACATGTGATTAACTACAATGATTATCTAATATGGTTTTAGCAATGATCCAATCAAAGTTACAGGCACTATTGAACTACCAGTGATCTTCGGCACAGCTCCTCGACAGGTAGAAATAACATGTAAATTTTATGTTGTGCATGTAGATTCGGCTTACAACGCCATACTGGGTAGACCTACTTTGACTGCACTACAAGCTATCACATCAATTCCTCACTTCAAAATCAAGTTCCCAACAGCACATGGAGTTGGTGAGGTAGCAGGGGACTTGGATCTGGCCAGACGATGTTATCGGAATGCTGTGATTGCTTCGGGAGTGGGGGTCAGCAAGCAAAAGCAGACTATGACGATAGAGATCGAACCATTTACCGAAAGCAGTTCGGAGCCATTGGTCATGCCTACAGGAGAGACGGAGGAGATTGAGCTGGTTATTGGTAAGAAGGATAAAACAGTGAAGATAGGTTCGGGTCTGCCGGAACCTCTCCGGACAAATCTTATGGAACTTCTTTACTGTTATGCAGACATTTTTTCATGGGAGCCTCAGGATATACCTGGAATCAGCCAAAAGATTATCGAGCACCGGTTGGATGTGGATCCATCAAAGAAGCCAGTTCGGCAGAAAAGGCGGATATTTGCACCAGAGCGTCAACGGATCATCGATGAAGAGATTGCAAAGTTGATTGCTGCTGACTTCATCTTTGAGATAGACTACCTAGAGTGGATGGCTAATGTGGTGTTGGTCCAAAAGCAGAACGAGAAGTGGCGAGTGTGCATTGACTATACGAATCTGAATAAAGCTTGCCCGAAAGACTTCTATCCTCTACCCCACATTGACCATCTTATTGATGTGACTTTGGGGTATGCACTACTAAGATTTCTGGATACTTTTTCAGGTTATCATCAGATCTCTATGTGCAAAGAGGATATTCTGAAGACAACATTCATCACACACCGTTCGGTGTATGCCTACAAGAAGATGACATTTGGCTTAATTAATGTTGGGGCCACCTATCAGAGAATGATGAACTTCATCTTCCAGAAGCAGCTAGGATGGAATATGGAGGTTTATATGGATGACATGATAGTGAAGAGCATGATTGTTTAGAAGCACCTGGATGATCTAAAGGAATGCTTTCGGACGGTCCGTCATCATAAGTTAAGGCTCAATCCTACTAAGTGCACCTTTGGGCTCGGTGCGGGGATGTTCCTGGGCTATCTGGTCAGTCAAAGGGGTATCGAAGCCAATCCAGAAAAGATCCAGGCTATTCTAAACATGAAGACTCCTCAGTCATTCAAAGATGTTCAACGTCTTACTGGGAGGATTGCAGCTTTAAGGAGATTCATGTCCAAATTGGCAGAAAGATGTTTGCCATTCTTTGACACGTTAAAGGGACTGAAGAATGCAAAGACGTTCGAGTGGATTTCGGAGTGTGAAGACGCCTTCCAAGGAATAAAGACGTATTTGTCTTTAGCACCTTTGTTGGTAATACCCGCTCCTGCTAAGACTTTGTACTTGTATCTGGCAGCTAGTTCATTGGCAGTGGGAGCAGTTTTGGTTCGAGAAGTGGGGGGAAAGCATCATCAAATTTATTACGTCAGTCATGTCCTAAGGGATGCTGAAACCAGGTACCCGAATATTGAGAATTTTGACTTTTCTTTGATAATAGCTAGTCGAAAGCTTAGGCAATATTTTCAAGGTTGGCTCTTGGTGGTTTATACGGATCAACCTTTGAAGAAGGTGATGAGCAAGCCAGAAGTTTCGGGGAGATTAGCTGCATGGACAATGGAGTTATCCCAATTTTTCATTTAATACCATCCCCGAACAGCTATAAAAAGGGACAAGCCTTGGATGATTTTATGGTGGAGTGCTCATTTTCTAATGCTGATGCAGATTTGCCAGAAGCAGAAGTGTCCGACCGAGCAGTTGCAGTGCTTCAGCACAACCAGAGTTCATGGATGGCGTATGCAGATAGATCTTCTACTTTGGATGTCAGTGGAGCAGGGATTCTTGACGAGTCTAGAGGGATTCAAAGTGCAGTAGACTATCAGGTTTGGGTTCAGAGAAAATAATAATGAGGTAGAGTACAAAACAGTGCTGGAAGGAGTTCGACTGGCGAAGAGTCTCAAAGTTCAGAAGTTGATCATTTATAGTGACTCTCAGTTGGTCGTCAAGCATATTTCAGGGGAATATGAAGCTCGTGGTTCGCGAATGATCAAGTATTTGGCAGAATTGAAAGATCGACTTCAGTATTTCATGTCCTATAAGTTTCAGGGTGTCGAGCATAATGACAATTCTATTGCTGATGCATTGTCGAATCTGGCCACAACGAATGCCAACGTATTTGATGGGTCAGTATATTTGGAGGTTCTGCAGCAGCCGAGTATCTAGCATGAGGCAGTGATGTGTATTGAGCATTCTAACTGTTGGCTGACCCCGTATCTGGATTATCTGGCAGATGGCATCCTTCCTTCGGATCAGATGTTGGCCAAGAAGATCAAGTATAAGAGTGCTAACTTTGTTCTTATTGATGGGGATCTTTATCGAAGGGCTTTTTTGTCTCCATTGTTGAAGTATTTGGTTCCATCTGAAACCAAATATGCTCTTCAGGAGGTTCACGAAGGCATTTGTGGCGACTATATGGCTGCTAAGTCATTAACCTGCAAAGTACTTTGGTAGGGGTACTACTGGCCTACAATCTTCAGGGAAGCTATAGAGTATGTGAAGAGGTGCGAGAAGTACCAGCTCAACAGTCCGATCCCTCATCAGCCACCAGAAGAACTATACTCGATCTTATCTCCTATACCCTTTGCTGTCTAGGGGTGGATATACTGCGTCCATTGCCAAAAGCTAAAGGTCAGGTTAGTTTTTTTTATAGTTGCCATCGATTATATGACCAAATGGGTAGAAGCGAAGCCACTTAGGTTGATAACAGAACAAGAATGCTTGAAGTTTATGAAGGAGACAGTAGTGTTTCGTTTTAGAATTCCTAAGGTGGTGATATCGCATAACTGGACGCCAGATTCGTGGGATCAAGTTTGAAGCATTTTTAAGGAGCTAGGGTTCAAAGACAGAAGACTTCTAGAGCTCATCCATAGTCAAACAGTGTGTCAAGGTGACTAATGTAATGTCACCAATCGGATTAAGCACAGATTGGATTAAGCTAAAGGAAGATGGCCAGAAGAGTTGCTTAGTGTATTATGGGCTAATCGAACTACACCAAGGACTACAACAGGGGATTCACCTTTCAGACTGGCTTACGGTACTGATGCATTAGTCCCAGTTAAAATTAGATCTCCAAGTCTTCGGGTCAGTCAGTTTAAGGAGATCTATAATGATGAAGGACTGAAAATCAACATGGATCTGCTGGAAGAAGTCAGAGAAACGTCTTTGATCAGATTGGCGGCCTATCAGCGAAGAGTGGCTAAGCATTACAATAAGGGGGTAAAGCTTCGTAGATTTGAAGTGGGGGACTTCGTCCTCAGGGAAGTCAAAGCATTTACGCCTCAGAACATGGGGAAGCTGATGCCAAAATGGGAAGGACCGTACGAAGTGGTTGAAGTAGCGAAGCCAGGAACTTATCGGTTAAGGGCATTGGACGGATCAGAGATCAAGAATACTTGGCATGCTGGCAAGCTTCGGAAGTATTTTTAGTAAAGATCGAGTCAGTCTCCCAGAATTCTATAAATGATTGGATCATCATCAATAAAAGATTCTTTTTTCTTCAAATTGATCTTCTCTTCATTGGTCCATAATTAACTATGGTGTAAGGAGGTTCGGGTGGACTCGCTGACCATTTGATGGTAGCCTATTTGGTAGGTGGTCCTTATGAATTTGTCAGGCCCTTCGTGGTAGGCAAACTTCATCAGGGTAAGGAGGTTCAGGTGGACTCACTGACCATTCGATGGTAGCCTTACCGGCAGGTGTGTCCTCATGGATTTGTTAAACCCTGCGCGGTAGACAAATGCCATAGTCCTTTTAACATTGTTATACCCTGTGTGGTAAACAAATTCACCAGGGTAAGAAGGTTTGGGTGGGGTTGCTGACCATTCGATGGTAGCCTTATCGGTAGGTGTGTCCTTATGAATTTTTTATACCCCATGTGGTAAACATATTCCATGGTCCTTATATACTTGTTGTACCCTGTGCGGTAAACAAGATCCCGATGGTGCAAGGAAGATCAGCTGGATTAACCTTATACTTAATCTGTCTCACACTTCGATAACAATAAGTATGCATTACTTTATTTTATTCAAGTGTTAATTTTGGTTCATAAAGTTTGATTTATATCATTTCTTAACTTAACTGATTATATGCCTTACCTGATTCACAATTTAAGTTAAGTTCAAAAGAATTTTGTACAGTTTTCAAGTTCATTGATGCTGAATTATTCACAAGAAATAAATTAAACATAAGTCATGATAAAGAAAATTGAAATTTCATTAATAGTTAAACAATTACATAAACCGATGAAATTTTTTACATAAAATCCTAACACTAGAAAGAAGAAATAACATATTTAGGCATTGTCTTCGCCTTTGTAGGAGTCCAGAAGAGTTGGATCTAATTGGGTCGCGGTAAGCTTCTCATTCCCTCTACTTCGACAGACTTCATAACCTTCAGAATATACCTGAAGGATTTCTGCATTCAACTCATCGGATGCCCGGTATTCAGGCTGTATCTGCTTACATAGTTCTTCAGTCAAAGGAAGACCTAGCTCCTCCAAGGCCTTCAGCTTATTTTGGAGCTTCCGACGTCTAGCCAAGTGCCTTTCTTTAGCTTCACGGGCCTTCACCTGAAGATCGTCTACTTGTATCGCCAAGCTCTGATTGGCTATAGCAAATTCATCATTTTTAGTCCTCAGAACCTCGTTTTTTGTGAACAAGGTCGGCATTCATACTGGTCAAACCTTGTTAACTAATTTTGGTTTCCTTCAACTCTTCCTGGAGGGTCTTCAGTTCCTCTTTAGTTTGAACTAAGTCCTTCCGAAGGCATTCATTGTTGACCTCTGCAATATCCCGGTTATGTCTCTCATTTTCCAAGGCTGATTCCTTTCTCGCCGCTTCTTCCGCATATTCGGCTTCAAGGTATTTGGGGCGTAAATGCCCAAAAATAGCATTAGCCTGTGCATGATCAGTATTAGTCAATCAATTTCAGATATCTAACCTAAGCGTGAAAAGAAGTATGAAGATTGAGAAAGTTCTTTACCTGCGCTATATAGCTCATGCCTTCATCGAGCAGATCTTCGATTGAGCTGTTGCCAAATCGGTGATCGTCGGTGTCCCGAATGAAGGAATTGAAGAGCTGGAAGGGGAAGTTGGCATTGAATTGGGGCCATAGAGTTGGCGATGCCATGGCCTCGTTCTGAAATACATAGGAGGAATGTCTTAGAGGAGAGGGCATGGGATGATCGTGGGTTGGAGAGGGGTCCATGTAAATATTTTTAGAGGATGGTGATCAGACAGGAATAGGTTCACGACGTCGAGGGGGGGCAACATCTTGAACTTGGATGACCGCTTGAGGGTCACATTTCTTTTTCGAGAAAGCGTGGGAACAGGCTAGATGGCTCGTCATCATCTAAAACCCGTATTTCCACGGGAATTGTTGGGGCAAGATCGGTTGAAGAAGAAGGTATCTGAAGGTCATCTGCAGATAAAGGGGTGACCATAGTTCTTAATTTCTTGACTCAAAGGAGTCATTTTCGATCA
This sequence comes from Panax ginseng, assembly GCA_020205605.1. Classification (NCBI taxonomy): domain Eukaryota; kingdom Viridiplantae; phylum Streptophyta; class Magnoliopsida; order Apiales; family Araliaceae; genus Panax; species Panax ginseng. Next base: position 66,921,950 of record CM035129.1, read on the forward strand.
TCTACTGGCAGATCGAGTAGACTTCCTCGAGTAGGTGCTGGTTTGATGGTTGATGCAGGGTCTGGAGTAGGTTCAGGTTCGGTCTCTATGAGAATGATTCTAGGTTTTTGAACGACTCTCTTTTTTCGGTGAGGTTGAAGGGTCTCTTCTAGTGGAGGAAGGTCATCAGCTTCTGGTTCATCTATTTGAGGTTCAGTGGTGGGTGTTTCAATGGTTGGATTATCTTCGGGTGCAGCTTCTATCAGTGGAGTTTCAACAGCTTCCGAAGATTTTCCAGACAGAAAATCTTCATAATCTTTTACTTATGAAGAGTTCATTTTGATCAAAGATACTGCAAAAAGTCGAAAGTCACATATCAAAATCTATATCACTAAAAATTTCAAACAATTGTGCAATCAAATAATTCAGAACTTACATTTGTTTTCATACAACCATGCTTGCTTAGTGAGAAGCAAGTAGTTCCATTCTTTTGATGGGAAGTTTTCAAACAGTTCTATCATTTCCCTCACATGTTCTTCCGGGATGTCACCGAAGTCGGCAGAAACTACGTCATCAGTGGCCCAACTCGGTAAGGAAGCAATTTCTGGTCCCTTGATAAAAAAACCATCCTTTGTGCCATCCTTTGTTGCTTGAAGAAGTGGAGACCAAGGGATGTCTGTCACACTTTTCATCCTCCTTCGGGGATTGCTTGCTTATGGCCTTGAATCCTTTTTCTCTGGACTGGCCAATTTTATAAACAGTGAAGAAAAAGTCGAGTGTAGGTTTGACGCCTAGTTCATGGCAGAAGGCGATGAATGCTAGGATATGGATATAGAAATTCCGCACCAGTTGGGAGAACCCAACGCCAATAAACCCTAGGAGGGTTACTATGAAAGCGTGAAGAGGGAATCAGATTCCCTTCTCAAGGATAGTCAATGGGACGGCCGTCCATCCTTCTAGTTGTTGGTATATTCGCTCTTCTGATTTGGGAGCTCTCACCAAATAGGTGTCTGGGATATGGCAGCGAGTCCAAATCTTCCTTAAATCAATTTCAATAACCGTTAACAGAGTGTTGGCTTGGGCATAGCGTTCTTTACTTCTGAAGAATGTAGAAGGGTTGAGAAGAGGTTTCGTAGGTGGGTTTTTGCTTGGAGTTCCAGGTTTGGAACTAGAAGCCTCTTTGTTAGGGCTTGGATTGGGTGGAACAGTAGTTATTGGAGTAGTGTGGATGGGTGAACCTTTCTCAAAATCCTGGGAAGCCATTGATATCGAGTTGCAGAGAAGGGAAGAAAGCTCGAGAGAAAAGAAGAAGGTCAGGAGTCGTCTGAATTTCAAATTGACAAGTAAAACTGTCAAATTTGGGGAAAATTATCTTTTATACTAACGGTTTCACAGAACTCGAGGGCGGCTAATTAAATACTGGTAATGATGTAGAATTTTAATGGATAGCGTCCGGGTTGGGTCTTTCATTTGGACTTTCAGTTTTTAGTTTGCCTTATTATTTTAATTCTTTACCGTTTGGGCCTTGATAGGTTTCAGTTTGGGCCTCTTTTTATCCTATCAGATTCTTCATATCATGGACTATTTATAGTGTTCCATTAAATAATTTGTGTAATAAAAAACTAGGGGGCAATGTTGGGTCATGATATTTCACATATTGGGTCGAATGGATTGGGCCGAGGTATTGGGTTAGTCCATTAGGTCATTATTATTAGATCTTAAGGTTATTGGGCATGGTCATTGTATTATCCTTGTTAAGTCCTTGCAATATTGGGTCAGGTCAGTGGGCTGACCCATCAGACATTTAAATATCTCCATCCATGACCGGTAATGATGAAAAAGGATTGCTGTTGACCGATATCTCTGCCATGCATTAATGTGGATGGGATTATAGTCGGCCGGCGGTAGAAACAGTGCAAAAAAGGTGGCAGTCTGCATGCATTTGGCTGAGATCATTGAGGAGTGGGGAGTTGTGTCTGACGATAGTGGGTGGCACAGTAAACCGGGTCTTAGAGTATATCATAGCAAAGAAGTCTTCCAAGAAAAGGTAATCTTTTCCGCCTTGGGCTCATAAAAGTTTTTCTATATTTGGGATGTTCATACTTAGTCGGGAATCTAAACCAAAGAAATTTGATTGGATACAATAAAGTTTTATCATGTTCAACGATATTTCTAAATCTGTATCTAGCTGGGTTAAATAGCTTAGACGGCTTTTAATTAATATATACATATCAGAGATCGATATGTGTGTATTAACATGTGATTAAATACAATGATTATCCAATTAAGGACACTTGTATAACCATATTTAGAAATTAACGAATAGAATAAATATCTAAATTATACAATATTACTATACTGATAAATAATGATCGGATACATAATCAATAATAATAAAGTTAATATTCTGGCACAATGATAAAATAATTCTGAAACTTTATTACTTATATCCATTGCATAAAATAAAGGCAAATGTAGGATACTTGCCTGGTCTGCTTCTTACAATTACGCAACTTAGTTTTATCTTTTATATAGCAACCTATCATTAATAAGATCATTCTATCGATTAGAATAACATATCATAACACATAATGTTGTTTATTACAGTCAGCACATAACATAATCATACTGTCACACATGTTTCACAGTCATTGGATCACAAACAAACACATATACAGACAAATTATATAAGTTCAGATCAATTTCTGAAACATGTCGGTGTACCGATGGCTTTATCGGCTAATTATTGAGTTTAAAACTCTATCATGTAGTTCAATATCCATTTAAATAATTTAAATATGAGCCATATTATTTTTCATAGCCTTATGATAATTTTCAAATAATTATTATAATTTTTCATAATTTTTCAAACATCGGAATCATTATAAAATGATTTAAATATCAAATAATTCTATTATCATTAATATTTAATTAATATTAAAATATTAATGAAACCATTGTCAAAATATTAAAGTTATTTATAATAACTTAAAATACTTTTAAAATATTAATATTATCCTTAAATGATTTTTTTGAAAATAATTAAAATTACTTTTAAATAATTACCTTTAATATTTAAGTATTAATGTATTATTCACTAAAATATTAAAAGTCATTTAGTATAACTTAAAATATTTTTAATTCATTTATATCCTTTCAAAATGATTAATAAAACTATTTTTAAACTATTTACATAATATTATTATTAAATAAACTTAATATCAAGTAATATTAAATTATTAATGAAATCATCCTTTAAATATTAAAAGTTATATTTTATAACTTAAAATATTCTTAAACACTTCATTTTCATTTAAAAAGATTTTTATAATATTGAAATTATTTTTAAACTAATTTATTTAATATAAATATTAACTAAATCTAATATCATTAATATTAAAATATTAATATTTATCATAACAAAATATCAAAAGTTATATTTTATAACTTAAAATATTTTTATAAACTTTAAATCATTTTTATATTATTTTTAAATCATTAATTCTATTTTTTATAATTTATTTAATACATTTATTAAATACTTAATTATCATTAATATTAATTTATTAATGAAATTTCATCACAAAATATTAATAGTCATTAAAAATAACTTAAAATATATTCTTATACCATAATATAATTTTAAATGATTTTTCATGTATTAAAATCATTTTTAAATAATTATTTAATATAATAATTAAATAAATTAAATGACTTTAATATTCCAAAAATATTAAATATTTATGAAATATATTCAAAATTATTAAAAACTAATTTTTAGGCTTTAAAATAATTTTTTAGGAATTTATTTGTATTTTTCATAATTAAAAACTATTTAATACTAATTATTTAATAAAAATAATTAATTTTGTAATAAAGTGTCGCTAAAGACTGCCTATAGCCACAGAACCGTAGCTATAGGTGTTCTTCGTGTTCTTCTTCAAACCTAGAAATGCATAAACAAATTACAAGTTACTTACTTTGACCAGTCTTCAAATCATGATCTTGAGGTGTTATGGCCAGAGTAAAGTGTTTATATTGCAGTACATGTGTAATACTATCATCATCAATCAAGTTCATGGCCATCACATAACAGATCAGTGAGATTTAAGCCAGGAAACACATGGAACCATTAATCGCTCTTCAATTTTGGTTTTTCGAAATGAAGAATGCCTCGAAAAATTACTTTGAACCCTTAAATACTTGATTCCCAAGCTTGCTTAGTGTGATATAAAGGTTCAAACCTATAGTATACATGACAAGGAACAATAATACAACATTATAACAGTATATCAACATCACAATTAAAAGATCTAATCAGGTCAACCTATGTCAGAAAGCTGTTCTTGAGTTTTCTGGGTTTTCCAAAAAAATAATCCGGCTGATGGTCAAAGCTTGTTTGACCGGTTAAAATTTCTATTCTATGAATGATCTGGGAGTTATAAAGGCATGGATCGATAGTTCTCATGTCAGTCTACACAACCATAACAATAACATAGCGTAACTAACTAACAACAGCAAGATCAGAGCCCTTTAAAAACATTGTCAGACTTTTAGAAAAAATTTGGCTTACCTAGAATCAGTAAAGTCATGGTCGGTCGACGACCTTTGACCATCAATAACTTTCAATCTACAACTGATCTGGCTTTGAATCAAGTTCCAGATGAAAGATCACATAACAAACTACATGTTTAAACATTTTAACAGCAAAAACACATAGCAGACTGAGATTTACAGGGTCTGACATTCGTTGTCAGACCACTTTTTAAATTTTTTTTCCAGATTTTGAAAGTCATCAATTTTGAGCATTTTGATGTTATGGATCTACAAGATACCAACCCAGATCATTGATAAACACTACATAGAACATATTACAACACATAAACATAACTTCTAACACATCATTCAAGATCAATTTTTTGTTTAGGGTTATACCTTTACTTTGGTCAATCTTAATCTTAGGGCTTCTGATTTGTTAGTGGAATTCGTGGGGCTTGGTATTAGGACTGATATTTTATAAGAATTTGTGGATTTTAGAGAGAGAAGGTCTTGGATTGGGGATGGTGAATAAATGGGCAATATGAGCACTTTTCTCTCTCTTATGATCTATATATGTTATAATACATTGCTTATAGCTGAGATATATGGCTGGTAGCTGGATATTTTAAGCATGTGGGAAATCAAGAGTTGGTTACCAACTACATATATGGCAAGATACACAAGTTATCTTGAATTATGCAAAAGGGGTATAATAGTCATTTGACTTATGATTTTAATGGCAAACATGTAACATGACAAACCCTTAAGGGTTTGACCCTTAAAGTTTAACCCTTCACAAAAAAATTTCTAGGATTTTTATTTAGGTTTTTAAAATAGCAAAAAAAATTGTTTCTAAAAATGAAATTTATGATTTTCTAATTAGATTAGGTTATCTAATTACATTATACATGAACATTAAGGTTTAAAACCCACTAATTAGCATTAATGTTTATCATATAGCGATCAGGGTTCCTCATTTAGTAATTAGGGTTTCTAGTTTGTCAATTAGGGTTTCTAATTAATTAAGATTTCTAAATATTAATTAGGGTTTCTCTAATTAACATTAAATTCTATAATACTTAATCATAATCATAATAACACAGTTACAAACAGTCTCGAACTCATTATTGAGTTTTGAATTAGGGTTTCCATTTAGCAATTAGCTAATTATTATTTAAGGTTTCTAATTTTAGAAATTAGGGTTTTAAATTACTAATTAGGGTTTTCCATAATTAGCGTTAAAACCTATAATATATATCATATACCACATAACACAGTGACTTAACAGATTTTAAAGTGTCATCTGACTTCAAAATTCGGGTTTATTAAAATAATATTAGGATTTTGTAATATTGTACCATAATTGATCAATCATTCTCAGTCTACACACAGATAGTACATATTCATAGTACTGAAATATAATAATATTATATTATTATTCTCATTCCTTAATCAAAATCCAAATTTAGGGTTTGGATTCTATATCTAATTTATCTTTCATATATAACATTATTAATTAAGTCAAAATAATTAACTTAACTAATCTGAAATAAATTCATATAATAAAATAAAATAATTATTATAATAATGCTATAATCATTTCATATATTATTTAAATAATATTAAATCATTTTTTATGGAAAATAATTAATAAAAACATTTCTACTATAAAATTAATTATTATAAGAATATAATTTATAATGATCAATAATTCTAAAATAAAATTATTTGTAATCATTCATGTAATAAATAAATTTTATATTCATCACATAAATACATACACATTACCTTGCACGCATTCTCACCTTTAAAAAAAAATTATACGCAAAATTTCTGATTTAATTATATAGAAAAAATCAGGTTATTACTGTTGAGCACACACACTACGTTAGTGGTAATAGGTGTTAATTTGGAGATTGATATGTGATTGTTGATGTGTCTTGGTGAGTTTTACTGTTCATGTCTATTATAATTTCTCTGAGGCAATCTAGTTAAACTTTATATTGTCTGACATCTGAATTCATAGGCATATAGGTAGTTGCATTGCATTGTGTTGTGCTTAAGGACAAGCACTGTCTAAGTTTGGGGTTATTTGATGAGTGGGTTTAATATTTACAAATTGAATATTGTTCGGACTTAAACAGTTTCTAATCCTTGCATTTTAGTATTGTTTAATGTGTTGTGTTGTGTTTGTATTGCAGGGTCAGGTTGGATGGCTAAAAGTAGGATTTAATGGTTAAAGCAGCAAAAGAACTGCAAAAGTTGGAAATTTCCAGAGAAGATACCCGTTGGGGCTCGTATTCCCTAAGCCAAATTACCCACCCATCATCAAGAAAATTTGACGCCCGCCGGGGGTGGGGTTATTCCAAGTATAAATCGCCCTCCAAGGCGGGGGTGCGCGATAGGTTATGAAGAGTGCTAATGCAATTCTAACTCTGGAGAGGTGTATTCGGTGGATTTAGGACATGATTAGGAGAGGATAACAAGTTTATTCGGTAGCAGAGAAGGATAATTATTGATCATAATCATCATCAATCAAGATAATTAGCAACCTAAACTTTGGATTGTGGATTTTGGAGGATTGAACCGAAGAAGTTGGAGCACGAAGATTGCAAAGGGTTTGAAGAAGATCAATGGTTCTTTTTACTATTTTCATTTTTCAAATTCACCTTTGTATCCAGGATGCTTATTTCTTTGTGGATTTTAGTTTTTAATTCATTCGTTATGAACTAAATTACTTTTTAAGCTTACGATGGATCTTTTTGCATAGTGTAGATTGTCACGTTTCTATTTTAATTCATTGATGATATTTTCAATTTCGTTTATTATGGTTTATGCTTAATTTATGAATTGCATGATCACCAATTCCTTGTGAACCTATATGAACTCGACAGATGAAGTATGGGTTTAGACCTAATCATAGTAGCGTGTGATTGTGATTTCTGCGTATTGTTGGGGTTCATAATTAATGTCTATGATAGAGATATACCTATACATCGCACGTAATCTTATAAGAACTTGTGATTAAACCTTATTTAATTGTAATTCACATAGAGATATAGTGAATTAGTAAATTAGGGTGTTCTGCTTAATTCTATCATCTGTGAATTTAAGTTGATATGGGTATAGTGCATCGAGAGATGGTTATATCTGTTTTTTGTGTTCTTGATTAACGAACTAGAATAGTTAATGTGAATTAAAAAGAAGTGTGTCAATCTAAGTGAAGCATCATGTGAAATTGTAGGCTTAATTCTCCAATATCTGATTAAAGTTTGTAGTAGATAATTAATTTTTCTTTATTTAGTAATTTCTCATAAATTTCATCATTTAATCATTAGTTTAATAAAATTGAGAAAATACAAGATTGGTGTAGATACTCTAAATTTCTTTTTCCTGTTACTAACTATGTAGGAGGACAAAAGTGTCTTTTTCATAATCCAAAGATAACCCTGGAGGACCACAACATCAATTCTAACCCCGGAGATAGCCTGAGAAATCAAGTGAAAAGCTTGGAGTCAAGCCCGAGAGGTCAAGCCAACCTCAGAGATAACCCTGAGGACATTCAGAGTTGACAGAGCCAATCTCGAGGATATAACCACGAGAAAAATCCGCTTCTGTTGCACTAAAAATCGAGATAACCTCGGGAGGGGCAAAATGTTCATTTTTCCAACTCAAATCACACCAACTCATTTCAACTCAAACTTCTTCAAAAGAAGTCCCACAAAAACCATATCTTAACTTCTGAGCGCAAACTACGCAAAATGGCTCAACGGACTGCCTGACAAAAACTCAGAAATGCCATTTCGGTCATAGATCCATCTACCTGGAATCAAAAAGGGCCAATCTTATGTCATTACATAGCTCTCAGAAATATATTTCCGGAATGGTATGGCACGCTTCCATCGGACTCCCGGATTAAAAGTTATGACTGAGCGAATAGTGCTTCGTCCGAGTATACGTACTTCGAGATGGTAGGACCCACGTTGCTCGGGGAAACCCGGGCATCCCCCCTCTATAAATAGAGGGCTTGGGGTGGCCATATTTGTAAGAGAAACGACAAGGAAGCCCTACCCAATTTGTTATGTACACATTATAAATTGAGTGCTTTCTTATTTTAAACACTTGTGAGCTTATAGTCTGTCATATTTTTACTGACGGGAGCATAGTGTTCATCCATTTAAAGATATAGAAGTCTTCTTTGGCAGTCCACTGTAAGCCGTCTTACACACTTTAAAGCATTTCTCTTCATCTTTGCACACATCGTTCTTCACATTGAGATCGTGTTGCGTGTGTAATCCCGGACTTCGGTCCGTGGCTTTTATATATATATATATATATATATATATATATGTATGTGTGTGTGTGTGTGTGTGTGTGTGTGTGTGTGTGTGTGTGTGGACTAGCATTATCAAGATATGCCTCGATTGAGCCTGGACTCACGTCCGGAGCGTTTATTTGCTTTAATATATATATATATATATATTTAATTTCTGTCAGTCCTGGAGTTTACTTCTTGGCCTTTTTCTTCTTTCTTTACATTTTGTCCTGCCTGGAGTTTACTTCGTGGCGGTTGATCGTCTTTTACTGCTTTATATACATTTTCAATCCCCCATGGAGGTGCTTCGTGGTGGTTGATCATGCCTGTATATATATATATATATATATATATATATATATATATAATGATAGCTTTTATATATAACTGCTTACAGCTTTCATATAAATTGCAGTATTATGTGAGCCTAGGAATCATGTGATCACAGATTCATTCTATTGAATCTTGATTCGGTTCCCGTGATAGACATTTTCAGCTGTAAGTAGCTTGTAAATTATTCACGGTGTTTGGATTTCCGTAGATGGCTTTCATGCCCATGAGGAGTTCGGCACTGATTTATACATTATTTTTTCTCGAAGATGCTTCACATCTCGAAAAATAAAAGCAATCAAGCCGAACATATAATAAAATGGAAGTATGAAAGGCCTCAATTACTATCGAGCAAAGGGTTTGAAAAACCTCTTTTACAAAACATCACTTCTATATCTTGTTTAAAACTAAATTTTTTATACAAATTCAAACCCTTTGTATATAGGTGCAAACGAGGCCTCACACTACTTCCAAATAATAGCACATTAACCCACACACACATTCACACATTCACATAATAGTTTCTGAAAAAGTGGCGGTCACCATGATAATAAGGATGTCGGGGGGTGCCTAACACATTCCGTTCGCATAATCAAGTCCACGAACCCTAATGAATCTCGGTTTCACAGACCCGTTTAGCAGTGTTACATCACTTGGTCAATGTGCAAACCTTTTCTCGGTTGCATTGGTGCAACCAGTTAAAAACACCAACTGGCGACTCTTATAGTCAAATCGTCGGCATATACATGTCGGGCCTTTTTCACTTTTTTTTAAACAAATCTCACCTAACATAAGAACACCAAAGAACAAGAATAGAAAAGGGATAAATAAAAATCCCGACGTCGACAGGTGGCGACTCTATTGGGGACTCCAGTAAGAGGGCTTAAGCCACTATTGCAATCTTTTCAAAATTGTTATATGCTTGTGTGTGGATGTTGCATTTACATTTTTTTGATGAATGTGTACGAATGCATATATATACTGCACTGAATGCTTTACACTATAAATGTTTGTGATATTAGTGCTTTGCACATGTCATCATTTTCTTAACAGTGAGACACGATGTATGTAAATGTATGTTGTGTGGTTTCTCCACTAGGAGGCTATCCTATCGGTGTTTGATTACTGGACTCGTAGGTAGACTAATTCCAACGAGGCTCAGGAAAGGCACCACCTAGATTCGCTCTAGTTGAAAGATTGGATTAACTTCCCGTCAAGTAAATTGCGATGATCTGGGAACCTTCATGCCAAAAAGCCGCGAGAGTAACTTCCCAACAAAAGAAGAGGTTTGAAGCATGTGTTACATGCGAAAAGTTTCACAAGGGTGTGTGCTTGATGGGGAAACGAGTATGCTTCAATTGTGGCCAGGATGGTCACATTGCCCCAAATTGCACTCAACCTAAGAAGAATGTTTGCTTCACATGCGGGTCCAAGGATCACTTTCCTCGTGAATGCCCTAAAAGGAGATCTGGTTAGACAAATGGGAGCAAGGGAATTATTAATGGAGGTGCACTGGCTATTGTAGGACCAACATCAACAAATAAGCCCACAGCCAAAACCTTCAACATGACGGTGCAGGACGCGGTGCAATCAAAAGATGTCGTGTCAGGTATTATCCCAATCAATGATATAGATGCATATGTATTATTTGATTCGGGTGCTACTTGCTCGTTTATATCTGATGAATTTGCTAAGAGGTTAGAAATACCTTGTGAAGAGTTGAAATTCCCTTTAAATATAGAAATTGCGAATAAGGAGGTTTTTCCTGTTAGGTTCGTGCACAAGAACTGTAGGGTGAACATTAAGGGGAATGTTATGAAAGTAGATTTAATCCCGATAAAACTCGGAGAGTTCGATGTTATTTTTGGAATGGATTGGTTGTTCAATTATAGAGCGACAATTGACTTCCAAAAGAAGTGTGTAAACCTTATGACCCCGTCAAAGGTAGTTTTTCATGGTAGCAAATCGCCTAGACAAATGAAATGTCTGACGATGATGCAAGCCAAAAAGTTATTGAGTCAGGGCTGTGTAGGGTATTTAGCTTACATAGTTGATACTCAAAAGGAGAAGGGTATGAAATTGGAGGAAATACCAGTAGTTAGGGAGTTCGTGGATGTGTTTTGGGAGGATTTGCCAGGACTTTCGCCTGACCGAGAAATAGAGTTCGTGATCGACTTAGCGCCAGGAACCGTTCCGATATCAAAGGCCCCGTACAGAATGGCCCCGGTGGAAATGAAGGAAATAATGGTACAACTGCAAGAACTATTAGATAAAAAGTACATTCAATCGAGTGTGTCACCGTGGGGAGCACCGGTGTTGTTCAATAAGAAGAAGGATGGGTCAATGCGTCTTTGCATTGATTATAGGGAATTGAACAAGATCACTATTAAGAACAAATATTCGTTGCCAAGAATAGATGACTTGTTTGATCAATTGAAGGGTGTTAGATATTTCTCAAAAATAGATTTGAGAAGTGGATATCATCAATTGAAAGTAAGAAAGGAGGATGTACCAAAGACAGCATTCCGAAATCGGTATGGACATTATGAATTTTTGGTGATGTCTTTTGGTTTGACAAGCGCCCCTGCAGCGTTCATGGATTTGATGAACAGGGTGTTTAAATCATTTTTAGACAAGTTTATGGTGGTGTTCATCGATGATATTTTGGTGTACTCTAAAACTCAAGAGAAACACGTAGAACACTTACGTCTGACGTTGGAGTCGTTAAGAAAGGAAAAGTTGTACGCGAAATTCTCTAAATGTGAATTTTGGCTGGAACGTGTATAATTTCTTGGGCATGTAATTGATAAGGATGGGATTTCGGTGGATCCATCAAAAGTTGAAGCAGTAATAAATTGGGAACAACCAAGAACTCCATCAGAAGTAAGAAGTTTCTTGGGTTTGGCGGTGCTATTATGAGGACGGTATTATCCGAGATTTTTCAAGATTGCCACTCGTTGACAAATTTGACCGAAAATCAGAAAATTTGTTTGGACGGAAAAGTGTGAGGAAAGTTTTCAAGAACTGAAGAAGAAGTTAAGTGTGGCACCTGTGTTGTCGTTACCAGATAATACAGGAAATTTCGTAGTGTATAGTGATGCGTCACACAAAGGATTGGGTTGTGTCCTTATGTAAAACGGTAAGGTTATTGCGTATGCATCAAGGAAACTGAAGTGTGATTATAATTTATAAACTAAAGTGTTTATTAAAATAAATTAAAAAGGATTTAATTTAGTTTTTTTCCAAATAAGGCTTAAGTATTTTAATTCTTTAAAATTTAAATGGTTTGCCAAACAGCCGTATGGCTTTTGATATTTTTGATTTTTGAAATATAAATTTAATAATATAAATAAAATAAATAAAATAATAAATATAATATATATGTTGTTTTGATAACTGATATAGCTATTAAGGCCATATCAATTTTATGTTTTGCTATTACGCATACTAATGGGATATTAGTCTAGCTCTTTTTTACACGTATTCTATTTTCCAATCTTGAGAGTTCAGAGAATTGAGTGAGTTGAGAGTTCAGAGAAAATTGAGAGAGTCTTAAGAATTTTCACAGCAAATTCCAATGAGTTTAGCAAGAATTTTTGTTAAGTAACAAGAGGTATGTTCCATAATCTCTATATTATAAGCATGTATATGAGTTTTACGACAATAATTTTCATACTTTGTGAATTTTATAGAATTAATGTTCTTGAATTGGTTATTATGATTTCATGGGTCTATGATGATTAGATATTACATTTAAACAATAATTGCATGCTAAGTTTGGTTTACAGTAGAAGAAAAATTTTGATAGTATATATGTATGTTTTTATATGTAGCTATGTAAGTATCAATTTTGATGGTCAAATTGCATGCTAAGATGTTAATTGATGTTTGTTTATGCTAGTTCATTGAGATACGAACATAATGTAATTTGAATGAGATGAATTGGTCATGTAATGAATTTACAGTGATGATTTTTAGGATGAATGTCAAGAAAATTGAGTTTTTCATGAAAACATGAAAATTGAGAAATTAAAATAGTTTTAGTGGTTGTTAAATTATGTTAAGTGATTGTATGTGTTAGCAATCATGTCTATGATAGTCATATATTTATTTTACGTGTTATTATCAGTGTTTGGAGGGTGAAATTCGTGTTAGTTGGCTTAAGAAAAGTGTTGAGCTCTGTTCTGCAAAAAATTAAGTTATGTAAGTTAACGCGGTCAAGACATTCTTTTGGGCGTGAAGGCCAGCGTGCTTTACCATGCGGCTGTGCCGTCCCAATACAAAACTTGCGCCATTTAGTGCCCTTTTTTCAGACAATCGAAGTCTGCATTGTTCTATGAGACTTTGGTTGTTCTTTGTAGCTTAGCTTAAGGTTATGGTAATGTGTCCAACATGTAACAACAAGGCTAAAATAAAGTTGTGTTATATGGATTATGAATTCAAAGTTGTAAAAATGATTGGTAATCGAGAACGCATTATGTGATAACTTAGTATACACAATGAATGTTAGATAGGTGTTGTGATGTTAACACTTGGGGAATTCTGAAATATAAATGGTAGCATAAGACTTGTGAGTTTAATATTGTTGGTTATGCTCGAGGCAAGTTTTCTAACTCTATATTTACATTGAACAATTTTCTAAACTCTATCTTTTACATTGAGAAAGTTTCCTAATTCTTTACTTTCGTTGAGCTAGTTCCATTATTACATTATGTAGCTTTATTCTTTGATTGAGCAAGCTTTCTATTTCAATTGTTGATTGAATAAGTTAATTGTCTCAAGAGTTCATTCAAGCAAACTTTAACTCTAATGTTATTTGAATTCTCATGTTTGTTGATTCATTCTAAATTGTTTATAGTTAAGCAAGTTTCTTAAGTTATATTCTTATATAATTAACACAGTTTGAACTCGCGTCTTTATTTTTGAACTGTTTTTAATCCTTGCTTGAATTTAATACCATGTTGGGCAAGTTTTTAGTTTCCAACTTGCTACCAGTTAATGTATGTTCAGTAATTTCATTTCTAATGTTATAAGACTCTAACCTTAGCTTATTTATTGTTCAAGCAAAGGTTAACCATTTTATTCATTTTATTGAATACTTAAGCTCTATAGTTATTTCAAGCATGAGTTTGATATGTATAGCCAGTTTATTTATGATTCCCAATTATTCTAAGTTATGTTGTAATTATCAAACAATATTGATTCTGTTAGTTCCCAGTAGGCACAATAGATCTAGAAGGGGGGGGGGGTTGAATAGATCCTTTTTATTTCAAATACTTTTCTGGTTCATTTTGTATTTCTAATAATTTAGCATATGACAAACATAAGAATCTTTTCAAGCACCGCGGAATAAGTAAAAGATCTCCTTCATTGATATATTCATAATCATACATACATTGTTCATAGAGTTAGTTTAGTGGTAAGTAGTTAAGACATACATAGCAGTTATAACATTTAATATACATAATGTAAATGACATAAAGTAAAAGACACAAGGGGTTTTAAGTGGTTTAGAGACTCAAGCTCTTAATCCACTCTTCTGCTTTCAACTAGCAGGATTTCCACTAAGGAAGGGCAGCACCCTGAATCACTCAGATTCCTTCAAGGCCAGCAGCCTTGGGACTTTAGTTCACTAAGAACTCTTAAAGGCCAGCAGCCTTGGAACTTCTCTAGTTCCCTAGGAACTCTTCAAGCCCAGCAGGCCTGGAATCTTCATTTAGTCCCTATGGACAAGGACCCCTCAGGCCCTGGCTTCTTGTTGTTGTAGTTGTTGATGTTGTTAGTGCTGAGCTACTAAGATTTCATTAAGCTCTGAACATCTTCTGTACTTAGCATCTTGGTGTGGTCCTCTTTGCATCCTGCTTCGAGTCTGTTCCATATCTTCTTTGGTGTAGCTGATCTTTACTCTTTTCTGCTCATCTTCATCTGATGTCAGCTGTGCACCATCACCATCTGGATTTGCTAAGTCCTTGAGCTTTTGGTATACTTCTTCTGGCACTTAGCAATCCCTGAACCCTTCTTGAATTTTTTGCAAACATGGTTCTGCACTTGTTCAGTTTCAGCTTTAGATTCATGGTGATTCGTAGAGTGGCTCTTTTGAACTTCTTTGTACTTTGCAACTTTTCTGAATGATATCTCCTTGGCCTTCTCGGCTCTCAGCTTGGCTGCCATCTTCAATGGCATTCTCATCTTTGTTGAGTGAAGCTCTAGTCTATTTGAGTCCTTCTTCAAAGGTGCTTCACTTCCACCTATGTAGTCTCACTGTCACTGAGACTTGTTCTGTTGTTCTTTGGTGGAACTCGTAGAGTCAACAATAGCATTCAACAACTCAACGATTCAGCAACATCACAATCATCAGCAACTCTTGATCTTTGAAGCTCTGTTGATTTATACTGCTTCCCAATATTCCCATTGGAAAGTAGTCGTTGGAAGCTATTCAAATGGCTTCACAGATCTCAAGTTATTTGGTGCAGACTGCAGATGTGACATAACATCTTTTTCGTACTTTCTGACACTGCAGTCTACTGTTTCACCTACCCCATCAGAGATGTCACTTTTATGTCTCGGGCAGGTAGTCAACATTATTTCTTCCTTCTAATTTCTAAATCAGAGGTTGTCCTTATTGCATCGATGCTCTCGATAAACTCTGTTCGAATACCAATCTTCAGATTGAACCATTGCCAATGCCTCAATCTTTAGTTGTTCGAACTCTACGATTCTGATGCATATCTTCTTAGACTTGATCGTAGTGTCTTGTTGACTGTTGTTTCTTGACTTGTAGAGTTAACACTACGATCTTGAAGAGTGTTCATTAGATCTCCAATGTGGAACACCTCTTCTTTCTCTGCTGCAGTGCTTCAACACTTTTGTTTGCCTCGACTGTTCTCAGATACTAATGGCTTAACTTCTTGCTCTGGCCCCTTCTGAATAACAAAACACTTCAGATTTGTGGCATGTGCAGCTCTCTTTCTCCTTGTGATCTCCCGTTCACTTATCATCAATGGACTGACCTAATGCTTAATCCATCAGTTTCTTCTTTATTTTGCAAACACTACGATCCTGGTTACTTTCAGGATTGTTGACATCTTTCTACTTGACAGCCACTGCATATGCTGACTTTCCTTAGTCAGCTACTGAAGTCTTCTTATGATCATCTTTTGGAAGACTTTATCTTGAATGGCTTCACAACTCAATCTGGATGCTAATTGGGTTGATGCTTAGATCTTCTATTAGCTTGCATGCTATTCGTTGAGTGCTCTCTGGCTTCCTTTAGGTGAGATCTATCTTTGTAGTACCAACCAGAGGCTTCATTCCTTTGGATATTCTGGGAGTGCTCAATTGTTGAGAATCGTGTTTGCTCTACGATTCTACCTTAGCTTTGTGAGCAAATCTGTTGAAGTCTTAGCTCTGCACTCTACGATTCAGCTTTGGCTGTGCAGACACTACGACTCCGAGATCAGATCATGACACTGCGATTTCTGTTGTTGTGCTTGTTGTCTTCATCTGATCTTTGCTCGAGTACGACCTCTGCCTTTGATACGATCATTAGACTCTACGACTCTGAGTGTAGTCTACGATTCTTGACTTATCTTTGACATTAGTAGACTCTACGACTCCAATTGTCGTCTACGATTCTTGACTTGGCTTCGGTAGATACTCGGTCGGCTCGAAGGCAGGTTGTCTCTACGATTTTGAACATTACTTCCTCAGCAGACTATGACTCCGAGGAAGTTCTCCTCGACACACTACGATCCTTCCTTGTTTCTCCTGGCAGTCTACGAACTCCGAGATCTACTATCTTGCAGACTATGATTCTGCCTTGATAGCTCTCGAGTTATCCTTGACTCTCCTAGCAGACTATGATTTCTGGTGTAGTGCTCGATGATTAGACAAGCCTTTCTATTACATTATGAGATCAACCTAGCATGCTTGATCTTTCTATATTTATAGTCCTTGTACATCATTTCTTTTTAAGGACTTTACAAAGCTTTTTTGCTTATGTAGGATCAAGCTAACATATTTGATCAATTCATTTTAAGTCCTTGTACATATGTTTCTATTATCTATCAAAGGACTTTACAGCTTTTCTTAATGCAAACATACTTGCATATTCATTCATATATATATATATATATATATATATATATATATATATATATATATATATATATATATATATATATATCATAATCAAATCATATGTAAATAGGAATATCATTCATATGTTTATTCCTAACAGATTCAACTAGTCCTCTAGTTGATGTTCATTAAACTTTAAATTACCCTTGAAAGCTTATCCAAACCAAACTTTCTTTGGTGCGGACTTGTACTCTAAATACTGAGATGAACAACCCTACCATTATTAGGGGATAATATATGCTTAGCGTTAAAATGTTTGTGCACAATACATTGTACAAAGGGCTGATCCCCCTAAGTACGAGGAGTCCTTATAGTCTTATGACTTTTAAAGTTGGAGATGAAGGATTACTCGCAACTATGGATGTGACGCCCCCAAAACATGTATACATCACCCATTCTGAGTCGTCAGATACATGGTACATAAATTCAAATACAACTTAATTATACAACAGTCGTGTAAAATACGACAAAACATAGCTGAGAGTTTAAACAATAATATTGTCATCTAGACAATATCCACACTCAATGGAGTCCTCATTACAATTATTATCACATTATTCCGTAGAATAGTGAGGACTACTAAAGCCACTTATCCTGGATCATCACTCCATTGCCCGACTCGTCCCAACTATATTCTCATTTTCTGAATAGAACAATGAAAGAAAGGGTGAGCTCAACTAGCCCAGTAAGAAATATTATGACTAAGATAATACAGAATAAATTATCCTTAGCCTTCAACAGTATAAGAACTGATAGAATACAATAGACAACAAGTTTTAGAACAACAACTGCAGCGGAATAAGCAATCCATTAGAAGAGTCAAGTAGAGCATAAAATCTACTATCTTCTATGATTTAAAAAGTTTTTCATCAAATTTATCGTTGAGACTCAGCTTAATAAATAAATCACATCATCCCTGCACCATGGCCAAGGATATTCATGTAATCAACAATGGTCATGATTATACCGAATAATCCCTGGTCATAATCATACCAACAACTGTCCATCAATATACTACAGGCCAATGAGGACTTTTACCACATCATTCGTCACATTACGGTCATGATTATATCGAATAATCCCTGGTCATAATCATACCAAGTCCATCTATGCACGTAAGCCAAAGATGACTTTAATCACAATATAAGTACGAGGAGGATGACAATGACATAATAATCCAATAAAACAAGTCCAAGGATAAATTTTAAAGATTTATAATTTAACTTATCCAGAAATCAATAACGTCTAAATTGTCAACATGATACTGCTTTATAGAGTAAAATTCAAGAATAATGTTCATGTACCAAAAATAATTTGGACAGAAAAGAAATATATTTTTTGGGTGAATAGTACTTCAGGAATAGTACCCTGTGAATAGTACCCCGACACAAAAAGTGTCCCGAATACCTGAGTGAATAATACTATAGTGAATAGTAACTGGGTGAATAGTAACCCATGAATACTAACTCGTAAAAGAAGAATACCAAAGAAAATAATATTCCACGATGAGAACAAAAGAAATGATATCTCATACGAGTATAATAGAATATACGAAACTGCAAATAGATTTTCACCCGCCATGCAGTAATCCACGTAGACAGATCATTTCCACAATTTAATAAAGAATGAATATGAAGGATCATTCACCATGCATGCGGTAGTCCACATAGATAGGTTATTCCAACAAAATAATAAAGAATGGAATGAAAGAAGAATTCACCATGCATATGGTAGTCCGCATAGAAAGGTTATTCAAACAAAATAATAAAGAATGGAATAACAAAAGAATTCACCAGCATACGATAGATCAAGATGTATATGTTATTCCAATGTAATAATAAATAATGGAACTGTGTCATGCGTAATCACTTACAAACAGGATATTCTAATGTAATAATAAAGAATGGAATAACAGAAGAATTTCATCATGTATGCGGTACTTCGCCATGCGTATAGACAGGTTATTCCAACATAATAATAAAGAATGGAATAATAGAAGCTCTCTTCATGAATACGAAAGAAATAATACCCCTTACCTTAGAAGAAAACTAGATACTGGAATAGTGAGGTAGAAGACTTCTCTTCTTCTTTCTCTCTATAATAATTGCTCTATAGCTTTAGTGAATTGGTGAAATATAATGAAGGAATGAGCTTCTATTTATAGGAAAATATAGTTTCAATAATTGCACATTTTGGGGCTCAAAATATTACAGTATAATACCTTCCTCTTTTTCTTCATTTTTAATTTAGTCCTACAAGTATTATCAAACTTGCACCACCTCCCCTAATAGTAAATCATGTGAATCATTAGTTCTAGACATGTAAAAATATGAATTACAATATAGTACCTCCATCTATACCTCCATTTTTAACTTAGTCATGCAAGTATTATCAATCTTGCACCACCTCCCCTAATAGTACAAGAATGTGAATTAATAGTACAAGAATGTAAACAAATAGTTATAATCATGTGAATCAATAGCAATTAATTGCTCATTTATCCGATTAATTACCCGATTGGTCAATATAACTTCCAGACATCAATTAATATCGAAATAAATATTGATTTCCACTAACACTAATAATTCCAACACAATGGAACTATCAATTTCATCTTTAATCAACACAAACTTATTCATCATTAATATTATAATTCACAATATTTAACAACCAGGTCATTCCCAGGAAAGAGGGGGCTTTCCGATAAGAATTTCTCCTTATTGGCGTGCAATTAGGTGACCAACCCTCTCCTTCACAAAACTTCTAGACATTGTCAATATTGCAAATAATAATATGAATAACTTTGTCATCTCAATTATTGATTTAATAATATATCATATTATGCAGATGATACTGTGACAATAATTGAATCAATAATATGAGAGATATGATGCAACAATTACTGTAGCAATAATTGAGTATAACTAAGTGACTTATCACGTAAGCATCAATAATCAATACAGTGTTCTACTATGCAACCACGCGTATTATTGTACTTTTACTACCGAGTAATTCAACAGTTTTAATGGTAACACTTTCGCAGTTATTTTTATAAAATGATAATTTTGTCATTTTCTAACTATGACAATACTTCCGTTGTGGGGTCCACCAATGATTGTGCCATCGTACGGATATTCCCTGACAAAAAGAATATTCCCCGTTAAAACGAATATTCCCCTACCAATCAAATATTATATAACAACTTTCTTACTTTGCAAAATTTATAAATATTACCCACAACTATAACATTATATCAAATCCACACCATAATATTCAATAAAATATTTCGAGAAATTTAAATCTTTTTTCATAAAATTTTGGGTCTCACAATTTCCCCTCCTTATGAAATTTCGCCCTCGAAATTTACTTACGTACTTGGTATGCCGAAGAGGTGAGGATACCTTGACTTCATTTTAGATTCTAACTCTTGAGGTATAACCTTTGAGTGTCGAATATAATTTTTCTTATCCAAGATTTTAACACGTATCTCCTCATACGTTAAATCTTATGTTATCTCGTCTAGTTCTAATTCAATAATGTGGTTTGGGTCGTCCACATAATTATGTAACATCGATACGTAAAAAAAACGTTATGAACATGTGACATACTTGGCGGTAAAGCGAGTCTACAGGGCACAGTTCCTACTCGATCGAGGATTTCAAATGGGCCAATTAAATCGAGGGTTGAGATAACGCCTTCTTGAACTTTCTTCTTCGTTTTAATCAGCTCCGGGTCTGAAGCTTGAACGGCTTTTAACTTTATCGATTAAAGTCGATTTTACTCGTATATTCGTTATCTTCACGTGGGTCCTTATAGTCTTTAACTCTATCTTCATCATTTGTAAGTTATACGAAATGGGTTTTTATGTTAACAACGTCGCACTCGTAAACACATACGATCTTCTACTCAACGCATCAGCTACCACATTTGCTCTTCCACGATGATATTGAATGGTATAGTCGTAATCTTCAACAGCTCGAACCAACATCTTTAGCGCACGTTACATTCATTTTAGTTGAAGAAATATGTGAGGGTTTTAGAAATGGGTTTTGTACTGGGGTCAATACAAAATTCGATTTCACGCTCTGGGGTGGGCCAAGAAGTTCTTCGAGAATACGTCAGGAAATTAATTAATGATAGAAATATCATTAAAAAATTGTGACTCTCATCCAATACTTAGATAACACATGAAATGAACGTTTCTACTAACGGAGTTTCAACCGATAAGTCAAAGTCTAATTTCTCCGAAGTCAAATTTAAACGTTGAGCGCAAGCAAAAAAGATAAAAGAATGGGTAGAAACGGTATCTAATAAGGTATAAATTTCGCAAGAATTTATAATTAATTAACCCGTGCTAACTTTGTTCAGGTTACTCGCTTTTTGAGAAGTCACGAAAAACGCTCTTCCTGAAACCACCGACTTTGTTTTCTCCGTATCCGCCTTTGGTGCCACCATCCCAGCTGGACTTAACTTTGGTGCACGATAAAATCGAGCTATGTGACCGTATTTTCCAGAACTAAAACAAACCTTGGAAGGCTGTGGACAGTTTGGACTTCTGTGTCCCTCCTCTCTGCATCTATAGCATCTAACTGGCGGTCGTTCTTCTTCCTTGAAAACGGGTGTTGGTGTTGCTGTCTTTTCATCGTTGTTGAACCTTCTCTTCTTGAAATTTCCCCTCCTATTATCTTGGCCATGATTACCACCGAAGTGGTTACCATTCTTGGCATGATAATTTTCCCCATGATGGTTATCATTTTTTCGATGGTCGTTGCCACCGGTACGATTATTATCGTGTTATTGTTTGCCTGAGAATTATTGTCTTCCTGTTGCACATTATCCTGGGTATTGATTGTTGGTGACTAAATAGTCTCATGTGCTTCATTGCTTATCTCAACATTTTTAGATGCCAGTTTTAAACACTGCCACAAAACAAGGGTTAATTGACATGCCACATATTATCCCTATACTCTGACCGACCAATTAAATAACAAGTAAACTTAGGTACGTCATACTAGCGAAGGAATTCCCTGTCTCTCCCCTCCTAGTTCTTATCTCACATCTCAAATTTAGGGATCATATCCTAAGCTCGATACTAACCGTGACGCCCCCAAAACAGGTATACATCACCCATTTTAAGTCGCCAGATACACGGTACATAAATTCAAATACAACTTCATTATACAACAGTCGTGTAAAATACGACAAAACATAGCTGGGAGTTTAAACAAGAATATTGTCATCTAGAAAATATCCACACTCAATGGAGTCCTCATTACAATTATTATCACATTATTCCATAGAATAGTGAGGACTACTAAAGCCACTTATCCTGGACCATCACTCCATTTCCCGACTCGTCCCAGCTATATTCTCATTTCCTGAAGAGAACAATGAAAGAAAGGGTGAGCTCAACTAGCCCAGAAAGAAATATTATGACTAAGATAATACAGATTAAATTATCCTTAGCCTTCAATAGTATAAGAACTGATAGAATACAATAGACAACAAGTTTTAGATCAACAACTGCAGCGGAATAAGCAATCCATTAGAAGAGTCAAGTAGAGCATAAAATCTACAATCTTCCATGATTTAAAAAGTTTTTCATCAACTTTATCACTGAGACTCAGCTTAATAAATAAACCACATCATCCCTGCACCACGGCAAAGGATATTCATGTAATCATCAATGGTCATTATTATACCGAATAATCCTTGGTCATAATCATACCAACAACTGTCCATCAATGGACTACAGGCCAATGAGGACTTTTACCACATCATTCGTCATATTATGGTCATGATTATACCGAATAATCCCTGGTCATAATCATACCAAGTTCATCTATGCACGTAAGCCAAAGATGACTTTAATCACAATATAAGTATGATGATGATGACAATGACATAATAATTCAATAAGACAAGTTCAAAGATAAATTTTAAAGATTTATAATTTAATTTATCCAAAAATCAATAACTTCCAAATTGTCAACATGATACTGCTTTGTAGAGTAAAATTCAAGAATAATATTCGTGTACCAAAAATAATTTGGACAGAAAAGAAATATATTTTTGGGTGAATAGTACTCCGTGAATAGTACTTCGGGAATAGTACCCCGACACAAAAAGTGTCCCGAATACCCGAGTGAATGATACCAGTGAATAGTAATCAGGTGAATAGTAACTCATGAATAGTACTCTGGCACGAAAAGTGCCCTGAATACCCGAGTGATTAATACTAGACTGAATAGTAACTGGGTGAATAGTAACCCATGTATAGTAACTCGTAAAAAAAAATTACCAAAGAAAATAATATTCCATGACGAGCACAAAAGAAATAGTATCTTAGACGAGTATAATAGAATATACGAAACTGCAAATAGATTTTCACCCGCCATGCAGTAATCCACGTAGACAGATCATTTCCACAATTTAATAAAGAATGAATACAAATGATCATTCACCATGCATGCGGTTGTCCACATAGACAAAGTTATTCCAATGTAATAATAAAGAATGGAATAATGTAAGAATTCACCAGCTTATAACGATAGAATCAAGCATGCATAAAAGTTATTCCAATAGAATAATAAATAATGGAACCAGTCAAATGCGTAATCTGCATGCACAAGATATTCCAATGTAATAATAAAGAATGGAATAATGTAAGAATTTCACCATCTATGTGGTATCAGATGTATGACAAGTTATTCCAACATAATAATAAATAATGGAATAATGTAAGAATTTCACCATGTATGCGGTATTGTGACAGAGGCGAAGTTATTCCAACATAATAATAAAGAATGGAATAACAGAATCTCTCTTCATGAATACGAAAGAAATAATACCCCTTACCTTAGAGAAAACTGGATACTAGAATAAGTGAGGTAGCAGACTTCTCTTCTTCTTTCTCTCTATAATTTCTCTCTATAATAATTGCTCTATAGCTTTAGTGAATTGGTGAAAATAATGAAGGAATGAGCTTCTATTTATAGGAAAATATAGTTTCAATAATTGGACATTTTGGGGCTCGAAATATTATAGTATAATACCTTCCTCTTTTTCTTCATTTTTAATTTAGTCCTGCAAGTATTATCAAACTTGCACCACTTCCCCTAATAGTAAATCATATGAATCAATAGTAAATCATGCGAATCAATAGTTCTAGACATGTGAAAATACGAATTACAGTATAGTATCTCCATCTATACCTCCATTTTTAACTTAGTCATGCAAGTATTATCAATCTTGCACCACCTCCCCTAATAGTACAAGAATGTGAATCAATAGTACACACATGTGAAAAAATAGTTATAATCATGTGAATCAATAGCAATTAATTGCTCATTTATCTTATTAATTACCCGATTGGTCAATATAACCTCCAGACATCAATTAATATCGAAATAAATGTCGATTTCCACTAACACTAATAATTCCAACACAATGGAACTATCAATTTCATCTTTAATCAACACGAACTTATTCATCATTGATATTATAATTCACAATATTTAACAACCAGGTCATTCCTAGGAAAGAGGGGGCTTTCTGATAAGGATTTCTCCTTATTGGCACGTAATTAGATGACCAAACCTCTCCTTGACAGAACTTCTAGACATTGTCAATATTGCAAATAATAATATGAATAACTTTTCCGTCTCAATTATTGATTTAATAATATATCATATTATGCAGATGATACTATGACAATAATTTGATCAATAATTTGAGAGATATGATGCAGCAATTACAGTAGCAATAATTGAGTATAACTGAGTGATTTATCACGTAAGCATCAATAATCAATACTGTGTGCTACTATGCAACCACGCATATTATTTTACTTTTACTACCGAGTAGTTCAACAGTTTTAACGGTAACACTTTCATCGTTATTTTTATAAAATGATAATTCTGTCATTTTCTAACTATGAAAAAACTTCCGTTGTGGGGTCCACCAATGATTGTGCCACCGTACGGATATTCCCTGACAAAAAGAATATTCCCCATTAAAATGAATATTCCCCGACCAATCGAATATTATATAACAACTTGCTTACTTTGCAAAATTTATAAATATTACCCACAACTATAGCATTATATCAAATCCACACCATAATATTCAATAAAATATTTCAAGAAATTTAAATCGTTATTCATAAAATTTGGGGTCTCACAGTGGACATAGTTCATGGTCTTATAACCCTCAGTTATGTATATTCCATATTGTGGATTTCAGTTCAGATTATCATTGTTAGAGTGCTATCCAGTTTTGATGACCCAATCCGTTGGCAGTTATTATTGTTATTCTCATGTTGATTCATTATTATATCCAGTGAGCAATTATTTTGCTCACTCTTGTATATTTATAAACTCATTGCAGCTAAAGTAGAGAAGGTAGATGAACCTTCAACTAGCAAAGGAAAAGGGAAAATTGTACAAGTGATGCTGATTTGTACTTTTATTTATTATGATGATCTTAAACTGTTTAATAATGCTGTGATGTAATAAAAAAAAATTCACTTGAATGATGTTTAAAGTTTAGAGAACCTGGGATTATTTTTGAATTTATTAATGTAACACTATTTAAGGGGAGGATTTATGATTTAAATTTTATTTATTTGGGTAGATAGTATGAATGTATGGACAGTGAGCACCAAATCTTATGGGAATGAAGTACCTAGATTTAGGGGTGTCACATGATCTAACCCTATTTCCAGTTCCAGATCATAGTCCGCATAGCATACTACAAATCTATAACTTAAAACACCCTAAATCACTAACACACAAGGATCTATGAACCATGACATATGGTTATCAGACCATATTTTCGGGTTCATAGTCAGTCCTTAAAACTTGATTTTCTAACACCTAGATGTTTTGGATCCTTGATGTAACATCCTGGATCACTAAATAACATCTCTTAACACAACTTTAACCAATAACTAGCAACATCTAACATCAAATACATATATTTACAATAGTTAGGGTTTTATACCTTAAAAAGCTTTGATCCTTAAATCTGATCTTTGCTCCTGTTCTTGGAAGGCTACAACTTGATAATAACATCAAATTTGGTAAGATTTTTACCCACATGGGATAAACATAGAGTGATGACTCACAAGATTTCATAAATCTTTTGTTTAACTTTTAAGAAAAAAGGTATTTCGGTCATTTTGCACCTACTAAGGGTATTTTGGTCTTTTCCCCTATAATTTGAAGGGCATTTTAGACATTTCCCATTTATGCCATAACATTTAACATTTAGGCAATTAAACTTAACTTTTGAATTCCCAAATTAGGGTTTTAAATATCTAAATTAGGGTTTCGGATTCCCGAAACTAAACATAGGGTTTACCAATTAGGGTTTGCTATTTCTTACTTGATTTCCTTGATAAATTTTATATGTAATCTACATCCACATACTTATGATAATATTTAGTATCACAAACTCTTCGTGTTACCCCTAATTAGGGTTAGGGTTCTTTTATCAGGGTTTAGGGTTCCTGAATTGATAATTAGGGTTTCCCGACATTCGATTAAGGTTTCTAATCCTTTATTAGGGTTTACTAAGTGTATACCCTATCTGATCAATCAATTATCATCAACTCTATATCGTACAAACGCATATTCATCAATACAATTATTGTAAGTATATTTTCTACCGAATCCCTATCCGGACTTAGGGTTAGGGTTTTTATTCTCTGTTAAGCACAACTCTACTCATATTTCTTAGTCAATACACAAATT
This sequence comes from Panax ginseng, assembly GCA_020205605.1. Classification (NCBI taxonomy): domain Eukaryota; kingdom Viridiplantae; phylum Streptophyta; class Magnoliopsida; order Apiales; family Araliaceae; genus Panax; species Panax ginseng. The sequence continues at coordinate 66,949,007 of CM035129.1, forward strand.
GACCACTTCTCTAGACTTGTATCATAGATACTTAGCAAAATATTGATAATCAATATAAATAAATAAAAATTATTCGTAAAATTCCAGATCCTCGCAATATACATGTTAAGTATTCTTAGAAAGAGGTTTTTTCTTAACTTGTTATGAATTTGATTAATTTTGATAAGCATCAGTGGGGAGAGAATCACAAGAATGTTTAGAGAATTTAGACTATTAAACCTTTTGATTAGGCACGACATCCTAGTTTAAAGCGCTTTTTGGAATAGACTTGACCTTATATGAATATCTGCGCTTTGCGATTTCCCTGACTCTTTGTTGTGGGGTATGAAGCTATGGCAAAAATACTGGCAATTAATGAAAAGATAAAAGATAATTCTTCAGCCTAATGTCTCGAATCGTGGCCTAGGTTACTCAAGTTATTAAGCCTGAGGGGTGTCTTTACACGTGGTGCCCTAAAGCCATCTGGTTTGGGAGTCATCGGCTCAATGCTCGTTACATTGGGTAACTTAGCGCCTAAGAAAATGAGCATTGAAAAAGAAAAGAAAAGGCAAAACCTGAGCAGATCCGAATTGTGGCGTAGGTTACTCGAGTAATTAAGCCCGAGGGGTGTCTTCACACCTGGTGCCCTAAATCCATCTAGTTTGGGAGTCATCGGCCTAAGGCTCGTTACATTGGGTGACTTAGAGCCTAAAAAAATGAACATGGCAAACTCAGGCAAAGAAACAAACAGATTATCGCCTGACTTATCTCAAAGCGTTGCCTTTATTACTCGAGCCAGTCAACCCAAAGGGGTGTCTTAAAACATGGTGCCCTAAATCCCTCCGTTTTGGGAGTCATTGGTCCAAAACTCGTTACAAGGATAATTTTGAATAGCCTAAAAAAATGAGATAAGATTAGGCAAGAAAAAAGAAAATTTGCTAAGGCATAGAAGTAAAGCCCCTGCTAAGAGTTGCATCACTCACAGTGCGTGTGTCATATGAAGTCAATTCTGCGAATAACGTCTAGAGCGAAGATGAAGTTTCTCTGATAAAGGGAGATAAGTCTTTTAAAATCTAATCTTACCCATGAATAATGACCATGGATGTTTACAAATTTCCTTGCGATTTCATAACTCATTGCATTTCATAATTTGTACTTCAAATGCCTTATTCACAGGAGTATAATAATCCTGACGGCCAAGCCGTCAAACTTTTCATACATTTTGTTCTTTTGATGTACAGGATATTGCTCACTCGCGACTTGGTCAACAAAGAGAGTTTCCCATATGAATCCCCGATAACAACATGCGAAAGGACTGGGCATTTTCTAATTCCAAGAAATGGAAGGAGTTTAAGGCAAGATCAAGCTTCTCATTAAAAGAATGAAGAGAACTCCTGAAGGAAATCATGGTGACGTAAGCTTGCCCCTACAGAAGAAGGGAAATTTTTTCAAAAAAGTCCTTAACTCAAAAGCAGAAGGCCAATGACGAAAGTTCTAGCGAATGAAATCCTCACCATCAAATGTGTCAACCTGCATCAAGTCCTCATGAGTCGAGGCCTCTACACCGAAGTTTAAATCTAGGCAGCGAAAAAATGGGCTATACACTCTAGGGATGTCAGCAGCATTTAGATCATCAGTTCAGCCAAGTTGCGAATCAAAAGCTCAGGGGAATGGGGCACAAGCACCCCAACAGCGAAAAGAAACTCCAAATTGCCTCAGAAAGGGTGAGGTAAGTTTCTACTCTAGACACTTTAAAATGTGCATCAACCTAGGACAATAGACTCTTAAGGACAAATCTAGGTCATCACATCATGCATGATCTGCACATGTGTAAAAGCGCTACATTAGCGTACATCTCCATCAACATTTATCATGCATCTCTTATAGATTTAAATATGCACACATTAAATGTCTAGATTAGAGGAAAATTCCATCGTAGACATCAATTTGTTGTCATCAATCCAGCGTAACATTAGGCTGAGTCTGGTGAATTAAGCCATTGAATATTACTTCAGCGAAGGTATCGGAAGAACCGATATTCTAAACCATTGGCGTCAATTCTGCATAATATCGATCCATTTCAGTGATGAAAGCTTTGTATACCACCGTTCGAGTGAGAACCAAAATAGTTTGGTGTTGTCAGCATAAAAAACTACCAGCAGGGTAGACACCTTTATAAACTATCAGCGTATGCATCGGGAAGGTCCGATGATTTCAAAACTTCATCCCCAACAGAGATGTAGAAAACATCTCAACTTATCTTCATCAAACAAGCATGAGAAACACTGATAAAAAGCCAAACCGTTGGAGTCAACATCAGCATAGGCATCAACAATAACCGGTACAGGTAAAGCGATTTGCGATGTGCGATGTGCGAAATGCAATTTGCAATTTGCAATTTGTAATATATGAAATGCGATGTGCGAATTACGAAGTGTGAAATGTAAAATGCGATATGCGACTTGCGAACTGCGATTTGCGAAAGCATTTTAACATTCATTAGATTATGATTTACATCATTCAAAATACCTTGTCATATTTCAAGTGTCTAGTAATCTTTATCATACCCATTTTATTGCATTGTATGAACATAATAAATAGGGGCATTTGTAGACACTCAAAAAAATTTTTCTTGTTACTAACTATGCAGGAGGACAAAAGTGTCATTTTCATACTCCAAAGATAACCCTGGAGGACCACAACATATTCTAACCCCGGAGATATCCCGAAAAAACAACTGTAAAGGCCGGAGTCAACCCCGGGAGGTTAAGCCAACCTCAGAGATAACCCTGAGGACATTCAGAGTCGAAAGTACTCCAATCTTAGAGATAACCTTGAGAAAAGACTGCTACAACTGTGCCAAAATTGGAGATAACCTCGGGAGTGGAAACACTTGTCATTTTGCAAAATCAAATTCAAATCAAATCACACCAACTCATTTCAACTCAAACTTATTCAAAAGAAGTCCCATAAAAACCATATCTTAACTTCCGAGCGCAAACAACACAAAATGGCTCAACGGACTTCCTGACGGAAACCCGAAAAATGCCATTTTGGTTATGGACCATCTTCCTAGAATTAAAAAGGGCAAATCCTATGTCATTGTATATCTCTCGGAAAGAGCTTTCCAGAATGGTATGGCACGCTTTCATCGGACTCCCAGATTGAAAGTTATGACGGTTTGAGTGAACAATGCGTCGTCCGAGTGCACATACTTCGAGACAACGAGACCCACATTGCCCGGGGCACCCCGGGCAGCCGCAAGTACACCTGCGGCTCCCCCCTCTATAAATAGAGTGCTTGGGGTGGCCATATTTGCAAGAGAAACGGCGAGGAAGCCCTGCCCAATTTTCTTTGTACACATTATAAACTGAGTGATTTCTCATTTGAAACACTTGTGAGCTTATAGTCTGTCATATTTTTACCGGTAGGACCCGAATGTTCATCCATTTAAAGCTAAAGAAATCTTCTTTGGCAGTCCACTATAAGATTTCTTACACACTTTAAAGCCTTTTTATTCATCTTTGCACACACCGTTCTTCACATTGAGAGTCGTGTTGCGTGTGTATGCCCGAACTTCGGTCTGTGGCTTTTATTTTCTTTTATATATATATGTATGGACTAGCATTATCGAATTATGCCTCAATTGAGCATGGACTCACGTCCGAAGCGTTTATTTGCTTATATATATATATATATATATATATGAACTGTTGTCGAACTCTATTCGATGAGCCTAGATTTTATATCCGGAGCGTTTATTTGCTTATATATATATATATATATATATGAATTGTTGTCGAACTCTGTTTGGTGAGACTATATTTTATATCCGGAGCGTTTACTACTTTTATATATATATATATACTTATATATACGAACTGTTGTCGAACTCTATTCGATGAGCTTGGATTTTATATCCAGTGCATTTACTATTTATATATATATATATATATATATATATATTACTGTCAGGCCTGGAGTTTACTTCGTGGCCTTTTACTGCTTTATTTACATTTTTGATCCCCCATGGAGGTTCTGTGACACCCCTAAATCCGGGCACCTCAATCCCACAGATTTGGTGTTCACTATCCAATTAAATCATAACTAGCTACCCATAAACAAAGGATATAATTAAACTCAAAAGTTTAAACAATCAATCTCCCACTAAAGGGTTACATAAACTAAAATAAATCCCAGGTCATCTAACCTTTATGTTATCATCAGCGGAATATTAAAACATAGCCATAATCAAAACTATTACATAAGCTTCATAAATAAAAAGTAAATTAAACGTCGTCTAATTAAACATCGTGCTCTTGCCCTTGCTGGTAGAAAACTCTTCAAACTTCTTAACTTCATCTGCATTGATTTGTGCAAGAGTGAGCAAACAATTGCCACAAGAAGAATAGTATACAATAACATTCTATGAATAACAATTAACTGAACTTTCAATGGTAAAATATTCTTAGCGGATCAATAAACTTTATTTCAAAAAAAAACTACGAGTTCAAAGGAATAATGAACGTTTAAGTTAACAATAGATATCAACATCAAAGAATACACTGAGGGTCACAAGACCACGAACTATACTCTAGGTTTTCAAGTATTTATACTTTAACCTTTAACATTCTAAAAGACTATAATCATCATCTATGTCCTAGGTCAACATGTGTTTCTACTGTAATCTTGAACAGTCTAAACGACTATATGGACCATCATCCCGTACTCCAGGTGATCAACACTTTGTACTATGTATTGCGCAAATATATTAACGCTATGGCGTAGCTCTAAAATAATCCCCTAATACAGGGTTGTTCATCTCAGCTTAGATTATCAGGTTCCGAACCAAAGGAAGTTTTGTTGGGAATTAACTTCAAAGGAATTCTAGATCTTTAGAATGCTCATCAACCAAGTACTGGTTGAATCAGATAGATTCCAATAACTATTCAAGAGTTTAATTATAATATCTTCATGAATAAGGTATATCGATGAGTCAATAAGAGCTAGAGTATTAACGACTTCTGAATTGAACAAGTGTTAACATCGACAACATGTTTTAAAAAACATTGTCAGTACATAAGCAAACCAAAGAAGGTTTGGTTTGAGTTGACTTCAAGGGTAATTTAGAGTTTAGAACATTCATCAACTAAGGATTAGTTGAATTGGTAAAGAATCGCTAGGCAACTTAGAGTTCAGTACGATAATGTAAGATAGTACAATGTAAGATAGTACAAAGATTAATTAACTTGCTCGATAATAAATGAGGGTTAAAGAACTTGCAGAACAATAAATTGCTCAACAAGATATTAGAGATAGAGACTTGCATAAGTATAACATGACAGTGAAAAGTAACCTTGCTGAATAATAAAGTAGCAAAGGTTAAAGAACTTGCCTCTTGTGTAAGATATACCATTACAACTCACGTACTCCAATGTCCTACACATACCATTAGGATTAACACATCAATTAGCTACATACGTTATCCTCATAGATTCACTTCTCATCTTAGTTACGTTATAACCATTAGTTTAAGGTCTAACCATATTAATAACCACTTAACACAAATCTGAAAACTCACTAACACCTACATAAGACTTTTAGCATCCAAATCACATTTTCAACTCTTATTAATCAATACTACACTTCTCCTTAATTGAACTTGAAGTTCAATCAAGTGTTTAAGTCTTCCTAAGACTAATTAGTTTTATATCAATCACCTTCTATATCTTAGTGCTCATTTCAGAAATCACAAGTGTTAACTTCACAAGACTTATTCACTATTCATTGTATACATTACATCATAACGTGTTCGTAACTTACTAATCCTTTAGAACATTAAAATTACCAATGACATGACACGTGTGACAACCCCAGAATGTAGACAATTTATTAAAATCTTAAATGATGGATTTAAGGTCAAATAATAGACCTAGAAAGAAAATAAGTGTATGCGTTTGATATTTTTGGGAATGAATTTTTAGGATTTAAAAATTCTGTGAAGGATTTAGGTGAATTATTCAGGATTAAGTGTGTACGTGAATATGTTTTGTGTATATGGTTATGTATGTGTTCAGCATGTGGTTAAGGGTCAAGGGTTGACCAGATAAATTTTATAAGTGTCAAAACCTAAGTATATATTAAGAACGTCAGCGTTCTGTTAGAAAACCCTAACGTCTGATAAGAAACCCTAGAAATCGGTTTTGGAAACCCTAATTTACAATTTTTAAACCCTAATTTCTGGATAGGGATTCGTAAATCGACTATAATATCGATGAATCGTGAGTATGTGCTTGTCTTCAGATAAAGTTAATGTCTAATAATTGACTAGATATGGTTTTAAATTGTAAACCCTAATAAGGGATTATAAACCCTAATCTCAGATTTAGAAAGCCAAATGTACAGTTAAAAACCCTAATTATATTTTAGTTATCTTAATTTCTATTTTACAAACCCTAATTGTAATTTAGAGATTTAATTTTTCTAATTAAAACCCTAATTGGAAATTTTAGAAGTTAGTGTTGTAAAACCAAAGGGTTAGAACCTTAGTGTTAAACCCTAAGGGTTTGTGCAATTGTCAAGAATGCCATTAAATTTGGGGGAAACGGACTAAAAGGCCCTTTTAAGTATATTTTATTATGTAACTTGTAAATTTTGCTAGCAACTTTAGTTTTTGAACCACTACATTGACTTGGTGACTCATTAAACTCTAGCAAATCAGTCTATAACATCATCTAGGCAAGCAAGATTCATTGCATCATATTATATAAAGATATTGAGAGAGAGAAAGTGTAACCATTTTACTTATTTCCTCTCCAAGCTCTCACCAACTCCTTCTTTCTCTAAAGTCACGAGTTAGACTAGTGCATCAATCACATTTTAACTCTCTAGAACACCTAAAATCAGATTGGAGAGCATAGATCAAGAATTGGAAACTAGAAGGTATATGCCCTAAATCTATTTTAATCTTGTATGCTTAAGTCAAATTTGTGTTTTTGTGTTTATATAAGTGTTATAAGGTGTTTTATGATGATCTATGGTGATATACCATAGATCCATAGCATCAAAGTGGGTAAAAAGTAGAGTTTCAAAACTGTTCTTGAACTCAAAATGAGGTCTGACAAGCTAATGTCAGAGGCTTCAAATCTTTCCCTATTCATGCTTTTTAATGTTTTATGTTTGGAATCGATAGTCTGATATGAGATCTTTATTCTAAAAGTGAAATCTCAGTCATTAGATGTCTAGATGTCATTTTATTCGTGGTCAAACACCGTTGACTGAGTTTGACTAGCTGAAATTTGGGTAACCCAGAATGTGTAAAACTGGGTCTGACAAGTTTTTATATTGCCTTGATCTATCTGTATTTAGGTGTTATGTTAATGTTATGATAGCCAGTGTGTAGTCTGATATTTGTACTTGAGATCTATACCTTTATATCTCTTAAATAACAAACATGTGGGATTTTATGAGTGGTCAAACCAGGCCATTCGGTCACGGGTAGAAATTTCTAGGAAACCTAGAAATGGGATGAACAAGGTTTCTGACCATGTTTGACCAGATCATATCTGGTGATTATGTTGTTGTTAGACTGAGTTGTTGTTACGTAGTTGTTCCTTGGTATGAGTACTAGAGGTATGCACCAAGAACCGACTTGTATGATGACCAGAACACCAAAATAATCAAATATGAAACTGGACCCTCGAACTGCCTGGGTTTCTGGAAAACCCAGAAAACCTAGGAACATGTTGTCAGTGATTTTAGAGGTTCAGATCTCCTTGCTGAGAAGTGTTATGATCAATTTGGTGATTGATAAGTGTAGTATTACGTTTCTAATACAAAACCTAAGTCTTAGATGGCCCAGAAAAAATTTGAGCAGAGAATTAAGGTCGGACAAACATGACCCCTTGAACACTGACTTTGTCAGTGTTCTTGAGCCAAGAACACCAAAGGCAACAGAAGTGTGTCGGGAAAGACCTATAGTGACGGTTGCTATTAATTTTTATTTTCTGATATTTCCGGAAATTAATAAAAAATAGAAATAAATTATAAGAATTATTAAAAATACATAATAAATTATAAAAAATATTTTAAAGCCCTAAAAATAGTTTTAATTATTTTAAGTATATTTCAAAAATATTTAATATTTTTGGAATATAAAAGGTATTTATTTATTTAATTATTATATTAAATAAATTAATTAAAAATGATTTTAATTCATGAAAAATTATATTATGGTATTAGAAAAATTTTTAAGTTATTCTTGATGACTTTTAATATTTTGTGATGAATTTCATTAATAATTTAATATTAATGGTAATTAATTTATTTAATAAATATATTAAATAAATTATGGAAAAATAAAATTAATGCTTTAAAAAATCATATAAAAATGATTTAATCGTTATAAAAAATATTTTAAGCTATAAAATATAACTTTTGATATTTTGTCATAAAAATATTAATATTTTAATATTAATATTAATTATTGGATAATTGATTTAATTGTTTAAAATTATATAATTATGATTTTAAAGTATTAAAATACTTTATGATATTATAAATATATTATAATATTATGTTATGATTTCCATTAATATTTAATATTAAATAAATATTAATGATAATAGAATAATATGGTATTTATATTATATAAATACAATATAAGTGATTGAAAATTTATAATAAATGATATTAATTATGTGAAAATTATTACAAGCATATGAAAAATATTTTGACTGATAATAAAATTATCTAAGTTAATTATTAAGTGTTTAGGCTGAGTTTAATTGAACTTAAACTCGATATTTGTCCGACTAGACCGTCAGGATGATAGAATTGTGTCAGATTCAACTTAGACTTAAATAGTCTGACTTGATGTTAAGTTTTATGTGCTGTATAGACTTATAGGGTTACGTGTTATATGTTTAGGTTATTCTATGTGTATAAATTTATATATATATATATAATAGTATTATACTGTAATGATATTATTCTAATATTGGAGATCTATATTACTAATATTAGGTCTTCGGATAAAGCGATATAGAACGTGTAACGGTAATCAACGGTTCAGGCATGTTTTACTTAACTCGACTAAGAGTTGTTTTATTCAGATATGCTTATGGTTAATCATTGCTAATTGCCATGTAGAATTGTACTCTGTACATATTGCATTTATAAGTCAGGTATGAAAGGCTGATCACCTTCATTACCGTTTGGTCCAGATATATTTGTTCATGTTTAATACTTGTTCAGTCAAAAGTTTGTTCGCTCTAATTCACAACTATATTGATGAATTATAGCCAGCTTAATATTCAGACTCTTTAAATCATGATATATCCTTATATAAATTTAAACTTGCTGGGCAACTTTCATGCTCACCCTTGCTATATCATGATAAACATTGCAGATAAGGCGAATGTGTTTGGATACAGGAAAAAAGATAATGGCAAGTTCAGCTTGGGATAAATTGTGCAGCTAATTTGTAATAGTATAGTTTGATAATAATGTTATGTTTTAGATAGTTTATGAATTGTGTATAAGTTAAGGTTACTCAATTTTGGGAAATAGTGTGTAAAGTGAATTGTATAAACAATTTATGTTTATATCTTCCGCGATAGTTATAGAATGATTGTAACAGATCCATGGTGATTTGGGACCCGGATTTGGCGCTTTCTTAGTTGGTATCAAAGCTGTTGGTTATGAATCTTAGGTAGGAATACCTGAGACCAATAACCGCAGTGATTAGGATATGATCTAACTCATATAGATTTAGTTGGTCGGTAAGATTCAAAGACGAATCTCGACGAGTTGTTAAGACACAGACTTCCCTAACTCTAAAAATAAAGGTGAACAGTAGTGATGAATAGATTGAGTCTAAAAGACTGAAAGTGCAAGGATAGGAGATCATAAAACAAAATGATCAAGACATAGAAATGAATCGTAATATATATGATGAGATCACCCCATGATCTGATAAGGTAATAGCAGGGAAAAGAATCAATCTGATGATTGGAAAGTTACATCAAAGATTGTTGTATGTCAGTTGTACTATAAATTGGTATAGATCCAGAAAAGGATTATGAATACGAATTGAATGAAATTCGTATTGTAAAGGGGGTTAAGATTAGGTGGGGATTTCAATTGAGGACTCATGTCGGCAGCTGAGTTGTATGATTCCTTGTATGGGCGGGGAATTGTACTTGGTGTAAAAACTACTTAGTATCTGGCATTGATAATCAATTTTAATGTTATGTCGCGCTATTTGCTATATGCATGTTAAGAGGGTGATTCCTTTCTCATGTGTATAACAGATAGATAGGTCATAGGTAGAGAATATAGGGTTAAGTACGAGTTCTTAAAACTCATACTTATGTGACATTCTTGACTCATAGTTATATGAAATGTTTATGAACCCCTCAGTGAACGGACGCCAAAGGTCTGACTAGGGTAACTTCTTAAACTCTTATGATTGTGGCAAGTTTATGAACTCATAAGTGTGGTTTGATGAACTTGGTATAGTTGTGTGTGAATGGAGTATTGAGGATTATAGGAACAGATAGATTGTTAAGCAAATGATTGTTAATGGAGACATAAGTTTTCCAAAACTCCTAGCTATGCTAGACTTCAAAATTTTGACATCAAGCTAAAAACGCACTATGTGCTTTTAAAAAAAATATGTAGACTCGTAATCATTTTTGAAACGTTTTAAAGTATAGTCTATGCTACTTATTTCAGCTAGACGCAAATGATTTGAAATATCAAAAGTTATTTTATTTATCACTCGTGTACCATGTAACCTGGTGCAGAGATGATAAAAAGGTGATGGAGTTGTAAATACAGGAATACTTAGTGTGAATTTGATCTAAAATCGCTATTCCACTATTATATGATGTGTTATGATGAAGTCATACAATGACGGCATCCTCAAATGGATTGTTAATACAGTATGTCATCATGACGTCATTCTCGAAAATGTTTTCAAAATTTTAATTAGCCAACGGGGTTTGGCTACACCTAAATAATTCGATTGAATTGAATTATTGATATGAGTCTATGCTATTTGATTCAGCTAGACTAATGTTTATGAAAACTCTAAGTGTTCATTGAACGAAATTTCCCGAACTAAATTGTTTTGGTGCGGAATCATATGATAAGACTGAGGTGAATAATGTTGTTTGGATAAATAATCCAATCAGGTAGCGTAAATATTCGCTAGACATTATTAATATGTTATGCATAATGTAAGAGTAGGATAGGCTAATCACCTAATGTACTAGCAACGGTAGTTTACCTTCTTTGTGATTGTAAACATACCAAGTAATGTATTGTTTTGCGGTATGAATACCGTTAAAACTATGTGTTCATGGTCTATATGACCCTTCAGAACAATTTGAAAACCTTTAATCTTGTGAGTGGTGTATTGGGTAGGATGTGATGATATGTATGAATGGTGTAAGGTGTAAGGTGAATTTCGGGGACGAAATTATTAGAAGAAGGGGAGAATGTGACAACCCGAGAATTTAGATAATTTATTAAAATCTTAAATGATGGATTTAAGGTCAAATAATAGACCTAGACGGAAAATAAGTGCATGCGTTTGATATTTTTGGAAAGGAATTTTGAGAATTTCAAAATTTTGTGAAGGATTTAGGTGAATTATTCAGGATTAAGTGTGTATGTGAATATGTTTTGTGTATATGGTTATGTATGTGTTCAAAATGTGGTTAAGGGTCAAGGGTTGACCAGATAAATTTTATCAGTGTTAAAACCTAAGTATATATTAAGAACGTCAGCGTTCTATTAGAAAACCCTAACGTTTGATAAGAAACCCTAGAACCGATTCTGGAAACCCTAATTTCAAATTTTTAAACCCTAATTTCTGGATAGGGATTCGACAAAAATCACAGTTATAATATCAGTAACTGTGAGTATGTGTTTGTAATGTATAAAGTTAATGTCTAATTATTGACTGGATAGAGTTTTATATTGTAAACCCTAATAAGGGATTATAAACCTTAATCTCAGATTTAGAAAGCCAAATGTACAGTTAAAAACCCTAATTATGTTTTAGTTATCTTAATTTCTATTTTATAAAGCCTAATTGTAATTTAGAGATTTAATTTTTCTAATTAAAACCCTAATTAGAAATTTTAGAAGTTAGTGTTGTAAAACCTAAGGGTTAGAACCTTAGTGTTAAACCCTAAGGGTTTGTGCAATTGTCAAGAATGTCATTAAATTTGGGAGAAAAGGACTAAAATGCCCTTTTAAGTATATTTTATTATGTAACTTGTACTTTTTGCTACCAACTTTAGTTGTTCAACCACTACATTGACTTGGTGACTCATTAAACTCTAGCAAATCAGTCTATAACATCATCTAGGCAAGCAAGATTCACTAAATCATATTATATAAAGATACTGAGAGAAAGAAAGTGTAACCATTTTACTTATTTCCTCTCCAAGCTCACACCAACTCCTTCTCTCTCTAAAGTCACAAGTTAGACTAGTGTATCAGTCATATTTTAACTCTCTAGAACACCTAAAATCAGATTGGAGAGCATAGATCAAGAATTGGAAACTAGAAGGTATATGCCCTAAATCTATTTTGATCTTGTATGCTTAAGTCAAATTTGTGTTTTTGTGTTTATATAAGTGTTATAAGGTGTTTTATGATGATCTATGGTGATATACCATAGATCCATAGCATCAAAGTGGGTAAAAAGTAGAGTTTTTCAAAACTATTCTTGAACTCAAAATGAGGTCTGACAAGCTAATGTCAAAGGCTTCAAATCTTTCCATGTTCATGCTTTTTAATGTTTTATGTTTGGAATCTATAGTCTGATATGAGATCTTTATTCTGCAAGTGAAAGCTCAGTCATTAGATGTCTAGATGTCATTTTATTCGTGGTCAAACACCGTTGATCAAGTTTGATAGGCTGAAATCTGGGTAACCCAGAACGTGTAAAACTGGGTCTGACAAGTTTTTATATTGCCTTGATCTGTCTGTATTTAGGTGTTATGATAATGTTATGATGGCCAGTTTGTAGTCTGATATTTGTACTTGAGTTCTATACCTTTATATCTCTTAAATAACAAACATGTTGTATTTTATGAGTGGTCAAACCAGTCCATTCGGTCACGGATAAAAATTTCTAGGAAACCCAGAAATGGGATGAACAAGGCTTCTGACCATGTTTGACTAGATCATATCTAGTGATTATGTTGTTGTTAGACTGAGTTGTTGTTACGTAGTAGTTCCTTGGTATGAGTACTAGAGGTATGCACTAAGAACCCACTTGTAGGATGACCAGAACACCAAAATAATCAAATATGAAACTGGACCCTCGAACTGCCTGGGTTTCTGGAAAACCCAGAAAACCTAGGAACACGTTGTCAGTGATTTTAGAGGTTCAGATCTCCTTGTTGAGAAGTGTTATGGTCAATTTGGTGATTGATAAGTGTAGTATTACGTTTCTAATACAAAACCTAAGTCTTAGATGGCCCGGAAAAAAATTGAGCAGAGAATTAAGGTCGGTCAAACATGACCCCTTGAACACTGACTTTGTCAGTGTTCTTGAGCCAAGAATACCAAAGGCAACAGAAGTGTGTCGCTAAAAACCAATAGCGACGGTTGCTATTAATTTTTATTTTCTGATATTTCCGAAAATTAATAAAATAATAGAAATATTATAAGAATTATTAAAAATACATAATAAATTATAAAAAATTTTGTTTCAAGCCTAAAAATAGTTTTTAATTAATTTGAGTATATTTCAAAAATATTTAATATTTTTGGAATAAAAAAAGTATTTATTTATTTAATTATTATATTAAATAAATTAGTTTAAAATGATTTTAATTCATGAAAAATCATGGAAAATTATATTATGGTATTAGAAAAATATTTTAAGTTATTTTTTATGAATTTTAATATTTTTTGATGAATTTCATTAATAATTTAATATTAATGGTAATTAATTTATTTATTAAATATATTAAATAAATTATGGAAAAATAGAATTAATGCTTTAAAATTATATAAAAATGATTTAAGTGATATAAAAATATTTTAAGCTATAAAATATAACTTTTGATATTTTGTCATGAAAATATTAATATTTTCATATTAATATCAATTATTGGATAACGGATTTAATTATTTAAAATCATATAAATATGATTTTAAAGTATTAAAAATACTTTGTGATATTATAAATATATTAGAATATTATGTTATGATTTTTATTAATAATTAATATTAAATAAATATTAATGATAATAGAATAATGTGGTATTTATATTATATAAATACAATATAAGTGATTGAAAAATTATGATAAATGATATTAATTATCTGAAAATTATTACAAGCCTATGAAAAATATTTTGACTGATAATAAAATTATCTAAGATAATTATTAAGTGTTTAGGCAGAGTTTAATTTAACTTAAACTCGATATTTGTCCGACTAGACCGTCGGGATGATAGAATTGTGTCAGATTCAACTCAGACTTAAATAATCTGACTTGATGTTAAGTTTTATGTGCTGTATAGACTGATAGGGTTATATGTTATATGTTTAAGTTATTCTATGTATATATATATATATACACTACTAATATTGGGTCTTCGGATAAAGCGATATAGAATGCGTAACAGTAATCAACGGTTCAGGCAAATTTTACTTAAGTATAATAAGAGTTGTTTTATTCAGATATGCTTATGGTTAATCATTCCTGATTGCCATGTAGAATTGTACTCTGTACATATTGCATTTATAAGTCAGATATGAAAGGCTGATCACCTTCATTACCGTTTGGTCCAGATATATTTTATTACTTGTTCAGTCAAAAGTTTGTTCGCGCTAATTCACAACTATATTGATGAATTATAGCCAGCTTATTATTCAGACTCTTTCAATCATGATATATCCTTATATAAATTTAAACTTTGTGGGAAACTTTCATGCTCACCCTTGCTATATCATGATAAACATTGCAGATAAGGCGAATGCGTTCGGATACAGGAAAAAGATAATGCCAAGTTCAGCTTTGGATAAATTGTGCAGCTAATTTGTAATAGTATAGTTTGATAATAATGTTATGTGTTAGATAGTTTATGAATTGTGTATAAGTTAAGGTTACTCAATTTTGGGGAATAGTGTATAAAGTGAATTGTATAAAAAATTTATATTTATATCTTTCGCAATATTTATAGAATGATTGTACCAGATCCGTGCTGATTTGGGACCCGGATTTGGGGCTTTCACAACACGATTCTGTGTTAACCTCCTTGATACATGTTTATTATATTTACACATCATTAGACCAAGTTATATCAATATCCCAGGTCTGCAGCAGTAGCAGAAGCGACTGTCCCAACTCAAGGTATGGCGTAGCTGCGCCATACACAAGTCTGGGACCCCAAGTAGCGATTCTGTTTTTTGTTTTTAGCACCAACGCAATTGCGTTGCGTGCATGCATGTACAAGCAAATGATGAACAATAGCCTTTTTTAGCCCAACTAACAAGAATTTCACCCACAAAATAGTGAAATCAACATATACAATTTCTATAAAACTAACATAAACATGTTTCCTCACATATTCAACCATTTAGAACACTTAAACCACAACTTTAACTAATTTAATTTCTTAAATTTTATGTTTTTATATAAAAACTCCATTTTTTGACATTCCTCATAGAAATCATCACTGTAACAAAAATTCTTGTCCAAATCACTTCGTTCAAACTACATTCTCTTCGTTTCTTAATGAACTAGCATAATCAAACCTCAATTCACAGATTATCATATAAATTGACCATCAAATTTTGTACTTTCATAAGGCATATGAAAAATATTCACTGTGATATTTTTTCTTCCTTTTTAAACCGTAATTAGCAGAAAAATTCTTATCTAAATGCAACTCTAACATCAGAAACGCATACAACCACAATTACCAGTTACATATATCAACAATTTACAGAAAACTGGAATTCACAGAATATAAGAATTTTTTCGTGAAACATATTTATGTGTGTATATATATATATATATATATATATACTATTAAGAATATGTAAAAACACCTTTAATTTGCTTGATAATCCTTGATAACCACAAATAATCGCTTGAAAACTCAGAAATTTCTCTCAATCTCTCTCTAGTTTCTCTCAACTTCTCTGTTCCTTTCTCTTCATACTATCAATATAGGACAACTCTTAGTTAAGCGTAAAAAATAAAATTGTCAGACCATAATGCGTATACTAAATATATCAGTTACAAGGATATAAACGTATAAATTATAATTATATTTTATTTATATTATAATTATTATTCAAAATTTAAAAATTCCAAAAGCCATAAGGCTTTGTTTGGCAAAAAGTCTTTAAAATAAAGACTTAATATTTTAAGCCTTGTTTGAAAAAAACTAAATTAAACTCCTTTAATTTTTTTAATAAATCATTTATACTATAATTTACAATGCCATATTATTTCTTTGGATTCTCCATATCCAACATTAATTAAATAAACTAATTACAACATACTAAATTTTAAATAAATTATCCACTTAAATAAATATCATAAAATTATAATCTCATTATAATTTAGTTTAGTAATTTAACATACCATTTTAAATTATTAAATTAAAACAACAATCACATCAATAAAATATTTATTTAATAAATATTTTAAATTACATATAATAAAATCTTAGATTGTTACAAGTTCTTTGTGGTGGTTGATCACATCCATATATATTTATTTACAACTTTTATATATTTAAATTTCTCGATCCCTCACTTGAGGTGCTTCATGGTGGTTGATCATATATATATATATATATATATATATATATATATATATATATATATATATATATATAAAAGCTTTTATATATATATAATCGCTACAACTTTTATATAAATTACAAAGATTATATGAGCCTAGGAATCATGTTATAACAGATTCGGTCTACTGAATCTAGATTCGGTTCCCGTGATGGACATTTTCAGTTGTAAATAGCTTGTAAATTATTCACGGTGTTTGGATTTCCTAAGATGGCTTTCATGCCCATGAGGAGATCGACACTACTTTATACATTATTTTTCTCTAAGATGCTTTACATCTCGAAAAATAAAAGCAATCAAGCCGAACATATAATAAAATGGAAGTATCAAAGGCCTCAATTACTATTGAGCACAAGGTTTGAAAAACCTCTTTTACAAAACATCACTACTATATCTTGTTTAAAACTGAATTTTTTATACAAATTCAAACCCTTTGTATATAGGTCCGAACGAGGCCTCGCACTACTTCCAAATAGCAACACACTTACCCACACACACACTCACACATTCACATCACAATTTCTTGAAAATTAGCGGTCACCGTGATAACACGGATGTTGGGGGGTGCCTAACACCTTCCCTCCGCATAATCAAGCCCCCGAACCCTAATGAATCTTGGTTTCACAGACCCGTTTAACAGTGTTACATCACTTATACATGTAATATGTACAGAGTATAATTCTACATGGCAATCAGCAATGATTAACCATAAGTATATCTGAATGAAACAACTCTTAGTAGAGTTAAGTAAAACTTGCTTGTTTCGTTGATTATCGTTACACAATTTAATAAGCTTTGCTTGTAGACCTCATATATAAATAATATTGATATACAAATTAGAATAATATCATCATAATATAATATTATTATATATATATAGAATAACCTAAACACATAGCACATAACCCTATCAGTGTATTCAGCACATAAAACTTATCATCAAGTCAGACTATTTAAGTCCGAGTTGAATCCGACAAAATTCTAACATCCCGACGGTCTAGTCGAACAATATTTGAGTTTAAGTTCAATTAAACTCTGCCTAAACACTTAACAATTATCTTAGATAATTTATTATCAGTCAAAATATTTTTCACAGACTCGTAATAATTTATATATAATTTAATAGTATTTATTTCATTGTCTAATATTATTAATCATTTAATAATATTTTAGTCATTCTTAATAATATTCAAATCACTTATTAATAAAAGTAATAAAGGTCTCATACATTTTAATATGTAAATATTTTACATCATGAAGCTTAAACTATTTATATTCCATTTCAGAAATATCTTTTACCTTTACTCGCAATTTAAGAGTTTAAACAGGTAACACATAGCTATTATACTAAAACTCAATTCACTATATTATTTCTTTAATTTAAATGATTTTTATATTATTTTGTCCATTCCTGAGTCAACACATACCGTTTTCTCGTATATACATATTTTATTTTGCTAGCACATTCACTTTATTTTTCGTTTTATAATTATTCGCATTTTTGCTTTATATATTAAATATATATATATATATATATATATATATATATACGTTATGAAAATCTTAACTCAAAAACCTCCTTTTGATCCCTAGAAACCTCAAAATATCATTATTATGATTAATACAAAATTTTAAAAGTTTTTCGCCATTTGTTGCACCACAAAATAATTTTGTAGGCAACCCTAATTTTTATTTTGCTTGAATATGTAATTTATATTTATTACATATTTTTATTGCTTTATTTATGCCTGAAAAGAAGTTTCTCGGCATAACATATCACCTATAGCCAAATCTCGCCCTGTAGGACTTTACTAGATTTGTTATGACTTATTATTTTGCCAGAACGCAATTTGGAACATCGAACGTCAAAGTCGCTCGACGCGCCGACGCTCAGCGTTTGATCAAATTTTAATCATGACATGCATGTTTGCTCATTTTTTATTTTCAAATCCTAAGTCATATAACAGAGAAATTTTGGGCATGTTATTGACCTCATGTCATAGTATTTTAGAAAAATTTCTAACCGCTAAAACCAATCACAAAAATCAATCAAAATATCGAGCAAAAGCATGTCGGGGCAATTGTCCGGTCGGCCAAGTCATCACTTACGCCGCTAAGCGCTTGCACTCTTGGGTAAAGTATCTATAAATATTATATGCTTAACCCGCCTCTGTTTTGCTTCATTACGCAAATTGATCCCAACAATTTTATTTTCCCCACGTAATAAACATATATATATATATATATATATATATATATATAATATTCACTGACTCCCAATTACCAATTACACCAAACATGCACACGTCACATATAGAAAATAATTAATAGTTTTATTTTCTCAAATTATAAATTGTTTATATAAATTTATTTACTTATAGCAAATAAAATTTAATATATTTACCATATTAGGTCTATATACACGTCCTTCATAAATGGAGTCCATTTCAGATCTCATGGCTTCCAGTCGGCCTTAAACTTGTTTGAAACCTTTTGCTACCAGTCGGCCTTTATAAGTTTGTACATTACCATCCATGTCGGTTTTCTTCTTGAAAACCCACTTGCATCCTATTGGTTTTACCCCTTCGGGTGGATCAACCAAAGTCCATACTTGGTTAGTATACATGAAGTCCATTTCAGATCTCATGGCTTCAAGCCATCTCTTAGAATCTGGTCCATTCATAGCTTCTTGGTAGGAAGCAGGCTCATCCTGATCTATGAGCATCACATCGTCATTTTGAGTCACAAGATATCCATAATATCACTCGGGCTCTTGGCGTGTCCTACCAGATCTACGAATTCCTTGTGTAATTTGAGCAGGTTCACTTTCCACAACATCTTGTGGTTCCTGCTCACGTTCCAACTCAGGTTCAATGATATTCGGTGGTTCTCGAATTTCTTCGAGCTCTACTTTCCTCCCATTGTTTCCTTTAGAGACAAATTCTCTTTCTAGAAAAATACCAGTTCGAGCAACAAACACTTTATTCTCAGAAGGTTTATAGAAATAATACCATTTTGTTTCCTTTGGATATCCCACAAAATTACATTTGTCAGATTTGGGTCCGAGCTTGTCAGAATCCAGACGTTTTACTAATGCCTCGCAACCCCAAATCTTCATGAATGACATACTAGGACGTTTCCCAGTCCACATCTCATATGGTGTCTTCTAAACCGTCTTTGTAGGAACACGGTTAAGTGTGAATGCAGCTGTCTCTAGGGCATGACCCCAGAAGCTTATTGGAAGATCTGCATGACTCATCATTTATCGTACCATGTCCAACAAGGTGCGATTTCTCCTTTCAGATACACCAGTCCATTGTGGTGTTACAGGTGGAGTGAGCTATGATATAATACCACACTCCTTTAAAAGGTCATCAAAGTCTTGGCTTAAGTATTCACCTCCTCGATCAGATTGAAGGGCTTTTATGCTTTTGCCAAATTGGTTTTGAACTTCATTCTTGAATTCCTTGAACTTTTCAAAGAATTCGGATTTGTGTCTCATAAGATACACATATCCATATCTACTGAAGTCGTCAGTAAATGTAATGAAGTAATAAAACCTACCTCTTGCTAACGAACTTATGGGTCCACATACATCACTATGTATAAGTCCCAATATATCGCTAGCCCATTCACTGTGTCTAGTGAAAGGGGCTTTAGTCATCTTGCCTAATAAACAAGAGTCGTATTTCTCATATGATTCAAAATCAAATGAATCCAAAAACCCATCTTTATGGAGTTTTGATATGCGTTTCTCAATTATATGGCCCAAACGATAGTGCCAGAGATATGTCGGATTTGAATCTTTTGATTTAAATCGTTTTGTATTTATGTTATAGATAAGCATATCTAAGTCAATAATATAGAAACCATTAAACAATTGTGCAACACCATATCATATATCATTTAATTAAACGAACAACGGTTGTTCTTTATTATAAATGAAAAACCTTTCTTGTCCAAACAAGAAACAGAAATAATGTTTTTGCTTATAGCAGACACAAAATAACAATCTTCTAATTCTAAAACTAGCCCAGAGGGCAAAGATAAATGATATGTTCCTACGGCCAGTGCAACAACTTTTGCTCCATTCCCAACACGTAGGTCAACCTCTCCTTTTGCCAAAGTCCTACTCCTTCACACAAATGTGAGAACCACATCCAGTATCTAATACCCATGATGTAGAAGTAGACAAGTTGAATTCTATAACATATATACCTGAATCAGAAGTAATACTTCCTTTCCTTTTCTTCACTTCTTCCAAATAAGCAAGACAATTCCTTTTCCAGTGTCCAGGTTTTCCACAGAAATGACAATCACCTTCTTTAGCCACCCCACCTTTAGTTTTTAAAGCCTGTTTGGTTTTGGGATTAGGTTTAGCACCAGATTTAGATCCTATCTTCTTCTTGGCTTTCCATTTTCCCTTAGCATTTCCCTTTTGCACTATCATTATGGGAGCGAGTCCTGCCTTTTTCATGTTGTTCTCTGCAGTTGTTAACATGCTCAACAACTCAGTTAGTGGTTTCTCAATTTCATTCATTAGATAATTCATAACAAATTGAGAGTAGCTGCTGTTCAAAGATTGCAAAACAAGATCAGTTTGGGCCTCCGGAGTGATTGGAAAACCCAACCTATCAAGGTATTCAATATACCCAATCATTTTCAGCACATGTGGACCAACTAGATTACGTTCACCCATCTTGAAGTGATACAACGCATTGCTTGTATCATACCTCTCCTGTTGAGCATGCCCTTCGAACAATTTCTTGAGATGCTCGATCATCTCATAAGCATCCATCAACTCATGTTGCTTCTGAAGCTCAGCGTTTATGGTTGCTAGCATGAGACAACTCACGTCTAGAGCATCATCTTGATGCTTCTTGTAAGCATTATGCTCTCATGCGTGGTACAAAGGCAATGGCTGTTGATCTTTGCATGAATGGGCCCATCAAGGACATATAGCTTACGCTCTTGTTTGAGGACAATCCTCAAGTTCCTGTGCCAGTCAAGGAAATTAATCCCACTCAGCTTGTCCTTCTCAAGGACTGATCGTAGTGAAAGACTACTTGTATTGTTGTTGTTTGCCATTGATATCTACAATTTATAAGTGCCAAAAAATAATAAGTCAAATTGCAGAGTTAATATTATGTAATTGATAACAGTACATTCAAAATATACCTCCCACTATTTTATTCAAATTAATAGCCCTCACCATTAATTCGGACAGCATTTTCTAAAAATCTTTCTAGTGAGCCAAGATCCATATTTCATTATGACTTAAGTTAGCTTTGGCTAATCTCTTAAAACACAATTATTTAGGTAGACAACCCTTTTGTCAATTATATCATATATAACTCTTGGATAGTTTGGTAAACAAAAATTATTTCTAGTCCATCTAATGGTACCAACCAAACTCTATGCCTCTAAGTCCACAATCCTATTGAGATAACTTAGTTAAGTCGGGCCCAATGATTTTAACAGTTTGGATATCACAATTATCCTATCGCATCTTACCTAGATAAATAGGGTACTTTGCTTTGGCAAACCTACATCTATTGATCAAGGTCTTGATGAGTGTTATTTATTGGAAGGCATCTGATTTAGACTTAATAATTTAATGAGGGATTTAATAAATAAATTTAGATCTCACCAATTTTTTAATCTTATTAAGCATGGACATTATTTATCATATCATATCACATACAAGCATAAATAAAGTGCGAAATTAAATGTGTCACAGTTATGGCCCAATCCAATGTCAATCTTTTCAAGCTAATGAAAGATTAAAGGTCAATCTAAGGTGGTAAAAGATCTTAAAATAAATAGCTTCCTTGGATCTTCCTCAAGCATGTGCCTCCTCTCCATCATCATCTTTCCATCGTGTTCTCTATCTTGACATCTTCATCGATTACAGATTATTACATAACATAAAGAAACCTCGTGTTACATTCAAGGGGATTGAGATGAGAAGAGAATATTACATTAGAATTTATAGAAAGGCACGACATGCAAGCCGTATTTCAAAACCAAAAACCACTAACCTATGGGTCAAAAGTCCATAACTGTGCACCATGCATATCACAATAAACACATAATAATTTATATATAATTAAAGAAAACTATATATAACATATAGGGGACACGACCATCGTCGCTACGCTGTGGGGTCGAGGGGTCTCCCCCAAGCGGTGGTCCGACTTATCGGTCAATGAAGGGGGTCGCGGCGTCCACCCCGAAAAAATTTCGAACTACAATCAGACATTGCGAATTTTTCAAATGATTCTCTAAAAACAGTTTGAAATCACGTATTTTAATCCACCAAAATAGTCATAATAACAATACACACACATATAGCATATATGTCCCGTTTCAATTAATCATATTAAACTGAATACTATTATTACGCCATATATGATACAATTAACAGAACATCATATACATGCATATCTATTACTGATATTCATAATACCAGAATATGTGGATTACAGAATATCATATACTCAATTAACAGAACATCATATACATTCAAATCTATTACTGATATTCATAATACCAAAATATGTCGATTACAAAATATCATATACTCAATTAACAGTTCGATAAAATTGTATCATCATATATCATATATATCGAAAATAATATAATCAATTTCAGATCAGTAAAATTGTATCATCACATATCATATATATCGAAAAAAATTAAACACGTTATCTGAATTAATCGTTTCACAAGTAGCTCTGATACCACTATTGGAAATTTTGGCACAAAACGCAGCGAAAAAAGAACAATTCAAAGTAATTTCCGAAACCCAAAAACAGGATCCATGCGAAAAACAATTAATTCAGTGGTTAGAAATTTATACCGATTAAGAAGGCTCTGAACGATGCGGTCGAATCTCCAACGCAATTCTTACGGACTGCGTCTCTACGGTATCCACACGAACGCTCCGCGAATCGTCCTACGATCTGTAGAAGAAGAAATTGCAGTACTAGCCACCAAGGATGAGAATTCGGAATTATTTCTCTCTAGTCTCTCTCTAAGAGCGGTTAGGGTTTTGTTTTGATTAACCTCCCTAATATGCTGATATATCATATATATAGCAATAATATAGAATTAATCAAAGCCCTAATCTAATTAAAATAAAATTCAAATTTATATATATATATATATTATATCTTAATTAAGTCTTACTTAATTAATATATATATATATATATATCATCCTTTTAATTTAAATTCGCGATTTAAATACTATCAATCATATTGATATATTTAAATCCTTACAATTTAAATTAATTCCCTTTTTAATAACGTTCTATGTGTGTGACCCTATAGGTTATTATTACGTTGGAAATAATTTTAAAATCATATTATAAAATTATAAACAGTGAGTGGCATCTAGTAATGCATCACTGCTACCCAAGTAATAATAAGATCGATTATTCTAGATTAATCCTTTTAACCTTAATATCCTAGATTAAACTCGAGTCATGGAATGTGTCATACTCTTCATAATTTAATCTGAGTTTTCTTGATCAATGAGTAGACTATTTGAAACAAATCACTATTTGAGCATGGCCATGCATTTCATAGTCCTACTCAATCAAGAGGCCTATGGATATCACCCCTAATAAATAGGAGGGTTAAATTCCATCTAGATCACTCATATTCCTCATACGATTCATGATGTACCCAATAATCACCTTTATAGTCCACCCTATTAAAGGTGACATTTGATGATATCAAAGTACATAAATTCCCGTGTAGTAATATAGTGATTTCAGGTTGAAGGACCATTACATCATTGTCACTATGAGAATTGCTAATGACACTTCGCATAATGCTCCACATAGAATTCTCATGGTGGGTCTGTCCAGTACATCGTTCTCTAACATGTACCTATGCATTGACTTAATATCTCATATATTTATGACCAATGAGATTTGGTCATCAATCAATCCACATACTAGTCTCAATGCATCATTGTTGTCCCATCGACAATGATACTCGACTAGGGACATTTAAGAACAATGATACTCATTATAATTATATAATCTCATGTTCAAGTCACATACATGAAACTATATAATTTGTATCACTACTCTAAGGATTTTTATTATGTTAACATTTATATAACGCAGTAAATAAAATCATAATAAAATCATTCATCTATTCAATCAAATATAATATCAAAACGTTAAGCAATTATATCAAATAATTGGCCTCTATGGCATAAACTCTAACACAAATCATAACTTATCTAACACATAACATAATTATCATACAACACTATTACAAATCTAATCGTGCACATTAACTTTAAGCTGGAACTGTCTTTAACCTTTTCTTGTATCCAACGCATTCGCCTTATCTGCAATGTTTTATCATGATATAGCAAGGGTGAGCATGAAAGTTGCCTAGCAAGTTTAAATACAATTTAAGGATATATCATGATTGAAAGAGTCTGAGTAATAGGCTGGCTATAATTCATCAATATAATTAAGAACTAGCACGAATAAACTTTTGACTGAACAAGTATTAAACATGAACAAATATATCTGAACCAACTAGTAATGAAGGTGATCAGCCGTTCATACCTGACTTATACATGCAATATGTACAGAGTAAAATTCTACATGGCAATCAGCAATGATTAACCATAAGTATATCTGAATGAAACAACTCTTAGTAGAGTTAAGTAAAACTTGCCTGTTTCGTTGATTATCGTTACGCAATTTAATAAGCTTTGCCTGTAGACCTAATATATAAATAATATTGATATACAAATTAGAATAATATCATCACAATATAATACTATTATATATATATATATATTTATATATTTATATATATATATATACATATAATAACCTAAACACATAGGACATAACCCTATTAGTGTATTCAGCACATAAAACTTATCATCAAGTCAGATTATTTAAGTCCGAGTTGAATCCGACAAAATTCTAACATCCCGACGGTCTAGTCGGACAATATTCGAGTTTAAGTTCAATTAAACTTTGCCTAAACACTTAACAATTATCTTAGATAATTTTTTATCAGTCAAAAAATTTTTCACAGGCTCTTAATAATTTTTATATAATTTAATATTATTTATTTCATTAACTAATATTATTAATCATTTAATAATATTTTAGTCATTCTTAATAATATTCAAATCACTTATTAATAAAAGTAATAAAGGTCTCATACATTTTAATATGTAAATATTTTACATCATGAAGCTTAAACTATTTATATTCCATTTCAGAAATATATTGTACCTTTACTCGCAATTTCAAAGTTTAAACAGGTAACACATAGCTATTATACTAAACTTAATTCACTATATTATTTATTTAATTTAAATGATTTTTATATTATTTTTTCCATTCCTGAGTCAACACATACCGTTTTCTCATATATACATATTTTATTTTGCTAGCACATTCGCTTTATTTTTCGTTTTATAATTATTCGCATTTTTGCTTTATATATTAAATATATATATATATATATATATATTCCGTTATGAAAATCTTAACTCAAAATACTCATTTTGATCCCCAGAAACCTTAAAATATCATTTTTATGATTAATACAAAATTTTAAAGGTTTCTCGCCCTTTGTTACCACAAAAATAATTTTATAAATGACTTAAATTTTATTTTCTTGAATATGTAATTTATATTTCTTACATATTTTTATTGTTTTATTTATGCTGAAAAGAAGTTTCTCGGCATAAAATATCACCTATAATAAATATCGCCTGTGAGGACTTTACTAGATTTGGTATGACTTATTATTTTTTTTTGAACGAATTTGGAGCGTCGAGCGTCAAAGTCGCTTCGACACGCCGCCGCCGCTTCATTAGCTAAAATTTTAATCCTGACATGCATGTTTGCTCATTTTTAATTTTCAAATCCTAAGTCATATAACAGAGAAATTTTGGGCATGTTATAGACCTCATGTCATCTTATGCGCCCTAGCCTACGCTAGCACGCATTTTGCCTGACTTTGTTATTATTCTTTTCTCTGTTGCCTGTCGAACTAGCTACTTCGCGAATTTCTTACGCATTGTTTGTTAATTGGATTGATCCCAATTTTGGATATGTTATACATGGTATACCAAAGTATTTTTAAAAAAAATAACACAGTAATTTTGGACCTCTTAGGCAGCCTAAAACAGGCCCCAAAAATGTCCACTCGCAACAATTTTCATCTTTTTCCCAGATTTACCCTCTTTCGCTAAAACAGTCATAACCTTTTCATTTTAAAACATTTTTAGGCGATTCTTGAGCCCATGCGAAGCTAACTTCCGGGACTACAACTCTTCCCTAATGATGTTTTTCCAGATTCCGAACATATCAGCCCCGAAATTCCGATCAAGTGGACTGCACCGCACTTGTTGGATAGTTTTGACACTACTACTTTGAAATGTCATAACTCTCTCCTCCGATGTCAGATTTAGTCCGTTCCAGATTCTATTAAAAGATTATTCAGTGTACTACAACATATCAAAAGTTACATAAAATAACTTATTATGGTTTGATTTTTATACCTTATTCTTATGCCTTTATTCTTCTCCTTGATGATCCTAGATGGCAAAGAAAATAGTCTCTTCCTCCTCTCTTATTCCCATGGCAGCAGGAGCCCCTCACGCTCTCTCTCTCTTTCTATTTTATTTTCTTAGCTTTTAGTAATGAAGTAAAAGTTTTAATGTGGAATGAATAGGGAGGTATTTATAGAACTATAATATGTATACTTACAATATATACATATATGCAATATCTTCCCACAATCTCCCATCTTCTCTCCCTTGTTTTGTTTTTGCTAGATTTGATTTCTCTCTCTAATCTTTCATATCTACCATCCTAGAAGATATGCAAGGTGTTAAAGAAATTTAATTAGCATGTGATACTACTCCCTCCTTGACCGAGTGCACTCCCTCCTTTGCCCAATTTTTATTTATTTATTTTCTTTCTCATATCTTAAGTTGCTTGCAAACTCATGTAAAATAATGGCTAGAGACTTTAGGAGTGACATATAAGGGAAGAGTGTAAAAAATTTTTTTACTCCACCTACTTATTACTCCTTCCTTTACACGGACCATGCCATATTTTGTTTTTCTGGCCCAATCTTGGTTTTTAGTATTTGATAATTTACTTTCTACATTTGACTTAATAATTAAATAATTAATTCAACTATTCTTTTAATACTTTTGTTAAGTAATTTAATTACTCAACCTTAGTAACTTAATTACTTAATCAAATAAGTTAATACATAAATCTCCTTAAACTATTTTACCATCATGAAATCATATAATTTAAATATCCCATCTTTGATATATAATTTATATAAAATATAACATAACTTACTTAAATTACATATTTATTTTATAATTACAAAAATAAATATGTTACATATAATTACTTATGCAAATACAATTATTTATATACCCAATATATTATAATATAATATCTCTTACCTCATTAACATAAATTCAATTAAATTTATTTACTTCATTAAGATATTAAGATAAATATAATACATTTTTTTTATTAAATTAATTTTGTATAAGAATTTATTCTAATACGCTTGGGTAAAAGTATCTATAAATATTATATGCTTAACCCTTTCTCTGTTTTCTTCATTCGCAAATTGATCCCAGCAATTTTATTTTCCCCACATAATAAACATATATATATATATATATATATATATATATATATATATATATATATATAATATTCAACTCACTAATTACCAAATACACCAAACATGCACACGTCACATATAGAAAATAATTAATAGTTTTATTTTCTCTAATTATAAATTGTTTATATAAATTTATTTACTTATAGCAAATAAAATTTAATATATTTACCATATTACGTCTACATACACGTCCTTCATAAATCATAAAATAATTTATATACTCATAAATTATTAAAATCCTTCATAGAATTTTGAAATCCTTAAAATTTCATTACAGAACTGCCAATTTCATACACTTATTTTCTGTCTAGGTTCTAATAGTCAACCTTAAATCAATCAATTATGATTTAATTTTTTTTAAATTTTTGGGTCGTCACAGCACCCATGATTCTTCTTCGGACTGGGACAATTAGGCGCAATGTGCCCCTCCTATCCGCAATTATAGCACACGACATTCCCTTTGAGACATACTCCTAAATGAGTCTCTCCACAGGTCTTGCAGGCCTCCATCCTTCTCTTCGGGTCTCCTTGCTTCACTCCGGTATTCCAAGAGCTAAATACCTTCCTCTTCTCACCACTACCACTAGCTCCTTCTATCTTGACTCCCCCATCAATCTTCCCCTTATTCTTCTTTTCCTTGTGATACTGGCTCAACGCCTCACTACCACCTTCGGCAATTATTGCCTTCTCTAAAATGGTTCCAAATGAAGTACTATGGAACACAAAAATACGGTTGTAGAGCCAGGGTTTCAAGCCTTGCTCGAACTGTCACGCCTTCCTTACCTCGGTATCCACTTGGTGTGGAGAAAACCTCGCCAGTTCATTAAACTTGGCGGCGTATTGGGGAACTGTCATGTCCCCTTGTTTCAACTTGAGAAACTGCATCTCCATCCTTTCCTGTATGCTTGTGGGAAAGTAGTCCTCGAAAAATATCTCCTTGAACCTCTCCCAAGTTACGTTCCCAATATCCGCTCTAGCCTGATTGGCCTCCCACCAAAAGTTGGCCTCTCCCTTCATCATGTAGGTTGCAAAGGCAACCTTCTGGGCCTCATCGACATTTGCTATTACAAATGCCTTCTCGATTTCTTTCACCCACATTTGGGCTTCAATAGGGTCCGTAGTTCCTTTGAACTTGGGCGGACCCACACTTTTAAAATCCTTAAAGGTCGTAGCTCGTGCTACTCCCAGATTAACGGGGATATTAGCCCCAGTTCTATTAAATGTGGCTGTTATTAAGTTAACAAACTCCTACATTGGGTTAACCGGACCTCCCTCCGGTTGATTTACATTAGCTCCTTGGTTACGTTGTATCCTTCTTGGCGGCATTTTGCTGATACAATAAACAACACATTTCGTTATTATTTCCTTCTTATTAATTCGTTATTATTCAAGATTAAACAATACCTTCAACATCCATTGCTCATTCTGTTTCATAAAAAGGCTTATATTCATTCATTCATCGTAGTGTAATACTACATCAGTTACATTACACAGCCTAAGCTGATTACATTACTTTCCCGCTATTCCTTTCCAAAAATTTGGATTTACAAAAGACTACCCTTTGTTATACAAAAGAGAGTTTTACGTCACTACTAGATACAAATATTTACATATCCAAATTACTCTATTCACTAATAGATCACATCTGCCTTAAGGCATTATCAAAATCGGCCTTGGCAAGACCGACAATAATATTACGGCTGATAGTATGTCGCGTCTGCCCTGCCTCTACCGGATAACCAACTACCTGGTGCTGGAAATCTATGTGAGAACTCCTATGAATATAGGACATTCTCCCTATCTTCTGACTTTTGGTTTTTAGCTCCTCCTTGAGCTCACATGCTTCAACTCGTGGACTTTGTCCTTAGCCAAAATCCTCTCATCATGTTCTTGCTCCCACATGGACTCCACGTCCGTCTTGTCCTCTATAATAGCTTGGAGCTCTGTCTTCAACTCCTTAACCTCCTGACAGTAATGGATATTTCTATCCAACACTGACATAAATAATGACATCATTGACTCCCCCGGAGACATCTATGATGCTATAGCTACCAGGTTGAAGGACACTATCTCCATTTCCTCTTCTATCATACAATCGAATACTTACATGAGGTCAGGATCCTCTGAGTCTCCAGACTCAATAACAACTACTTCGGGTTCTGCCGCTATGGGTTCGATATAACCTCTACTTGGTTAACCGACTCTTCACTAACTGCTCGCACATCTAACTGCATTCCATTTATTCCTGACATCTACACAAAACAATTAAGTTGATTAGTACACGTTAGTAGAATAATAAAAACACATAACATAATTATAATGCATTTTTATAAGGTTATTTTTCTTCTTTTACTTCTTTGACTTCTCTTAAGGTTATGACTTAAGCTTTTTAATCCCCCCTTGTTTTATAACCTAATGCTTTGATACCAACCTGTGATGCCTCCAAATCGGGGTATCTTCCAACCCGACAGATGGTGCAACACGGTACTACCATTCACACATACATTCAATTGAAAAGTCCCAAAAGAACGAATATGTCTCCAATATACTCAATAATATTACATTTCCCCAGGTTCTTTATAACCAATACATTCGTTCTTGTCATAATATTCAATATATTACAACCATTCATCTATATTATTACATAAGAAATCTAAGGGTTCGTCTTCGCCTTACCCTTATCCTTGTCGGAGCCTTCGGTCCGTTCAATCTTAGCTGTGTTCATATGGTTCAAGCAAGAGTGAGCACGACTAGCTCAACAAGTACAACAATTCTAATAAACAACATGCTTAAAACATAAGAATCGTATATCTTCAATAATTGAATAATAGTTATGAAGTACTATTGATAATTCAAAATAACACTTCTTTTCCTTCAAAACATTTTACAACAACAATATTCAGTAAAACATCAATTCCGATCCAAGACCTTGAGCATTTCATAAGTTCTTTTAAAAATGGATATCCCGGCACTAAGTCCGTAAGTCCGACATTACTTACGAGCACGTCTAGGTGATCAACCTATAGTACTCTATGTTGATTAACACTTCATTCATTAAACGTTTTACGTTTAAGTTGTGGCAACCTCACGTGCCTGTCGTATGACGATAAAATATTTTTAGCATACTTACTCTTCGATTGAAAACCACACCATTATAACTTGGTAAACATTGTACATGCTTTGATATAAACATAATATAAGTTTAGCCGAAGGAATTGGCTTTGACTTCATCATACATCAATTCATGCGTAAGAATACATGAATCACAAAGCTTGTTCAGAATGAACTAAAACAAGGGTTAGAGTACTTGCCTTTAGCGTTTGCTACCGTTAATAACTCGTTCTTGGTTTAAATCTTTAAGTCTCTACAGTAATTAATAACATCACATAATACATTAGGTCATGAATAAATATACACAGTCCCTAATGTATCTTACCCTTCTTCTCAATCTAATTATAACTTAGATTTGTTATTATTGGTTCCGGCTTTTCATTACATTGTTCTCCTTACGTTCATCTTCAATTGATTATCAACCTTTAATCATTATACATTAAGTGTCTAACAATGCTTTAACAATGTTATATTTACACCTTAGTTCATCACTAATGAGTTATCTTTAATTTTATACTTGTAAACATTCTTGTCTGTCGAAACCATAGGATCGTGCGCGTGGCCATGCCATCCATAGCTTCTTCAACTCGCCACGCCATACGGGTTAGCGATGCACAGGCGTCCGAACTTGGCGCTGCGGTGCCACCCATAACACTCAAGTTCACGCCGCAACGCGACTCTGCAGTAGGTAGTGACACTGTGTTTGGCGCTGCAGCTCTACCAATTGGCCTTGGGTTGGCGCCGCGGCACCAACTCTGTGCCTTAGAAAATTTTACAGACTTTGAAATTTTGCGAAACTTCCAGACGCATAACTTCTTCGTTATAAGTCCGAATTGGCTCGTTCAAGAACCTACGGTTCACAAATTACATACTCTATGCGTTCATGCAAGAATTTTATCTATTTGACTTCGTTTGCTAAAATTTCACCTATTAGTTTATTTTTAACGAAAACAATAAACGTTCGTGAACGTTCAACGCTCGTTTCTTTGTTGTAAGTTAGAATCCGGCCATTTTCGAGTCCGCAACTCTATCAATATGTACATACAATATATATTTATATCACTGAAAAATTAAAATATAATTAATATTATATTATTATTCTCATGCCTTGATCAAAATCCAAAATTAGGGTTTGGATTCCATATTTGATTTATCTTGCATAAATAACATTAATAATTAAGTTAAAATAAATAACTTAATAATCTGTACTAAAATTCATATATTAAAATAATTATTCTAATTATTCTAAAAATCATTTCATATATTATTTAAATAATATATAATTATATTTTCATGGAAAATAATTAATAAAAACATTTCTACTATAAAATTAATTATTATAAGAATATAATTTATAATAATCAATAATTCTAACATAAAAATTATTTGCAATAATTCATGTAATAAATATATTTTATTTATCACACATATATACACACTTCGATTTATACATATTCCCCATATTTATTTTAATAAATAAAAAAAAATTTATACACAAAATTTCTTATTTATTTGTATAGAAAATATCGGGTTGTTACATTCACCCTCCCTTATAAAGATTCCGTTCCCGGAATCACCATTTTAAAACCTATACATACACGGGTACATAGCATACACAATCATTTCAATTAGATCTTGATCAACTTTGATTGAACTGATCTTTAACTAAACACATAAAGCTTGTCTATCTGATTAAACGAAAATTTGATTTCTAAAAGAACTCAAATTCCTCCTTCAAAATTTGTTTATAAAATAATTTACTATATATATATATATATGAAAATCATGCATAATAAAATAAAAGTTATACGAATAATACCTGGAGTTCCATTGCCAGCTACCTCCGTATCCTGGATCGTCATATTGTAGACCCTCACAGTTGATTTTGTTGGCTTGCTCGATGATGTAGGTCCTGTGATTGCCAAAGTCCCACTGCCCTTACCAAAATTCACAATCCCTGCCTCTGTCCTCCTCTTCGGACAATCTTTCACCTTGTGCTCAATCGATCCACACAGAAAACACCCACTGTTCATTCTGGATTGGGGCCGTTAGGAGAGATATGGCCCTCTTGCCCGCACGTATAGCATACAAATTTTCCTTTCAAACATTCCCCAGAGTGGTTCTTTCCACAAGTCTTACATGGCACCCCCCTACTTCTTTACACTTTCTTGTTTTACCTGGACATTTCCAAAATAACTCCCCTTCCTTTTGCTACTACCACTTTTACTTCCACTACTAACTTCCGTCTTCCCGACTCCTTCAACCTTACTCTTGTTCTTTCTCTCCTTGTTTGTAGAGGCTCATGACCTCACTCCCCTCCTTAGTAATAATAGCTTTCTCCATGAGTGTTTCAATCAGCAACACTGCCACCTTATTATAGAGCCAAGGTTTTAATCCTAGCTCAAACCTGCTAGCTTTCCTAGCCTTTGTATGAACTTGATGCGGAGCAAACCAAGCCAACTCATTAAATTTTAGGGCGTACTCCGCAACAGTCATATTCTCCTGCTTCAACTCTAAAATTTCACCTCCATCCTAGTCTACATACTAAACGAAAAATAGTTTTCGAAAAACTAAAGTCTTAAACATAGCCCAAGTTATCACAACTTCTCCTGCCCTTGCCTGATTCGCTTTCCACCAAAAGTTCGCCTCCCCTTTCATCATATAGGTGGCAAAAGCAGTCTTTTGCCCCTCAACTACCCTAGCAATCATGAATTCTTTTTCAATCTCTTTAACCCAAGTTTGGGCTTCAACGGGGTCAGTTGTACCTTTAAATTCCGGCGGTCCCACAGCCTTGAAATCTTTAAAGTTCGCTAAGCGGTTGTCCGGCTGGTTTCCTGTGGCGGGCATTCCTTGTTGCATAGCTTGTGCTACCATGTTTGTAAAGTGTTGCATCGGGTCTACTTGTTGTTGTCCCTCAACATTATTGACAGACTCTTCTGCCCTTTGGTTTCGAGTTTGACGTCTTGGCGGCATTATCTGGTTAAGTAAAACCATAAATTATACTTTATTAACTTACATTCTAAACCTTATCGCATAAGTTTAATATATTAAACTTGTTTCATTATTCAAATATATATTCATATTCATTTAGCGAATACTTTACATAGCATAACACATACTGCTTTAATCATCATTCATCCCTTTGTGACTACAAAAGTCAGGATTTACAGCCTTGACCAACACAAAAGTTGAGAATATTACATTACACAGACATACTTATCATATATATACATTAAACATAACTACACAACAGAACCTATACTACCTATTTACTACACCTTTTTCTTGGACAACCTTTCGCCTGATGACCTTATATCCCATAGATAAAACATACTCCTGGTTTATAGTTGGGACAATACAGAGTGGTATGTCCCTCATAGCTGCAAAGGTAACATTATTTTCCCTTTCTTCTTATCGGATTTTCCTGAGTCATGGTCTTCTATCTTTCTTTTCCCCTTCTTACTCGGAGCTGCACACGATGTCTTGCTTGTGGCTCCCATATGCTCAATTTGGATTTTAAGTTTATCTTGTTCATCCATTGTTTCTATTAACGCCTGATGCAGTTGACTATTTAACAACTTTTCTATTTGCCACAGCCTTTCCAGAGAAGAAACCTTGTTTCTCAGATTCTGCACTTCCGTTGATGCTTGATCAGCTTTAACTTTAGTGTCCGAATCACTATCTGTCAGTTCTATTGTTTTTGGATCTGGTACTACGTTTTCCACAATAACTACCTCCTCCGAGTTATTTTCATCGTGAGCCTCTATTTCAGCTATTGGCTTTGATATTAGCTCAGGTGTATGATTTTGGTCCTTCTTCATGCTATAAGCATATAAAAAGCCTTTTCCACAAGACATCTACACACATAAATTATCCTGATTAGCATATAGTATATACACATAGCAAATAGTAGTTTTATATAAGTTATCTTTTATTTTGTTTGACGATGAATTTATCCAATTCATCTACTTTTAAACTTTATATGAGTTATTTATTTTTTCAATGTTTCCCTCTATTCTAAGGTTATAGGCTAAGGTCTATCCCACCTAAGGTTTCTAACCCTAAGCTCTGATACCAACCTGTAAAGCCCCCAAATCCAAGTACTTGAAATCGAAACTCGGTGCTTCACGATACCATTTCTATGAGTGGAATAATACTAATAATAATAACAAAAATATAGATATCAAACTTAATTTACATAATCATCAGAGTCTAGCTCCCAAGTACGTAACCTTTAATACATTCCTTACATAATATGATAGATAATATATAATATTATCTTAATAATATCAAACTATTACATAAAATAACACTACATTCATTCAGCAACCTTTCCTTTTCCCTTGTTCTTAGCAGAGCCTTCAGGTTGTTCACAATTAGCAGAAAACATTTAAATTAAGCAAGGATGAGCATTTGAATAACCAGTAAGTAATAACAATTATAAACATTAGCTGAAAGGGTTAAATATTTTCTTTGTACCACCCTTCTATAACAAGTCAATAGTTGTGAAGTAATCTTAACCGATAATAAAAACATAACAACTCTCTATCAATTTTTGAAACTATGTACTGACTATATATAGGGTTAAGGTGACATACTATGAATATTGTTTTCTATTTTCGAAAAGATTAAATAGAAATTCATCCGCAAACCGTCATAACTTACATGCACGGGGGGGGTGATCAACCCATTATGCCCTGTATTGATCAATACTACATGCAAGAATGATGGTATCGTTCACTCTATCTGCCTTGGGCGCATAAAAGTTTTCCCTTGATCGAGATGTTCATACTTAGTCTGAAATCTGAACCAAAATAATTTGATTGGATATAAAAAGGTTTTTATCATATTAAATAATATTTCTAAATCTGTGTCTATACACAAATTTATATAAGTTATCTTTTATTTTGTTTGACGATGAATTTATCCAATTCATCTACTTTTAAACTCTATATGAGTTATTTATTTTTTCAATGTTTCCCTCTATTCTAAGGTTATAGCCTAAGGTCTATCCCACCTAAGGTTTTTAACCCTAAGCTCTGATACCAACCTGTAAAGCCCCCAAATCCGAGTACTTGAAACCCGAACTCGGTGCTTCATGATACCATTTCTACGAGCAGAATAATACTAATAATAATACCAATAATATAGATATCAAACTTAATTTACATAATAATCAAAGTCTAGCTCCCAAGTACGTAACCTTTAATACATTCCTTACATAATATGATAGATAATATATAATATTATCTTAATAATATCAAACTATTACATAAAATAACATTACATTCATTCAGCAACCTTTCCTTTTCCCTTTTTCTTAGCAGAGCCTTCAGTTTGTTCACACTAAGCTGAAAACTTTTAAATTAAGCAAGGATGAGCATTTGAGTAACCAACAAGTAATAACAATTATAATCATTAGTTGAAAGGGTTAAATGTTTTATTTGTACTACCCTTCTACAACAAGTCAATAGTTGGGAAGTAATCTGAACCGATAATAATAACATAACAACTCTCTATCAATTTTTGAAACTATGTACTGACTATATATAGGGTTAAGGTGACATACTATGAATATTGTTTTCTATTTTCGAAAAGGTTAAACAGGAAATTAATCTGCAAACCGTCATAACTTACATGCACGGGTGGTGATCAGCCCATTATGCCATGTATTGATCAATACTACATGCAAGAATGATGGTATCGTTCACTCTATCCGCTTTGGGTGCATAAAAGTTTTCCCTTGATCGGGATGTTCATACTTAGTCTGAAATCCGAATCAAAACAATTTGATTGGATATAAAAAGGTTTTTATCATATTAAATAATATTTCTAAATATGTGTCTAGCTAGTCAAATAGCTTCGATGACTCTTTGTTATCGTATACATACTGGGATCAATAGGTATATATATATATATATATATATATCAACATGTGATTAAATACAATGATTATCCAAGTGGGGACACTTGTATAACCATATTTAGAAATTATCGAACAAAATATATATCAGAATTACAATATATTATCATGTTGATAATCAATGATCAGATATAACATATATAAAAATAAAGTTAATAATCTGGTAAAATAATAATATAATTCTAAATCTTCTTGCTCATGTCCATTGCATAAAGAAAATGCAAAGGTAGGATACTTGCCTGGTACGCTGCTTACAATTCGCAACTTAGTTTTATCTTTTATGTAATCACCTATCAGTAATAAGATCATTTTACTGATTAGTATAACATATCGTAACGCATAATACTGCCTATTGCAGTCAGCACATAACCTAATCACATTGCCACACATGTTCAACAGTCATTGAATCACAAACAAACATTACTACAGTTAAAACATCTAAGTCCAGATCAATTTCTGAAATATGTCGGTGTACCAACAGCTTTATCGGGTAATTATCCAGTCTAAGACTCTATTCTATAGCTCAATATCTGTAAGTATCACTCATACTATTTTTAAATGACTCATAATAATTTTTAAAACATTTATTATAATTTATCATGAATTTTCAAACACCGGATTAATTATTATTAAATGATTTAAATATTTAATAATTTTATTATCATTAATATTTAATTAATATTAAACTATTAATGAAACCATTGCCAAAATATTAAAGTTATTTATAATAACTCAAAATACTTTTAAAGTATTAATATTACCCTTAAATGATTTTTAAAATATTTAAAATTATTTTTAAATAACTACCATTAATATTTAAATATTAATGTACTATTTATCTAAATATTAAAAGTCAATAATTATAACTTAAAATATTTTTAATTCATTTATATCATTTTAAATGATTTTAAATTAATAAAATCATTTTTAAAACTATTTATTTAATATAATTATTAAATAAATTAAATATCATTAATATTAAATTATTCATAAAATTATCCTTTAAAATATTAAAAGTTATATTTTATAACTTAAAATATCTTTAAACACTTTATTTTTATTTAAAATGATTTTTATAATATTAAAATCATTTTAAAACTAAATTATTTAATATATATATTAAATAACTTAATTATCATTAATATTAATTTATTAATTAATTTCATCACAAAATATTAAAAGTCATTAAAAATAACTTAAAATATTTTCTTATACCATAATATAATTTTAAATAATTTTTTAAATATTAAAATTATTTTAAATAATTTATTTAATAGAATAATTAAATAATTAAATACCTTTAATATTTCAAAAATATTAATCATTTATGAAATATATTAAAAAATATTATAAACTAATTTTTAGACTTTAAAATAATTTTTAATAATTTAATATGTATTTTTAACAATTAAAAACTAATTTTCTATAATTATTTAATAAAAATATAATTTTCATAAAAAAACTGTCGCTAAAGACCACCTATAGCGACCGAACCGTCGCTATAGGTGTTCTTCATGTTCTTCATCAAAACACAGAACACCAACTCAGTTGTCGAACTAGCTTGTTTGACCAAGCTTTAATCTCAAACTATGATGTTTCAGTGCATGATTGTGGTCAGATCTTATAGTGTTAGTGTAGATCTACATGATCCAGTAACAACCATGGCCAACAAGCATAAAGTGAGGGAAATCTAAACCATCAAAGTGGCCGTCAGAGGCTGTTCATTATTTATGGGTTGCCCAAAAATGAAGAACAGTTCGAGCATGCACTTTTGGGCTTCCACAACTTGCAATCCGTATAATATTTTTGTGATCTAAAGGTTCCAGGTTGAAGCCAGCATGAAGTACTACAGATCTATTACTTAACACTATCATAACAACAACAAATCAAGCAAATAAGATCCGGTCAAACTGTTGTCAGAAACACGTTTTTCCTGTTTCTGGAAATTCCAAAAATCTTAAGTCATGGTCGAATGGCCTACTTTGACCACTTACTCAGTTCACTTTGTTGATTATATAAACGATATAAAGCCATAATTATAAAGCACATATGTAAGTCTACAAACTGGTTACAACAACAACATCAAATATCCCAAAACCTATCAGATCTAAGCGGTTGAATATGTTGTCAGACATTGGTAATGACTTTCTGGGTTACCCAGAAATGGTCCGGTCATGGTCGGTCAACCGACTTTGACCAACAATAACTTGCAATCTA
Source organism: Panax ginseng (assembly GCA_020205605.1). Classification (NCBI taxonomy): domain Eukaryota; kingdom Viridiplantae; phylum Streptophyta; class Magnoliopsida; order Apiales; family Araliaceae; genus Panax; species Panax ginseng. The sequence goes on from CM035129.1 coordinate 66,988,805, forward strand.
AACCAGATCTAAGCCATATTCTTGATCCAAATCATAGAGCACATAACCGAGTACATAATCAAAGCTTTAAACAACAAAAACACATAATAGAGAAAGATTAGTGGCCATTGACATTCGTTGTCAGACCACAGTTTGAACTTTTTCCAGGTTTTGTAAAACTTCAAATCCGAGCCTCTAGATGTTATGGATCTAACATCTAGCAACCCAGATCATCATTATACACTATATATAACATGTTTAAACAATAAATCATAACATTTAAAATGCAGATCAAGATCAGATTATAGCTAGGGTTTTTATACCTTTCTAAGAACAATTTTGATTCTAATTCTGATTTGGTTAAAGATGATATATAGTGGGGCTTGGTTTGTGACTGATATGTCTCGATATTTTTGGAGGTGAGAGCTTGAGAGAGTTTAGATGGGTGTTGTGCACAAAATAAGCTAGCAAATGCCATTTTTCTCTCTTCCAATCTATTTATAGAAGTCTAATATGCATGCATTGGTGATATAAAATGACTGAGATGTGTATAATTTAGTCACATGGTAGGTCAATAGTGGTTGAACCACTAGAGCATTGTCAAATCTTACAAGCAACCAATAGAAAATGTGCATAAAGGCAATTTGGTCAATTGTATTATAATTTTAATGGTAAACTTGTAATCTTAACAAACCCTTAGGGTTTGGGTTTAACCCTTAGGGTTTAGCACATAGAATTTGTAGGATTTAGCAATTAGGGTTTGAAAAATTTAAAATTTTAGTTTTTAATATAAAAATTAATTTCTAAAAATTACAAATTAGGGTTTTCTTAATTAGGTAAGTTTTCTAATTACATTATATAGGAACATTAGGGTTTAATTATTTACTAATTATAATTAACCTTGCTAATTTAGCAATTAGAGTTTATAATTTTAATAATTATGGTTACCAAATCACAATTAGGGTTTCTAATTATTAAATTAGGGTTCTAATCATTAGAGTTTTTAATTACTAATTAAGTTCTCCATAATTAGTAATAAAATCTACTATACATGATATTAACACAATTTCTGACTGATCACAAACTCCGGTTTAAGTTTCAAATTAGGGTTTATGATTTTGATAATTAGGGTTACCAAATCACAATTAGGGATTCTAATTATTAAATTAGGGTTCTAATTTATAAATATGGTTTTTCATAATAATAAGGCTTTACCTAAAATACAAATCGTATAATACATAACATAGTGTCTTAACAGATTTTTAAAGTATCATTTAACTTTGGAATTAGGGTTTAATAGTAATATTAGGGTTTGGTCATAACACATCATAATTGACCAACCACTATCAATACGTACATACATTACATATTTATAGTACTGAAAAATCAAAATATAATTAATATTATATTATTATTCAAATGCCTTGATCAAAATCCAAAATTAGGGTTTGAATTCCATATCTAATTTATCTTGCATAAATAACATTATTAATTAAGTTAAAACAAATAACTTAATAATGTAACTATAATTCATATATAAAATAATAATTATTATAATTATTCTATAAATCATTTCATATATTATTTAAATAATATATAATTATATTTTCATGAAAATAATTAATAAAAATATTTCTACTATAAAATTAATTATTATATAAATATAATTTATAATAATCAATAATTCTAAAATAAAATTATTTGTAATAATTCATGTAATAAATATATTTTATTTATCACATATATATATACACACTTTGATTTATACTGAATTCCCCATATTTTATTTTAATAAAAAAAAAAAAAAAATTATACATAAAATTTTTTTGATTTATTTATATAAAAATATCGTTGTTATAGTTAACTTTGATGCCCATTGAATCGGAAAGTTTTAGCCCCATGATACAAATTTTCATACTCACTTTTATGTTGTTGGTGCCGATAAATTGCAATTTGACCCGGATGATGAGATATCGCTCCCCGCATCTGGATACTAGAACGCTTAGCTCAAAGACCTTCGTGTTAACAACTCCATCGAAAATACATTTTCCATGTACGACATGCATCATACTGATGGTGTTGCTACACTATCGTTACCCCTTCATCGGGGAAGTATGTTTTCAGGGGTTTGAAGTCCCCTGCAGGTGCGGCGGCCAGTTGATCCGCAATTCCTTGGCCTTTGATAGATTTTTGCGTCACATAGACGATGTCAAACTGCTGTAGGATCAATTGCCATCTGGATAGCTGAAAATTTAGTATGGGCTTACTGAACACATACTTGAGAGGATCCACGCGGGATATGAGATTGGTTGTGTGACCATGGAGGTAATGCTGTAACCTCATGGAAGCTCGTGCTAAAGCACAACAAGTCTTCTCAATCAGAGTGTACTTGTTTTCACTTCTGCTGAATCTTTTGCTGAGGTAATAGATAGCTCGTTCTTGGCCTCTTTCGTCTTTTTGTCCTAGCATGCAGCACATAACATTGTCATTAATGTACAGGTACATGAACAAGGGAACATCATCCCTGGGAGGTACCAAAATAGGAGCGTTAACCAACTGCTCTTTGATTGTAAGGAAGGCTTTCTGACACTCATCGTTCCATTTCATGGACGAGTTCTTCCTTAATAATTTGAAAATGGGCTCACATGTTGCTGTGAGTTGAGAAATAAACTTGCTAATGAAGTTGATTCTTCCCAAAAATCTCCTTATTTCCTTCTATGTCTAAAGAATGGGCATTTCATTGATGGCCTGGATTTTAGTGGGATCCAGCTGAATCCCTTTGTGGCTAACTAGGAAACCTAGCAACTTGCCTGATTTAACGCTAAAGACGCACTTGGCTGGATTAAACTTCAAGTTGTACTTACACAACCTGTTGAAGAGCTTTTTGAGATGGTCTAAGTTGTCTTCCTCCCTTCGGGATTTGACAATAATGTCATCCACGTAGATCTCTATCTCTTTATGCATTAAGTCATGGAAAAAAGCCATCATAGCTCGCTGATAGGTTGCCCCGGAATTGATGAGGCCGAATGACAACCGTCTATAGCAGAAGGTTCCCCAAGGCGTGATGAAAGCAGTTTTCTCATGATCCTCCTCAGCGACCATAATTTGATGGTACCCCGCAAAGCAATCAGAAAAGGAGTACATGCCGTATTGAGCAGTATTTCCAATAAAAATGTGGATAAAGGGAACGGAAAAGCTATCTTTAAGGCAAGGTTTGTTCAAATCCCGATAATCCATGCAAACTCGCACCTTTCCTCCCGGTTTAGGCACGGGAACTATGTTGGATATCCATTCCAGATATGTAGACACCATGATAATGCCAGCTTGAAATTGTTTCACAATTTCTTCTTTCACTTTTAAACTCCACTCAGGTTTCAATCACCCTAGCTTCTGCCTGACTAGCTTAAATCCCTCCTTAATAGGAAGGCGATGAAGCACAATGTTAGTGGACAAACCCACCATGTCTTTATGAGACCATGCAAACACATCCTAAAATTGAGTTAATAGCACAACCATGTCATTCCGTTAGTTTGGGGTGAGGTCTGAACCAATCTGGATTAGCTTAGGGCTTTATAAGGTTCCAAGATTTAAAGGAGTGGTTTGATCAAGATTAGGCTTAGGTTTGTCTTCAACAAATTCCTTAATCTCCTGAGGTATCTCAATGTCCTCTTGTATTTTCATCAAGTCTGAGTCCAACTTTTCATCAAAGTTACAGTCTTTGTGGAGAAAAGGCACCTCATCAGCAAGTACATGCATATCTAAATTCAGAGTCCTGAAATAAAATATGCTTTCACTTAATATATGAAACTATTTAATCATACAAAAGTGTTAGCATGTTCTGATAAAATAACTGCTAATTCTGTACAAAAAAGTAAGCAATTAAAGTTATCTACAGGGCAAAGGGATTTCTACCTGTTTTACCCTCATCGACCAATGCATGGAGTGCTGCTCCAATTATCGAGGGTAAAGTCCTGCTGGACTGCAGTGATGGAGGGGCTATCATCATCCTCCTTTTCCCGAATGATGACCATAACATCTGGTCAATCATCTTCTGGGTGTATCTGTTTGTATGTTCATCATGGACAATGATGCGTATGCCTGACATCATCAAGGCGATGTCATGTTTACGTTGCTCTCTCTTCTTCTTCGGGATCGTGAATCGTGACCTCTTTTGCTTTAAAGGGTACTGGTTTGGGAAACAGCATAGCCATAACCTGTGATGGCACCTTTACCAGAGACTGTATCAGCTCATGAGGTGCAGGTGGAGAAAATCACCGTGTGGCAGAATTTGAGGAACCTGCTTGTGCTTATGAGGATTCCTATAACTGTAACTAGCAAAATAGCCTAGTCCGGCTATCCCAGTTTGACTGGACATTTGAATTGAGTGCTTAATACCTTGCTAATTTTTACCCAGGCCTTGTCCAGGCTGATTACCCAATCCCATCATTTCTTGAGTGGCCGACATAACCTCGGCATAAATCTTGGGTATGAGAAGTGGCGCTCCAATAGAATGGTATTGTGTGTTTTTCACTTCCAAAGTATGGCAACTGGCTGGCTCAACTTCTGAATTGAAGCTGATGATTGGTAGGTTTCCTGGTTCAGGACATTCTGGCTCAGTGTTGACAATGACTAGGCTATTATTGATGATGTATTTAAGTTGTTGATGAAGTGTAGAAGGGACGACTCCAGCCATTTGGATCCATGGTCTCCCCAATAGCAGGTTGTATCATGAATCTATCTTGAGGATGTGAAATGATACATTGAATGTATTTGGACCAATCTCAATTGGCAGCTCAATATCTCTGACAGAATTTCGTCGGGATCCATCAAAAGCTTTGATAACCGTATGGCTACTTCGGATCCGTTTGAGATTGACGTTCATCTTCACCACGGTAGCATAAGGACATATATTCAGAGATGAACCTCCATCTATCAAAACTCTAGCTAACATATACCTAGAGGACAAAACTGTAATGTGCATCGGCTTGCAATGACCGGTCCCTTCGGGCGGTATGTCGTCATCAGTGAAAGATATCACATTGTTGTTAAAAATTTGATCAACCAGATGTTGAAATTTTTCCACATCCACTGATTTCAGCAAGTAGGCTTATTCCAAAACCTTCAATAAGATCTTCATGTGATCCTTAGAAGAGAAAACCATGTCCAGTACTGAAATTTGACGTGGAGCTTCTCTTAAGCTTAAAACCACATTGGCTTCATTATGCCCCATACTGCGGATGAATTTCTCAATCTTCTCCATGGGAATCTTCCCATTTTCTTTTATGGCAGGCTTCATCACCCTCTGAGGAAGATAGAGTGGATTTTCCTTCCACACTATGGCAGTAGTATGAGATGTGGATCCTTCAGCTTCTCCATAATTCCATTGGACTTTGTGTAAGCTGAAAATAGGATACTGTGGTCTGAAGGGTAAAGAAATTGGCTCTGGTGCAACAACATTCAAAGGATTGTAAGCTCCTTTGAGTTGAATTGCTTGTATGGGAAATGGTTTGACGGTCTCACTAGCCTCAATGGATATAACTGCTATTAGCCCCTTCTATTTAGTAGGATAAGTATTCCCACTCTCAAGTAGCAAAGTGTCATCGTCTGCCAATTGCAGGACACTGCTGTCAATTAGATTCTGAATAAGGTGGCGGAGTTCTCAGCATTCTTCTGTGCTGTGACCAAGAGAATGTGAATGATATTGTCAAACTCCATCAGAGTTGAACCATCTTGAATGGGGATTGATTGGAGGTAGAAGGGAGGTGATTCTTCCAACGTTGATTAGCAGCTGAAATATTTCCTCCATAGGTTAGCCCAGGTATGTAAATTCCCTTTTATTGGCAAAATCTCGATGGGCTTTAGCACTTTCTCTCTTCGCAACGTTGTCCTCCAGTGCTTCACTTTTGGAAGGTGATGATGGAGTATTCATAACAAAAGGAAGGAGACATGCATGCTCCTCGCTGACTAACTGGCGTGTGACTTGATGCTGATGGATCACCAGTTCTGCCAATTGTTCCACTTGCTTACAAAGAGCTTTCATCTTTTGTTCCATAGAAAATTGGAACTTTGCATAATCCCATCTATCAAAACCGTCTTTGATGGTGTGGGATGATTCACCATTAAAATTGGAACTCTGTCCATTGTTCCAACTAATCATATTGACCTCTTCTTCTTTGTGTTGAGGAAGAGAGCTGTCTTGTACATGAGGTTGATCTGGTTTGGCAACCATGATGTCACCGTTGTCTATCAAATCTTGGATCTTATGTTTCAAGGCCCAACAATCTTGAGTATCATGTCCAGGTGCTCCGGCATGATAAGCACACTTCCAAGTAGCATTGAAACCCCTCCCATTAGGGTTGGCTGGTGGAAGAAGATGCGTGATTTTCTTCTAAATAGTCAGAAGAGGAAGACTATTCTCGAGCGAGTCCCCTAAGGTTGTGAACATTCGAGGGCGCTTTGCTTCTCCACCTTTAGGCAATGGAGGGTTTGAAGACTGTTCTTGGAAAAGGGGGGTAGTTTCTCCTCTGTATAGGCATATTCTGACTGCCTTTTTGACCATGTAGTATCAAGGAAACATCCTCCTCTTTCTTTTTATGGACCCTACGGGGGTTATTTCCATAAGTTCTAGACTGGATGTGCTCAACAACTGCTTTAAGAGCGGCTAGGTCTTGAATTTTTCCTGACTTCAATCCCATCTCAGCTATCTCTCCATGTTTGATCATTTCAGAAAATGGCGAATGCCAGCTAAAATTCTTTTATAGAAAGGAGGTTCTTGTATGTCTATAAAGGTCATGACCATTTTTGATTCCGTCATGGAAGGAATGAATTGAGCAGCAAGGCTCCTCCACCTTTAAGCATACTCTCTGAAAAGACTCAGTAGATTATTTCTTAACCTTGGTAATCTGGTATCGGTTAGGAGCCATCTGAGATTGAAAACTGTATTGAGTGAGGAAGGCGTGAGCTAGCTCTTCCCAGCTATGGATTTTTGAGTTGTCTAATCTAGTATACCATGAACGGGCTTCTCCAGTCAGACTCTTCTGAAACAGCTGCATTCTGAGATTTTCATTTTCTACATAAGATCAAAGTTCTCCAATGAACACCTTAAAATGTGTGTAAGGATCCCCTAATCGGTCATACTTTTCAAAGTCAGGGGTTTTAAATTTCTCTGGATAATGAACACCAAGGAATATGCAAAGGTCAGCATACAAAACACTCCCGTGTGTTCCAATCCCTTTGAGATAATGGATGGTTTCTTCCATTTGAAGAATCGTCTTCTTGATATCACCGTTGTCTAGATCTCCTTTGAGATGGGTGTTTTTAAGGTCTTTATTGGTTGTACCCAACCGAGGTTCTGGATTTGTTTTATCCAAACCTTGTGTTCCTCCTTGTGTAGAGGATTCTGTATGTGTAGGCATCTTTGAGCCCTGAGTAGACTGATGTAATTCTTTAAGCAGGACAGCCAAATCTGTAATTTGTTTACTTAATCCGTCAAATTCTTCTAGAGAAACGGGATTAGACTGATCAAAAGAAGACATAATTGGCTGTAGGCTCGTGGCCTTTTTGGATTTTGAGCGGGTAACAGGCCCAACTTTTTCCCTACAAAAGACTTATGTAGTTTAGTCTTAGGGATAATGTAAATATTTACATGCTATCATAATGTGTCCATTTTAGGAATATTATCCTGCAAAAACGGGTGTCATTTGATAGCATGTCATGTATATGCAAGTATTCTTCATATTTTCCATTACATAAAGATGAATATGGAATAAAATTACAAGTAAATGTTTTTACAAGTAATAGAAAATGGAAAGCATGAAGAGACTTTCCTCCGCGTTTGGTTTAACAGAGGTTAACCTATCTTAGGGTTACTGTCGCGACTTTTTGGCATGAAGGTTCCTAGATCATCGCAATCTACTTGACGGGAAGTTAATCCGGTCTTTCAACTGGAGCGAACCTGGGTGGTGCCTTTCCTAAGCCTCGTTGGAATTAGTCTCCCCACAAGTCCAGTAATCAAACACCGACAGGATAGCCTCCTGGTGGAGGAAACACACAACATACATTCACAAATAACGTGTCTCACCGTTTATGAAAATGATGACATGTGCGAAGCACTAATATCATAGATAGATATATTGCGGTGCAGTAATTAAAATGCATTCATACACATTCATCATAAATTAAATGCAACATTCACACACAAGCATATAACAGTTTTGAAAAGTTTGTTCTTTGGTGTTCTCATATTATGTGAGATTTGTTTGAAAAAATAAGTGAAAAAGGTCTGACATGTATCATGTCGACGATTTGACTGTAAGAGCCGCCAGTTGGTGTTTTTAACTGGTTGCACCAAGGCAACCGAGAAAAGGATTGCACATTGACCCAGTGATGTGACACTGCTAAATGGGTCTGTGAAATCAAGATTCATTTGGGTTCGGGGGCTTGATTATGCGGAGGGAAGGTGTTAGGCATCCCCTAACATCCGTGTTGCCATAGTGACCGCCACTTTTCAAGAAACTGTTATATGAATGTGTGTGTGTGTGTGTGTGTGTGTGTGTGTGGGTCAATGTGATGTTATTTGGAAGTAGTGGTATGTCTCGTTCGCACCTATATACACAGGGTTTGAATTTATACAAAAATTCAGTTTTAAACAAGATATAGCAATGAGGTTTTGTAAAAGAAGTTTTTTCAAACCCTGTGCTCAATAGTAATTAAGGCCTATGATACTTCCATTTTATTATTAAATATTTTGCTTGATTGCTTTTATTTTAGAGATGCGAAGCATTTTCGAGAAAATAATATATAGCAGTGCCGAACTCGTCATGGGCATGAAAGCCATCTAAGGAAATTCAAACACCAAGAATAATGTACAAGCTGCTTACAGCTGAAAATATCCATCACGGGAACTGAATCTAGATTCAGTAGACTGAATCTGTGATCACATGATTCCTAGGCTCACATGATGCCGCAATTTATATGAAAAGAAATAAGAAGTTATATAAATAAAAGCTGTAAATATATATATACAGACATGATCAACCAACACGAAGCACCTCCATGGGGGATCAGAAATGTAAATATATAAAAGTGGTAAATATATATATAAACATGATCAACCACCACGAAGCACCTCCATGGGGGATTAGAAATGTAAATAGAGCAATAAATGCTATTAACCACCACGAAGTAAACTCCAGGTGGGACTGAATGTAAAGAAAGAAGTAAAAACGATCAACCGCCACGAAGTAAACCCCAGGCTGGACGAAATGTAAATAAAGCAGTAAAAGGCCATGAAGTAAACTCCAGGCCTGACAAAAATGTAAATATATATATATATATATAGCGATAAAAGCAAGTAAATGCTCCAGATGTAAAATCCAGGCTCATCGGACATAATCCGACAACAGTTCATATATATAAGTATATATATATATATATATATATATATATAAGCAAGTAAATGCTCCAGACATAAGTCTAGCCTCAATCGAGGCATAACTCGAAAATGTTAGTCCATATATATAAATATATACATATATAAGTATATATATACATACAAAAATGAAAACCACGGATCGAAGTTCGGGCATATACACATAACACGACTCTCAATGTTAAGAATAGTGTGTGCAAAGACGAAGAGAAAGGCTATATAGAGTGTGAGAAGGCTTAAAGTGGGATGCCAAAATAGGCTTCTATGACTCGAGTTGGATAAACACTCAGCTCCCGCCGGTAAAATATAGCTATATGTAAGCTAACAGGTGTTTAGAATGAGAAATCACTCAATTTGGGGTGTGTACAAAGCAAATTCGATAGGGCTTCCTCGCCTCTTTTTTTGTTACAAATGTCTACCCTAAGCTCTATATTTATAGAGTCAGGTGGTCAGCAGTAGTAACACTGGGCAACAAGATGCACTGCAAGGTCGCCTCGGTGCCCTGGCTTCATGGGTCCTGCCATCTCGAAGTACGTGCACTCGTGCATTGTGATGTCCGCTCGAACTTGCAAAACTTCAATTCGAGCATCCGAACGAGGTGTATAAGACATTTTTCGGACCGCTTTTGTCGAGAGTTACGCAGTGACATGGGATTAGAGGTAGTACGAAGTCAGGAAGAGGGGATTATGTCTATGGTCTTCAAGCTTCAAATTCTATCCGGTGTGCTACCACGCGTAATAGTCACTCGAGATTGGAACTCCTTGGCTCTTCTGGGATATTGCTGTATAGAAATGTATGTATGAAATGTTAAGACGGCTCGCTGGGGTTGAGGTGGAAAGATGGCGATTTTGCCCCTCACCGGGGTTATCTCCGGTTTGGGCTGATAGACGTTGCTCAAGGTTATCTCTGAGATTGGACTTCTGCAAGTGTTTGTATTCCGCAGGGTCATCTTTAAGTGTGTCTGTCTTCTCGGTGTTATCTCCGGGTCTTTGGAATGAGTGCCTCGGCAGGAGGTCTAAGATTGAAGCTGATTGCATGCATTTGTAACAAGCATTTTTGGGGTTATCGCCGAAATTGCAACGACATTCCTTAGGGTTATCTCCAAAGACGAAACTCAGGGTTATCTTTGAGGTTGGAATTGATACTCCCGGTGTGTGTTCCGGGGTTGATACTGAACTTCTGGTAGTATCCAAAATGGATGTGAGCTGTCTTCCAAGGTTATCTCCAAAAGACGAATCTGCTCTCCTGCAATATTAGTAACAGGTATGCAGAAAATTTTTAGTGTCTACAAAGAAATTTAGCAAGAAACATTTGTTGAAATTTTAGCATATTTTTCTATGGAACCACAATTATCTTCTTCGATAAAATATTCATTCAAATATATTATTATAATATTACATTATAATATTATAATATAATAATATAATAATATAATAGTATATTTGTATAATTTAAATATTAATATTATTATAATAATTTATAATTTCCAGCATGTGACTAAAAGTGGAGTGAAGGTTAGCATTTTGATTTTGAATTCCTTTTTTCAAAAACTTCATGTGCACTTAATATTTTCCAAATTGGTGGTTGAGAATTCCTCCTGCAATTCATTTTCCAAATTGTGGGCCCTCAACCAATAAGAAAGTGTGAGTTAGGCAAGTTAGGCGGAAAAATTTGGCAGACATTTTGAAGTTATCAAGCGTAGCACGTCACCATCCTCCTATAAATAGGTTGCTCAGTTAAGAAATGAAACTCACACTAAAATCCCAAAATTTTTCTTCTATAATATTGTGCGTATTTATTTCAAGTATAAGGATATTTGTTGTGTAGCTAATATTGTAAGATATCCTCAAGATGATCTTTGTTATACTAGTCAGATCTAGTCTTCTACTAAGGTAAATGATACTATTTTCTTTCAATACTCGTAAGGGATATCATTTTCTTGAATACTTTATATTATGTAAGTAATATTATTTCAATTCGTATTCCTAAATCTAAACTTAATATGGTAAGTATTGCTTCTATAATTCTTTAAATGATTAAAAATTTCTTAAGGTTTGCGATTTATCTAATATTGTTTCATTGGAATATTGGTCTGAACTTTCTTATTAAATTTTAATCTTTTCATGTTAGAGTACTATTCATCCAAGGTACTATTCATGCTAAAGTATTATTCATCTAGGGTACTATTTTTGTCGGAGTACTATTTATGCTGGAGTACTATTCACGACAAAATTTAGTTTCTTTTCCTTGTCCAAATTATCTTTGAAATATGAATCTTAAATATCAATTTTGAATTTTACGCCATAATTAGATATCATGTTGACAATTTGAACTTTCTTGAACTCTAGATAAATTATAAATCTTTAATATTTATCCTTAATTTCACTTTTATTCATCCTTTATACCATTGTCATCATACTCAAATTAAATTGTGGTGAAAAGTTATCTTTGGCCCGTAGTGCAAAAGTCAATTGTTAATTGGTATGATTATGTCCAGCAATTGTGTATTGGTATAATCATGATCTTTAATGTTACATGCAAAGTCTTGTGGTAAAAGTTCTATTTGACCCGTAGTGCAAAGATGGACTGTTGTTTGACATGATCTTGACCACTAGTGATAAAAATGAATATCTTTGGCCCGTAGTGCAAATATAAACTATTGATTTGCATAATTATGAACATGAACTATTCATTGGTGTTACAGAGATAAAATATTGATGATAGATTCTTAAATCATAAAAGATAATAGACATCATTCTCTACTTAAATCTTCTAATGGATTATTTGTTCCGTCGCAGTTGTTTATCTAAAATTTGTTGTCCATTATATTTTATATAATTTACCATTGTTGAAGGCTAAAGATAATTTATTCCTCATTATCTTAGTCATAATATTCTTTACTGGACTATTTGAGCTTAACATTTTCCTTTTTGTACCATTGTTCTTCTCTAGAAATGAGAGTGTAGTGGGTACTAGTCGGGGAGTGGAGTAATGGTCTGAGATGATTATTATAGTAGTCCTCACCATTCTGTAAAATAGTGTGATAATAAATGTAATGAGGACTTAAATTGAGTTTGGATATTGTCGTATTATTTAAGGTCAATATTTGTATTGAAACTCACAACGTATGCGTGGTCGTATTTTGCACGACAGTTTAATAGTTGTAAATAGGAAAATTTGTATTTGAATTCTATAGTATGTATTTTGGTGACTCAAGATAGGTTGTGTGGACATATTTTGGGGGCGTCAATGGTGTGATCCTTTAGGTTCTCCATATTAAACCGGTTGTGAATAAATCAATTAGAATGATTATAATCTTATTTAAATAAATAAATTAACTATTTAATTTATTTATATAAATAACATTTATTCTAGAATAAGGATAAGTTTCCTTAGTAATCAATGACTTTCCAGATAATATAGATTTCAACATTAATCATAAAAGAACCCTTGAGTAAATAGTTACTCTACAATTAAATCTTTCCACTATACAATGTACCAAATAAATAAAAAATAAGAAATTACTGTCAAGTCTTATTTTATTTAATTATATGTATTTCGATTCTCAAATGCACAACTCCAAATAATGAAAATTAGAAACTCCTCTCTAATTTCATTATGCCTTGGCCAAGGACTACTGGGTTGTCATTTATCAAATCACATAGGACATTCTCTTCTTTTACTAGAAGTGGTAGATTCTTTGTTGATCATTCATTAATTATCTTTATGTTCAACTTATTACACCCAAACATACCATTTGATATAACCTAAGGATTTTAAGGAATATGTCAAATTATTATTCATCATACACAAGATACTATGATGATCTCAAATCTAAGGATCACTTGTACTACTATCACTACAAGAATTCCTATTGACAGGCAAGTAAAAATCTATTAGGTATTCCTTAACGAGCCACGTTTAGTGAACTTATTCTCCAATAAGCACCTATATACTTGCTTTAGTGTCTCCACATAAATGATCATGAGATTAATCACCCTCACCCAATGAGAAATCAATGTATGTACCAATCTATCTAGATTCACTAATCTACTTTTTAATAATCTAATGAATGGGAACAATTTTAGTTTGTGAGCTATCTAAGAATTTAGATCTTATTAGCATCATCATCATCATGATTCTAAAAGCATTGCTCAAAACTATGGGTTTGTCACATATTTTAAAACAACACCATGTAGATAAATTAAAAGCTTTTAATTAAATAAATCTTTTATTGAAAAATGAATAAGATTGTTACAAAATATATGTTTTATCATCAAACATAATTGACTTGTGTGCATACTACTTATAAGGGAGATTGATTAGAACCCTCATTAGATTCCTAATGTATATCATTTGATGGTGAAACACTTAAAATATATTTGTATGCATAAGTTTTTTACAGTCCTTAACTGAGATATCTATGTACAAGAACTTTGAATATAATGATCAAACTTGTCAGGTTGATCTTTAAGATGTCTGCATATTTAATAGATAGAATCAATTGTAAAAGCTACTTTGCATGCTAGTGGTATTGTGACGCCCCCAAATCTAAGTATCTTTCAACCCTAGATATAGTGTTACACGGTGCTACTAACTACACATGCATTCAATGAAAACATCATTTCCATGAATATGTTTACTAATTATTACATCATAATAAATCCCTTCTCAGGCTCTTAATAACCATTACATTCTTCGTTTGTCATAATATAATTCATTAAAAAAATAATACTATTCTATTACAGGATAATCTATTTATCCATCTTGGCCTTCCCTTTATCCTTACTCCTTTAATCCGTTCGTTCTTAACCGAAATCATATAATTCAAGCAAGAAATGAGCATTAACAAGCTTAGCAAGTATATAATGCAACAACAAAATCAAGAATCATATGATTTATCTTCAATAACTAAACAAAAGTTATAAAGTACTTTGAATAACAAAATAGCACTTTTTTTTTCCTTTAAAACATTTTCAGATAACAAAATGTCATTTAAAATTCTGAGTTTGGTCAACAGACCATGAACATTCTTTTCTTTCTTTCTTTGAAAAGGACAACCCGACATTAAAACTGTAAATCTGATATTCCTTATGAGCGCTTCTAAGTGATCAGCCTATAGTACTCTATGTTAATCAACATTCATCCATTAAACGTATTTGCATTTAATTTTTAGCAACGTCATGTGTCAGTCGATATACGACTAAAACCTTTGTTTATTCTTACTCAGGTTTACATTTGAATCTGTACCAAAACAATTGGAATATGATGACATCATTAATATTTTAAAATATTTGTAAATAAATCAACAAAACATTTAACATCATTGTCTAGCCGAATCAAATGACATCGACTCTTTTTTAAACAATTTATTCATATCATATCATGAATTTACAAAGCTTGCCTAACAATAGGTATAGACAAAGGTTTAAAAAAATTGCCTCAAGCATCTTCAAGCTTTTAGTTCAACTTTATTTTGGTCTTTATATGTTCTACATGATATAATCACGTAGCATACCAATTAGCTACCAAATAATATATACATATTGCTTATACTAACTTCTTTTTCCTTTATAGCTTATCCAAATCGTTAAACTAATAACATTTGTTAAGTTATTTATTACACAATACGGCTTCTAGATAATTAAATATCACGTTTGATTAACATTTGTAGACACTTGAAGTTTTGCATTCCTATTACTAACCATGTAGGAGGGCAGAATCGTCTTCCAGAGATAACCCTGGAAGTTAAATAATTAAGTCAAACCTCAGAGACAATCCCGAGAGATCAAATCCAACCCCGGCGACAACCCTGGGAGATCAAATAAAACCCCAGAGACAACCCCGGGAGATCCAGCCTAGCCCCGACAACAACCCCGGGAGATCGAATCCAACCTCGGAGACAACCATGGGAGACTAAATCAAACCCCAGAGATAACCCCGAGATATCAAGCCAAAGCCCGATGACAACCACCAAAAAGATCAAACCAACCTCAGAGATAACCCTAAGGACTGTCAGAAGTCAACAACAGTCCAATCTCAGAGACAACCCTGAGAAAAGATAGCTAAAACTACATCAAGCCCGTAACCAACTTGAGAAGGGAAAAATTACTATTTTTCCAACTTAAAATTAAATCAACCCAAATAACTACAAAAGAAGTCATACCGAGCCATAACATCAATCCCGACTAAAAATAGCACAAGACAACTCAACAGATGGACTGCAAACACTTGAAGATCTGTTCATGGACCCATCTTCCCTGATTTAGAAAATGTCGAATCCTATGTCATTCTATAACTCTCGTCAAGGGCTTTCCGGAAAGGTATAACATGCCTCCATTAGATTCCTAGATTAAAAGTGAAGGTTCGAGCGGACAACGTGTTAGCTTGAGTGCATATACTTCAAGACAATGGGACCACGAGGCCAAGGCCCACCCGGGGAGCCACAGGTAGACCCGTGGCCACTTTGGTCTATAAATAGACCCCTCTATTAGCCAAAAAAAAGAAAAAAAAAGAGAAAAGGAGATTAAACACTATCCATTTCAGTCCTTAACCTCTTCTAGACTGTTCCAAACTTTGATACTCTTCTTTCTAAACACTTTTAGACACATATTCTACAATATCAACATATCAAGCTCCAAAAGCAGTCTGGAGTCTTCTTGGCAGCCCACTATAAGATTTTTTCATATTTAAAGCTTTCTACTACTTTGTTATATATATATATATATATTAAGATTCAAATGCCACGAATTTGGAATCCAGACATTACTGTTAAATGTTTATATATATATATATATATATATATATATTAAATGCTTAATGCATTTAAATATTTATTTTAATTGCTCATTCAATGTAAATCCATAATGTGTAAACCTGTGGATTAGATTTATCTAAATCTAGCCATATCTAACTTTTAACCGGTTCAAAAGTTGCAAAACCTGAACCGTTGAGCTAGAATGGCTAAGATTTATTTAAATCTAGTTTTCTTTCTAGTTGTTGTAAATATTAAACAATCATGTGAGCCTAGGAACCTCGAGGTCTATGATCCAGCTAACGGATCTAGATCTGGCTCCCACGATGGACCTTTTTTCGATGTACAACCAACTTGTAAATTATTTACGGTGTTTGGACATCCTTTGATGGCTTTCATGCCCATAAGGAGCCCCGACATTGCTATGCATATTATTTTATAAAAGATGCTTCATATCCCAAAAATAAAATAAAATCAAGTCAAATACGAAATAAAATGGAAGTATCAAAGGCCTCAATTACTATTAAGCATAAGGGTTTGAAAACCTATTTTAAAAACATCACTGCTATATCTTGCTTGAAATTAAACTTTTATACAAATCAAACCCTTTGTATATAGGTGCAAACAAGGTATAACACTACTTCCAAATAACTTCACATAGGCCCAATAACCACAAACACACACACACACATCAAATAAATTAGAAAATTGAAAAGTCGCGGTAACTGTGTTTTCACAGAAGTCTGGTGTGCTTAACACCTTCCCCTCCTCCCCCGGGTTTAATCCAGTCCCCGAACTTTGGTTATCTCGATTTTCAAGGTCTATTAAATAGAGTCCAACCATTGGGCCTTTGTGTAAACCTTTTTCCAAAAATTGGTTGAGTTGGTACAACCATTTCAAAATTACCAACTGGCGACTCTGAATTTTTAAATCATCGACATTTTTTGTCGGACACTTTTCAAACTCGCCTTTTCAAGCAAAACCAAACACATAGAGTACAAAGGGTAAGAAAAGGAATTCTAGAAAAGAGTATAATTTTCCCAACATCAAAAACATTCATTAACGTCTAAGTTATACAACTAATGTAGGCTTAGAATGTTCGTTCAACGCAAATACGATCCATGAATAGCATTTACTTACTTTGCGTTTACATTTTATAACATTTTAATCAACCTTCAATTGTTAAACTTAAGGTTTTAATCACCTTTTAAGGTGTTACATTAAGTATAATTAAATTTCATAATTGACCCTTAATCATTCCCTAACTTTTATGCTTATAAAAGCTCTTCTCTATCTCTTACTCTGTACCAGCGCTGCAACACATGTTCTCTTTATAAAATCGGCATCATGGCGTGAGTTTCTAGTAACTGAGCCTTGCAGAGGCACTGCGAAGCCCCATAAAAGCCTTGGTCGGCAATGCAGTTCCAGGCCATTTTCTTTGAAAAATTATTTAAGTGTTGAAACTTCTCAAAACGTTTAATTCCTGAACTCGTATCTTGTTCGTTATAACTCAAAATGGGTTTATTCCAAAGCCATTTTCTTACTTATCTTACATAATACAATTTCCACCGGACAGAATATTTTTCTGGACCCGTCAACAAGTCTTTTAATTAGTTTAAAATTTATTTTTCATTTATTCCCTGTCTTTTGACGTTCTTCGTTCGTTCATTCATTATTCGTTCATCCGACCTCTGAATGCGTTCATTCTTGAGTCTATGACTCATAAATTTCATGATCTTCCACATTCTAATGAAACCTTAATTTTCTAGGTTCATTAACACAATTCCAAATTTGTCCAGAAATAATAGTTAACTACGACTTCAACAGTTAAAGTCTTTTACTGAAATTTTTGCCATAACTTCGTTATAACATATTTTTACTCTGTTCTAAATGGAATAATTCCATGACTTGATTATCTAACATCCTAATCAAACATATATCATCTAACTTATACGCGATTGTTTTAAACTTGTCCATCAACAACAAGCTTTAAGTTTTTCATGCTTTCTTCATTAAGTTCTTAATAATTGATTATGATTTCACTTATTAGGCATTCATTAGTATTTTAAGTTCATTATTATCCATACTTTTTCCATTGGATCATACATACACCACCATCAACACTTCTATATCAATCTAAGAATGAAGATAAATGAAGATTATGGTTTAAAATTTCAGTACGTGTTCTCGATGTTCTTGCTTAGATGAATGGTTTAGCTAGCTTCCTTCTCCTTCTCCCTTGCCAAATCTAAATTTCCTCTATCTATCAATACGGTAAAGCTTTCTCTTTGAATTGGTGATTTTACTTAGCAAATTTTGTGAAAAAAAGATGAAGAGAAGGCTTATATATAAACAGTTGGCAAGAGTTAGGGCAAATAGGTCTTTTGGACAACTTTCTACTAGTTTATAAGTTGGTCACTTAACTTATGATCCCTTGTGGTCAAAACCCTCTAGTTTCCATTCTTACAATTCATCATCCACCATCCAATTCAATCCAACCATTAAAATAACTTTTGAGTCATACTTTTCTACTATTCACACCTCCTGAACCAATTAATATCCCACCAATCTTTGCTTGGAAACCTTGTGGCCGGCTAGGTGGATTGGTGAGGCCCTCATGGGTTGCCCCAACTAACTTTATCTCACCCATGACCCATGGTTTTCTTTGGGCTTTGATTTAATTATCCATTGGGCCTCCTTCTTAATTCATTTGGGTTTGACAAAGTCCAAGTCCATTAACAAATAGTCAACCTTGACTTTTGTTGACCAAGACTTGACTTTTGTATTATTACCGTATAATTATTGTATTTTTTTCGTATTCACTTCGTATAATATTCGTATTATACGTCGTATAATTCTTTGTATTATACTCATATAATATAATATATTATACTCGCATTCTTTCCATATAATAATAATAATTCTTATTATACTTAATCATTCTTTTTCTTTCAAATTCACTTTCCCTAACATCTTGAATTTGAGCACGCAGGCGAAAAACTGTGTTTTCCATTTTTAAATTTTATTGGATAATCCATCTTTCCTCATAATTCTAACATTACATGTTTCTCGAAAAATCAAAAATTATTCCCGAGCAGTTTTAGATGAATAGTATTTTTTTCTCAAATTTATCAGAAAACTTTTATTTTCGTCTTGGAAATTCATACTACTTAATTCTAGCACACAACCAAAATCCTAACATCACACCATAATCCTAGGTCATAGAACAACCTTTATTACATAACATAGAATAAATCCATAGAATTCTCATTTTAATCAATATAATTAAATAAAACTAATTTACATTCAAGTACGATTTTCTCGATCGTTACAAGTATAATCAACAGAGTAATTTATATGTGCATGAAAAGAAATCTGATTAATGTATATTTGTATAAGTAAGTTTTGTAAAGTCCTCACAAATGAATTGATGTAAAAAGACTTAGATTAGAAAGATCAAATAATGATAGGTTGATCTTATTAAAATTGATCTGATGTATAGATGATATGAAGTCGTTGATCGAAAAGTTATTATGCAAGTTTTCTTATTATAGATATACTTCGCAGAATAAACTTTGTTCATACAACATCAGAAGATCGCAAAGTTCACACCATCTCGTAGATGAAGATCAACTCGTAAAGTGAACAAATGATCTCAAATTTACAAGGCTATCACAGAACTGTAGAAGGAATCAAAGAAGCTGTTATATATTGAACATCACCTAGCAAAGTCACGACCAACTTGATAAGTTCTCGGTGAATCATGACGTCAAGTAAGGCTTGCTCAGTAAAGGCTATCATAGAATACTCCATGCAGGTATTGAATGGAAGAAACATCGTAAGATAACTCCAAGATCATTTAGTGAAATCAAGATCGTAAAGTCAGCCTCAAAATCGTAAACCTTTGTGTATAAAGTTGACCATAGAGCTAAAGGAGGTTATAAAGCTTATGTTGTGCCATGGATATAAGGATTCTTAAATCATCAAATCCTAGTCAATTCTGGTCTGACAAGAGGACTGAGAAATGGAACGTTGTGAGAAAAAGATCCTAAGGTGTCAAACAATATCCTTGGGAGAAATCAAAGGCTTCTCCATTGGCTATTTCTCTAAAAAGTGTAGTGTTAGAAAAGTATGTAAAGCTGCTGATTTATGTGACAAGTCCTAAGTCAGAAAGTACGACACAAAGCTACAGAAAGTAACGATCAAAGATATCAAAGTAACTGAGCATTAAATGTTCCAACGGGTACTTCTCAACGGGAAAATTTTAATCAGACTATAAAATGAAATACCATTTTAAATGAAATAGACGATGATAATGCGCAATTGAACGACTAATAAAAGAAAAGGATCATCATCGAAAAAGAACACAGTGCTAAAAGATGAAAAACGTAGAGTATGCATCACTTTATGATTACAGATGTGTTCAAGGCTGTTAAGTACAAAAAGAGAAAGAGATTAAACTTAAGCTTGGCAGCACCTCATCAAACTATAAGAAGTTAATGAGCACTTGGAAAAGCCGGAGTCGCAGAGCCGAAGACAAAGAGCAAAAAGATATAGAGCTAAAGAGCCAGAACCGAAGGGCCAAGATTATAAAGACCGAGAAAATTGAATTACAATGTAAATTAATTTTATTTGAGTATATTGAATAAAATAAGAAATATATTTATTATTTCTGAGTTAAGAAGTTAAAAGTCATTATATGACCTAGAATTATGGATGTAGTTAGTGTAAGGGCCGAGAATTTTATATGGTTATATATATATAAATTTTTACGAATAATTTTTTCTTTTTTAGAAATTACTTGGACCATATAAGTAAATATGTGAATTAAATAATATAGTTAATTTATTTATTTTAAGTTAACTAAGATGAATACTTAATCAATTTGATTAAGGAAGAGTAAGTTAAGTTATATTAAAAATTAACATAGCTTGAATGTTAACCTTGAATGGTAAATAAAAGATATATAATCTTTAAGTGATTAATTATTGATATAAATTATATAAAGTGATTATATGAATGTGTATTAAATTATTAAGCCAACTAAGGCTAATTGAATTAGTGAAATTAATGGAACAAAAAAGAAAGTCAAGAAATAAGTATATTAAATTATTTAACAATATATTGAACACTTTGTGCTATATATTGAATATGTGATTAAATAAAATAATAATTATTTATCAATGATGATAAATATGTTATGTCTTATATGGAAAGTGTATGTGTCTCTCTCTCTATATATATATATATATATGTCTTTATTTATTAAAGAGAATTAAAAAGGAAGTTACATAACCTAATTATACATAAGGTATGGTAATTAAATAGCCTAAGGGTTATAGTATTGAAGAATATTAGTATTTAAAATTTATACTAACCTAAAAGATTATTTTCATTATCTCTATTTATTAATTAATTTTATAACCTAATTAAAACAAATCTAATTGGGTTATAAAATTAAATGTACATAAGCAAGTCCAAATTAGGGGATTAGAAACCCTAATTACATAATTAGGGTAAAATAAAAGTTAGGTATTGGACCATACTATTTTACATGGCCCAATTATTTTAATTAGAAAGCCCAAACAATTTAATGGAAAGCCCAATCTTTAGCCCATGTGATGAGCAGCTTTTTAATCATTCTAATAAGAAAAATTGACAATAAAAATAAATCAAAAGTTGGATCAGAAGAAAGAAAATGAATACAATGTTCCTAAGGGCTAGAAAATCCTAACTTTCTACTACTTTGAAAGGTTATAACTTGAGATCTAAACTTCCTTTTTACGATCCGTCAAAGAGGGGTGCTAGATATGTAAGTTAAATGTTAAAATCAAGTGGTAGCACTCAAAATTGTTGATTTTTTAAGCCATAGCAACCGTTTTTGTCCAAACACTCCAGTTTAAAGAAAATGGGGAAAACAATTTTTGGTCAGCTGTTTGCAGAGGCAGTTTCGTCATTTTTCTTTACTTTAAAAATTCTGAGAAAATTTGGGTTGTTAATATGATGATTTATCTATATACACTCTAAAGATGTCGATTTTTGGATATGTAGAATGAGACTTATGGATTTTACAAGAAATGACTATTTTAAAAGAGAACTGAAATAACTTTTTCTGTGTAACTCCAAAAATTGTGATATTTTTACTGGAGGTAGAGTATCATGGAAAGTACATACCCTGTAAATTTCAGAATATTTGGACAAAATTTCGATTTATGAAAAATGTTGCAAGATTTAACTATTTTGGTCATTTTAAAAATAGTAAATGAAATACGAAAATTCGTGAAATTATATGTTCCTCGTGATACCATGTACTGATATTTCCCAGAAAAGAAATATTTTTGGAGTTGATTTGGTATTTTTCATATAAATGATTAAGTTATGAATAAATGAATAAAATAATTTATGTAATGTTAAAAATGGTAAAAATGTGATTTTATGGCTTAAAAACCCTTACTATGATGTAATCAGATTTCTAGAGGGTATTTTGGTTATTGTTGATGAAATATTATATTTTATGGCATTTTAGGGTTGTTAAATAAAGTAATTAGTAAAGGGTAAACAATTAAAATAAATAGTTTATTAGTTTAATAAGTGATTAAAATATTATTAAGAGATTAATAATATTAGTTTAAGATATTATTAAGTAATTAATAATGATTTAAAATATTATTAAATGATTAATAATATTAGATAATGATTTAAATTATTTTAAATAATTAATAATATTAGATTAAAGTTAAATTAAAATATTATTAAATGATTAATGATATTATTAAATGCGTAATAATAATTATGAATGATTAAGATATTAAAGATTGATTAAAATATTATAATTGATTGATAATATTAGTAATTGGATAAGATGTGATTAATGTACGAGATATTATTATGTGATTAATAATATTATCAAGTGACTAACATATTATTAAATGATTAATAAGGGATTAAAATATTATTAAATGGTTAATAATATTAAAAGTGAATTAAATATTATTAAAGGATTAATAATATTAGACAAGAGTTCAAGATAATGATTATATGATAATAATATTATCAAGAGGTGATAATATTCCTAATGAGTAAAGTATTATTGAATGTTTGATTACGTGATTCCATGTTAGATAAATTATTATAAGAATAGTGGTGTTATTAGTTATAATATGTTATGCTAATTGAGATGTCAATATTATTAATGATAGGTCTTTCAAACGAAGTTAAATTAAATTGCATAGCAGTAATCGACGATTGAGGCAAGTTTCCTAACTCAACTTGAGTTATTAATTTCAAAGCATGTTAGTGGATAATTATTGTTGGTTATTCACATCTATAATGATTATTGTTATTCCCACATAATGCATTTAATTTCCTGTTCTATTACTTGAACTGTGAAATAATTTAAATTTCTTTTATTCATGAACAATTTATGAGCCATGTCTCAGCCATTTGTTTTGACTAGACTAATAATTGATGAATCGTTCTATTATTTGAACTAAGTTATTTTTAAAAGATCGATGCCATTTATTTAAGCTAGATCGATATTGATATTATATGTTGAAATCTTTAGGTTTTCTTTGAATTCATTCCAGGTCATATTATTATGGTATGGACTCATGATGTAAGATTGAGATGAAGAACCTATTGGATAAAATTTAAATTCGCACAGCACACAAGTATACGTGATCAACAAGTAATAAAGTGATAAGTAAAGTATCGTTACCACAGAGAAAAATATTGAACTTTATCCTAACAATTACCAATTGTCGATGTCTAGATTTTTATTTGTCCATTTTCTGTTCTTGTTCTTTGGTGTTCTCATGTTAGGTGAGATTTATTTGAAAAAATAAGTGAAAAGGTCCGACATGTATATGTCGGTGATGTGACTGTAAGAGTCGCCAGTTGGTATTTTTAACTAGTTGCACCAACGCAACCAAGAAAATGTTTGCACATTGAACCAGTGGTATGAAAGGCTGATCATCTTCATTACCAGTTGGTCCAAATATATTTGTTCATGTTTAATACTTGTTCAGTCAAAAGTTTGTTCGTGCTAGTTCTCAATTATATTGATGAATTATAGCCAGCCTATTATTCAGACATTTTCAATCATGATATATCCTTAAATTGTATTTAAACTTGCTGGGCAACTTTCATGCTCACCCTTGCTATATCATGATAAAACATTGCAGATAAGGTGAATGCGTTGGATACAAGAAAAGGTTAAAGATAGTTCCAACTTAAAGTTAATGTGTGCGATTAGATTTGTAATAGTGTTATATGATAATTATGTTATGTGTTAGATAAGTTATGATTTGTGTATAAGTTAAGGTTACTCGATTTTTGGGAATAGTGTGTAAAGTGTTTTGTATAAATAATTTATGTTTATATCTTCCGCAATAGTAATAGAGTGATTATACCAGATCCGTGGTGATTTGGGACCTGGATTTCGGGCTCTCACAGCTGCTTTGTGTGTGGGTCAACTGACCACATGGCAAAGAGCTGCCCAAAGAAGGGAACAAATGGGAACCGAGGCACTAATAGCGGAAAGTTAGCCATTGGGGGGTCTAACGCAGCCGGGTAGGCCGATGGGTCGTACCTTTAATATGACAGTCCAAGATGCAGTTGCATCGGGGGACGTTGTCGCATGTATTATTCTGATCAGCGATATAAATGCTTACGTGCTGTTTGATTCGGGTGCTACTTGTTTGTTCATAGCTTGTGATTTTGCTAAACGATTAGAATTACTTCCCGAAAAGTTGCCTATACCTTTAAATATTAAGGCAGTGAACAAAGAGATAATTCCTGTTGATGATATTTATAGGAGTTATTGCGTAGACATACGAGGTTGTAAACTATCGGTAGATTTAATACCGATAAAGTTAGGAGAATTCGACGTAATTCTTGGAATGGATTGGTTGGTAAACCATGGGCCAATTATAGATTGTCAAAAGAAATGTGTGAATATTAGAATGTTAAGACAACCTCAGGTAGTATTTTATGGGAATAGATCACCGGGACGTTTGTGTTATCTAACGATAACACAGATGAGAAAATTATTAAGGAAAGGGTGTGTAGGTTATTTGTGTTATGTTGTTGATACCCAGAGAGTGGTAGCAACCATGGAATAAATACCTATAGTGAGAGAATTCATGGATGTATTTCCGAGTGAATTGTCGGGTATTCCACCGGATAGAGAGACCGAGTTTGTCATAGACATTATGCCAGGAGCGGCACCAGTTTCTAGGGCACCATATCGTATGACGCCAGTGGAGATGAAGGAGTTAATGGTGCAGTTACAAGAACTGTTGGACAAGAAGTATATATAACCGAGTATTTCACCGTGGGGAGCACCGGTACTGTTTGTCAAGAAGAAGGACGGATCATTAAGACTTTGTATCGACTATAGAGAGTTGAACAAGTTAACGATAAAGAATAAATACCCATTCCCCAGGATCGATGATCTCTTTGATCAGTTGAAAGGGGCTAAGTATTTTTCTAAAATAGATTTGTGGATGGGGTATCATCAGTTGAAGGGTAGGAAGGAGGATGTACCAAAGACAACATTTAGGACTCGTTATGGTCATTATGAGTTTCTGGTGATGTCATTTGGGTTAACTAATGCACCAGCTGCATTTATGGATATGATGAACAGAGTGTTCAAACAATATTTGGACAAGTTCGTCATGGTGTTTATCTATGATATTCTAGTCTACTCTAAGATGCCAGAAGATCATGCTGAACACCTAAGATTAGTGTTGGAGACACTAAGGAAGGAGAAGTTGTATGAGAAATTCACGAAGTGTGAATTTTGGCTAGAGAAGGTGAAATTTTTAGGTCATGTCATTGATCAAGAAGGGATTTCAGTAGATCCAGCGAAGGTGGAAGCAGTGATGAATTGGGAATAACCAAAATCGCCGACTGAGGTACGGAGTTTCCTAGGGTTAGCGGGTTACTATCGGAGATTCATCTAGGATTTTTCAAAGATAGCTACTCCATTGACTAACTTGACAAGGAAGATGGTGAAATACGCGTGGACTGATAAGTACGAGGACAGTTTTCAAGAACTGAAGAAGATATTGAGTGAAGCGCCTATTTTATCATTGCCCGATGACACATGAAAATTTTATAGTTTATATTGATGCTTCGCATAGAGGACTTGGTTGCGTGCTCATGTAGTATGGCAAGGTCATTGCGTATGTATCAAGGCAGTTGAAAGATTATGAGAAAGTTTGCCCTACCCATGATCTGGAACTAGCCTCAATAGTTTTTGCATTTAAGATATGGCGATATTATCTTTACGGAGAAAAATGTGAAATATACACGGACCATAAGAGTCTAAAATATATCTTCAAACATAATGAATTGAATATGAGGCAGAGGAGATGGCTGGAGTTGATAAAGGATTACGACTGTGAAATCCTGTATCACCTTGGAAAAGCCAATGTAGTTGCCGACGCCTTAAGTAGAAAGGGTCGGGAAAAGTTGTCTATGTTAACGACTCAAAATGAGTTAATAACAGAGATGGGTAGAATGGAGATAGAAGTGAAGTTGCCAAGTGAAGCGAGGCAGATACTTTTTGCGACGGAGATGCAATCTACCATCGTAGAGAGAGTCAGGGAGGTGCAGCTCAACACTGATGAGTGTGATCGGATAAAAGAACGGTTAACCAATGAAAAAGAGACTAAGTACAGTCTTGATAACGAGGGGTTATTGAGATTTGAAGGAAGAATTTGGGTTCCAAATGAGACAGAATTAAAGGAACAGGTTCTATAAGAGGCTCAAAGTTCGAGATTTTTGATTCATCCTGGTAGCACTAAGATGTATCAAGATCTTCGACAGAGTTTATGGTGGCCGAACATGAAGAGAGAGATCGTCGAGTATGTGAGTAGGTGCTTGACTTGTTATAGGGTTAAGGCCGAACATCAATGACCAAGTGGCTTGCTACAGTTATTGGAAATTTTGGAGTGGAAGTGGGAGAATATCACGATGGATTTTGTGGTAGGACTTTCGACTACTCAGGTGGGGTATGATGCGATTTCGATAATAGTGGACCGGTTGACGAAGTTGGCTCACTTTTTGCCAATTAGGGTCAAGTATAACTTAGACCAATTAGCTAGACTTTATATTAAGGAAATAATTTCTAGACATGGAGCACCAGTATCGATTGTGTCACATCGTGACCCACAATTCACATCGAACTTTTGGAGGAGTCTACAAGAGCAATTGGGAACGCAGTTGAAGCTGAGTACGACATATCATCCACAGACCGATGGACAGAGCGAGAGAACAATTCAGACATTAGAAGATATGTTGAGATTTTGCGTCATGGATTTCAAGGGTAGTTGGGATGATCATCTACCATTAATAGAATTTGCGTATAACAATAGTTATCATGCAAGAATAGGAATTCCGCCTTACGAAGCTTTGTATAAAAGGAAATGCAGAACACCATTGTATTGGGATAAATTGGGAGAACGCCGAATGCTAGGACCTGAATTGGTGCAGCAAATAGCGGACATTGTTAAACTGATACAGATGCGTTTGGTAGCAGCTCAAGACAGATAGAAGAAGTTTACTGATTCGCATCGAGAGAATAGAGAATTTGAAGTAGGCACTTTCGTTTTTCTAAAGGTATCTCCCTGGAAAGGAAAGATACGCTTTAGAAAGAAGGGGAAGTTAAGTCCGAGGTTTATAGGACCTTTCGAAGTATTAAAACGGGTAGGTGAGGTAGCTTATATGGTAGCATTACCTCTAGACTTAGAACGAATTAATAATGTATTTCACGTATCGGTATTGCGTCCTTATAAGCCAGATTATAAGCACATAATAGAGTATGAGCCTATCCATATCGAGAAGGACTTAACGTATAAAGAGATGCCATTTCAAATCATCGATAGAAAAGAACAAGTTCTGCGTAATAAAGTTATACCTTCGGTAAAGGTGTTATGGAAGAACCACGATGTAGAAGAAGCAACGTGGGAACTTGAAGAAAAGATGAAAAAGAATTACCCTCAATTATTTGTGTAATTTTTTTATATATAGCGAGATTCTGGGGACAGAATCCTTATAAGGGGGAGAGAGTGTAACGCCCCAGAATCCTTATTGTACTAGTATGTATGAAGAATGAAATAACGTATGTTACAAATTAATATACGAACTAGAATACGAGAATTATACGTATGGTATAATGATAAGTCTTTTAATTAAATGATTTGGACTTGTAGGATTATTATTAATTGGGTAGAGTCCAATGAGAATTTAGATGCAAGCCCAACAAAGAATGAACTAAGTTAAGTTAAGCAATTTAAGCCCAATGCATTGATCCAATTAATTAGGATCCATGGAGTAACCCATGGGTGAATTGATGGGCAAGAACTTTATGTGATGCCCAAGTACTTTATGTGATGATCAAGTGTTGTGATGCACAAGAAAGATGAGTGGCTAGCAAGTTTACTTAGTGGTTAAGTAGATGAATAGTAAGGAGGTTAGTTGAGGAGGTGGGGTGATTAATGACTAGTATGCCCTCACCTTAGCTCTCCTATAAATAGAAGAAGTTGTTAGTCATTATTCATTGTTCAAATTTCATCCAATACAAATCAACTTAAGTGTTAGAGAGAATAAGCACTTTACAAGCAAAAACATCCTTTGTTAGATTTTCAAAGAAGAGAAGTACAAGTTCTTCAATGGTAAGACTATTGTCTAATACATCTTCATCTCTATCATTGTATGGTGATAAGAGAAGTGTAATTTAATGGACATGTATGCTAAGAACATATAAGAATTGATTAATGAATGGACTTAAGCCGAATAAGTTATGAATAAGTAACTTGAACCTAAATAAGTTATGAACTTATGATATGTTTATCATATGAAGTTAGTATGTTGGATATGATATGAGAACATTGAGTAAAGGACTTAAATCAATAATAAGTCATAAGTAAATGAAATCATATAAGTTATAAGTTGATAAGCCAAGAACTTATGAAGAATAAGTCAAAACCTAATTTGAAAATAAGTTAACGTAATAGGTAGTATGAAATGTTCATATAATGGTTAGAATCCATTTAAAACTATGATCAAATCATTAGTAATGAAGTTATGCCGGAATTCACATGATTGGACGTTAAGCGTTAAATTCGTTAAATTCTCGGAATGGAAGTCGTATTTTGTATTTGAACTCGAAAATGTTGGTTTTCGATGGAGACAAGTCATATTTGGCATTATAGAGTTGAAGACTCAAAAATGGCCGGATTCTGACTTAGAATGAAGAAACGAGCGTTGAACGTTCATGAACGTTTATCGTTTTCGTTAAAAATAAACTAATAGTTGAAATTTTAGCAAATGAAGTCAAATAGATAAAATTCTTGCATGAACGCATAGAGTATGTAGTTTGTGAACTGTAGGCTCTTGAACGAGCCAATTTGGACTTATAACGAAGAAATTATGCTTCCGGGAGTTTCGCAAAATTTCAAAGTCTATAAAATTGTCTGAGGCACAGAGTTGGCGCCGCGGCGCCAACCCAAGGCCAATTAGTGGCACTGCAGCGCCCAGCACAGTGTCACTACCTACTATAGAGTTGCGCTGCGATGCGAACTTGAGTGTTATGGGTGGCGCCGCAGTGCCAAGTTCGGATGCCGGGTACTGCTAACCCGCGCCACAGCGCGAGTTGAAGGGCTATGACCAGCGCGCAGCGCCAGTCCTATGGTTTCGACAGACAAGAATGTTTACAGGTATAGAATGAAAGATAACTCATTAGTGATGAACTAATGTGTAAATATAAAATTGTTAAAGCATTATTAGACACTTAATGTATTATGATTAAAGGTTGATTATCAATTGAAGATGAACGTAATGAGAACAATGTAATGAAAAGCCGGAACCAATAATAACAAATCTAAGTTATAATTAGATTAAGAAGAAGGGTAAGATACATTAGGGACTGTGTATGTTTATTCATGACCTAATATATTATGTGATGTTATTAATTACTGTAGAGACTTAAAGATTTAAACCAAGAACGAGTTATTAATGGTAGCAGACGCTAAAGGAAAGTACTCTAACCCTTGTTTCAGTTCATTCTGAACAAGCTTTGTGATTCATGTATTCTTACGCATGAATTGATGTATGATGAAGTCAAAGCAAATTCTTTCGCCTAGCCTTATATTATGTTTCTATCAAAGCATGTACAATATTTAACAAGTTATATTGGTGTGGTTTTCAATTGAAGACTGAGTATGCTAAAAATGTTTTGTCGTCATACGACAGGCACGTGAGGTTGCCACAACTTAAACGTACAAACATTTAATGAATGTAGTGTTGATCAACATAGAGTACTATAGGCTGATAACCTAGACATGCTCGTAAGTAATGTCAGACTTACGGACTTAGTGCCGGGATGTCCTTTTCAAAAGAACATATGAAATGCTCAAGGTCTTGGACCGAAATTGATGTTTTACTGAATATTTTTGTTGTAAAACGTTTTGAATGAAAAGAAGTGCTATTTTGAATTATCAATAGTACTTCGTAACTATTGTTCAGTTATTGAAGATATACGATTCCTATGTTTCAAGCATGTTATTTATTAGAATTGTTGTACTTGCTGAGCTAGTCGTGCTCACTCTTGCTTGAACCATATGAACACAGCTAAGATTGAACGGACCGAAGGCTCCGACAATGATAAGGGCAAGGCGAAGACGAACACTAAGATTTTTTATGTAATAGTATAGATGAATGGTTGTAATATATTGAATATTATGACAAGAACGGAAGTATTGGTTATAAAGAACCTGGGGAAATGTAATATTATTTTGAGTATATATGAGACATATTCGTTCTTTTGAGACTTTTCAATTGAATTTATGTGTGAATGGTAGTACCGTGTAGCACCATCTGTCGGGTTGGAAGATACCCGAATTTGGGGGCGTCACATGTCGGACCTTTTCAAACTTATTTTTTCAAACAAATCTCACCTAACATAAGAACACCAAAAGACAAGAACAGAAAGGGACAAATAAAAATCCTGACATCGACAGGTGGCGACTCTGCTGGGGACATTCAGTAAGAGGGCTTATGCCGCTACTCAAAATTTTTTAAAAACTTTTATCAGCTTGTGTGTGGATGTTGCATTTACATTTGAATGAATGTGTACTAATGCATTTACTTACTGCACTTAGTGCTTCGCATTATATCTACATGTGATATTAGTGCTTCACACATGTCATCATTTCCATGTGGTGAAATGCATTGTATGTGAATGTATGTTGTGTGGTCCCTCCACCAGGAGGGTATCCTGTCGGTGTTTGATTACTAAAATCGTAGGGAGACTAATTCCAACGAGGCTCAGGAAAGGTACCACCCAGATTCGCTCCAGTTGAAAGACCGGATTAACTTCACATCGAGTAAATTGTGATGATCTAGGAACCTTCATGCCAAAAAGCCGCGAGAGTAGCCTAAGATAGGTCAACCTCTGATAAACCAAACGCGAAGGGAAGTCTCTTCATACCTTCCCATTTTAATTACTTGTAATTTCATTTCCTTATCACTCTCAATGTAATGGAAAGTATAAAGGAGTATGTGTACATGCATTTAAACAACTGACATCCATTTTGCAGGATAATACTCCTAAAAAATGACACATTATATTGCATGTAACATTTCTACATTCCCTAAGACTAAACTACATAGTCTTTTTGTAGGGAAACAATTGGTCCTATTATCCGTTCAAAGTCCAAAAAGGTAATAAGCCTACAGCCAAGCATGGCTACATTTGGTCAGCCTAATCCTACTCCTGTCTCTCGTGAGGAGCTCGATGGATTAAACAATCAAATTACAGAGTTGGCTATTCTGCTAAAAGAACTACACAAGTCCACTCAGGGTCCACAAATACCCATACATACAGAATCCCTTGCATATGGAGGAACCCAGGGTCCGGACAAAGAAGTTCCAGTACCTGAGTCTCAGTTGGACAAAACCAACAAAACCCCTAAAATTACCCATCTAAAAGAAGATCCAAACACCGGTGATATTTGGAAGAAGATCCTATAAATGGAAGAGACCATTCGATCTATCAAAGGGGTTAGAGCACACGAGAGTGCTTCATATTCAGACCTTTGTATATTTCCCGGGGTTCATTATCCGGAAAAATTTAAGACTCCTGATTTTGAAAAATATGATGGATTGGGAGATCCTTACACCCATTTAAAGGTATTCATTGGAGAGCTCAGATCTTATGTCGAGGATGAAAAGCTCAGAATGCAACTATTTTAGAAAAGTCTGACTGGAAAAGTGAGATCATGGTACACCAGATTAGACAATTCCAAAATTAATAGCTGGGAGGAGTTAGCCCATGCTTTCCTCGGTCGATCAGCTTTCCAAACTCGATGGCTCGGCACTCGGTATCAAATTACTGTACCAAGAAACAAGTCAATGAGTCATTTAGAGAGTATGCCCAAAGATGGACGCGTCAGGCTGCTCAAGTTATTCCGTCTATGATTGAGTCTGAAATGGTGATGACCTTCATAGACATTCAAGAAGCTCCCTTCTATGAGAGGGTTTTAGCTGGAATAGGCAAGCCATTCTCTGAAATGATCAAACATAGAGAAATGGTTGAAATGGGATTGAAGTATAGGAAAATTCAAGACCTTACCGCATTAAAAGTTGTAGCTGAGCACATCCAGTCTGGAAGTTATTGAAACAACCCCAAGAGGGTCCATAAGAAGAAAGAGGAGGATGTTTCCTTGATACTAAAAGGACAAAAAGGCAATAAAAACATGCCTATTCAGAGGAGAGATTATTCCCCTTTCCAAGCATAGTCTTCAAACCCGCCATTACCAAAAGGTGGAGAAGTCAGACATACAAGAGTGTTCACACCCTTAGGGAATTCACTTGAAAACATTCTCAAACTTCTGACATCTCAGAAGAAAATTACCCATCTTCTTCCACCAGCCAACCCGAGTGGAAAAGGTTTCAATGCAAGCAAGACATGTTCTTACCATGATGGAGCTCCTGGCCATAACACTTAGGATTGTTGGACCCTTAAGCATAAGATCCAGGATTTAATTGACAATGGTGAGATCGTGGTAACTAAACCTGACCAACCCCATGTGCAAGACAACCATCTCCCTCAACACAAGGAAGAAGAGGTTAACATGATTAATTGGAGTAGTGGACAGAGCTTCCATTATATTAGTGGATCATCCCAAACCAGCAAGGATAATGCTAACAAATGGGATTATGTACAGTTCTAGTTTATGATGGAACGGGTAATGTAGGCTCTTGGCGAACAAGTCAGCCAATTGGCAGAACTGGTAGTTCATCAGCACTAAGTCACACGTCAATTATTCAGCCAGGAGCATGCTAGCCTCCTTCCTCTTATTACAAGTACTCTACCACTTACTCCAGAAAGTGAAACAATGGAGGATAAAATTATAAAAAGAGCAAAAGCTAAAGCCCATCAGGACTTTGCCAACAAAAAGGAATTCACCCATTTAGGCCAACCGATGAAAGATATATTTCAGATGTTAATCAATGAGGGAAGAATTATAGCTCTGCTACCTCTAATCAGTCCACGTTTAAGACAGTTTAATTCTAATGAAGTATGTCAATATCACTCCTACTCTCGCACACAAAGATCAAGAATGTTTGAGCACTCGCCATCTTATTCGTAACTCGATTAATAGTGGTGTCCTAAAAATGGCGAACGATGACCAGACATTGAGAGTGGGGACACATTTCCTACAATATTGAAGGATTTCGTAGTAGTTATATCCTCTGAGGGCTGTCACACCACGTACAATACAATCAATTCAGCTCAAAGGTATTAAAAATCCTTTGAAAGTGGCTGCACTAAAGCCAATCATATTGCCATTCAATCAAAAATATCTTGTTGTCAGCCTCAAGAAAGTGCCATGGAATTATGGAGAGGCTGAAGAATCCACATCGAATATAACTGCTGCAGTGTTGAAAGAAAATCCAATGTATCTTCCCCAACGGGTGATGAAGCCTATAATCAAGTCAAAGGGGAAAGGTTTCCATGGAGAAGATTGAAAAATTCCTCTGTATTATGGGACACAATGATGCCAAGGTAGTTAATCTTAGAAGAAGCTCCATAAAATATTTCTATTCTAGACTTGGTTTTCTCCTTAGAAAATCATCGGAAGGTCATACCGAAAGTATTAGAAGAACCCCACTTACCAAAAACATTGGATGTTGAAAAGTTTCATCATTTGGTTGATCACAGCTTTAATAGTAATGTGATATCCTTCATCGATGATGACATACCTCCCGAAGGGATGGGTCATTACAAACCGTTGAACATGGCGGTTATGTCCTCCAGATATATGGTGGGAGAAGTTCTGATAGATGGAGGATCGTCCTTAAACATCTTCCCCTACGCCGCCTTGGAGAAAATGAACATCAATCTCAACAAGATTCTAAGCAGCCATACAATTATCAACGCTTTTGATGGATCCTGACGAAATGCTGTCGAAGAGATTGAACTACCTGTGGAGATTGGTCCACATACATTATGTGTATCCTTTCATGTGCTCAAAATAGCTACAAGATACAACCTACTTTTGGGAAGACCGTGGATTCACATTGCTGGAGTCGTCCCGTCCACCCTTCATCAGCAGCTAAAATGCATCATTAACAGTAGCCTGGTCACTATTACTGCTGAGCCAGAATGTCATGTACAAGGTGACATACCACTCACTATCAATCCATTGGGGTGCCACCTCTCATGCCCAGAATTTCTGCCGAGGTAATGTCGGCAAGTCAAGAGACGATATCCTTGGGTTTTCAACATGGACAAAGGTTAGGTAAGGATTATCAGGGCATCAAGCACCCAATTCAAGTTCTCAGTCAAATAGGGACAGCCAGACTAGGCTATTATCCTGGGTTCAATTACAGGAACCCTCACAAGCACAAGCCAGATCCTTCATCTTCAAGGTGATTGCCTAAACCTATAGATGTTGAGCCTGTAAGGCCTTCATTAATGGTTCATGCCCATGTGGTAGTTATGCTGTTTCCTAAGCTGATACCGGTCAAAAGAAAGAAGTCCTGATTGAGGTCCTAGAGGAGGAGGAAAGGAATCAAAAATGTAAACAAGACATTGCAAGGCGATTATCAAACCTGCGCGTCTTGGTCCATATGGAGGGTATGAACAGAGACGTCTTGGATGATGATTGTCCAGACATCATGGTTATCATTCAAGAAAAGGAGGATGATAAAAGCCCCTTTATCACTACTTTCCACCAGGACTTTACCCTTGGCAATTGGAGCAGCACTCCTTGCATTTGCCGACAAGGGTAAAAAGGGTAGAAACTCCCTCTGCCTTGTAGATAACAATAACTTCTTACTTTTGATGTACAATATTAGCAATTGTTTTTGTCATTTCATGCTAACACTTTGTATGATTGAACAGTTTCATATATTAAGTGAAAGCATTTTGTTTCAGAACTCTAAAGTTAGATGTGCCTAAACTTGCTGATGAGGTGCCTATTCTCTATAAGGACTATAACTTTAATGTAAAGTTGGACTCAGACTTGATGGAAATACAAGAGGACTATGAGATACCTCAGGAGATCAAAGAATGGGTTGAAGACAAACTAAAGCCAAATCTTTATCAAACCATCTCTTTTAAACTCGGAACCTCGGAAAACCCCAAACAAATCCAGATTGGTACGGACCTTAATCCAAACAAAAGGAATGACATGGTTACTCTATTAATCCAATTCCAGGATATTTTTTCATGGTCTCATGAAGACATGGTTAGTTTTTCCACTGACATTGTCATTCATCGCCTCCCCGTCAAAGAGGGATTCAAGCTAGTCAGGTAGAAGCTCAGGTGATTAAAACTTAAGTGGAGTTTAAAAGTAAAAGAAGCAATTATGAAACAATTTCAAGTCGGCATCATCATGGTGTCAACATACCCTGAGTGGCTATCCAACATAGTCCCCGTACCTAAACCTGGAGGAAAGGTGCGAGTTTGCTTGGATTATAGGGATCTGAATAAAGCTTGCCTCAAAGATAGCTTTCCTGTGCCATTCATCCACATACTCATTGCTAATATAGCTAAGTATGACATGTACTCCTTCGCTGATTGCTTTGTGGGGTACTATCAAATCATGGTTGCTGAAGAAGATCGTGAGAAAACTACATTCATCACTCCTTGGGGAACCATTTTCTACAGACGGTTTTTGTTCGGCCTCATCAATGCTGAAGCTACCTATCAGCGAGCCATATTGGCTCTCTTTCATGTTCTAATACATAAAGAGATAGAAGTTTATATGGATGACATCATTGTCAAATCCCAAAGGGGGGAAGACCACCTAAATCATCTCAAAAAGCTCTTCAACAGGTTGCGTAAGTACAACTTGAAGTTAAATCCAGCCAAATGCGCCTTTGGTATTAAATCAGACAAATTGCTAGGATTCCTAGTCAGCCACAAAGGGATTAAGCTAGATCCTATAAAAATCCAGACCATCATGGAAATTCCAATACCTTAGATAGAGAAGGAAATACAGGGATTTTTTGGAAGAATTAAATTTATTAGCCGATTCATATCTCAACTCACAACAACATGTGAGCCCATCTTCAAGTTACTAAGGAAGAACTCCTCCATGAAATGGAATGATGAGTGTCGAAAAGCCTTCCTTACAATCAAAGAGCAGCTACTCAAATCTCCTATTTTGGTATCTCCCAAGGATGGTGTTCACCTATTCATGTACATGTTAATCAATGACAATGCAATGGGCTGCATGCTGGGACAGAAAGATGGTAGAGGCCAATAACAAGCTATCTATTACCTCAGCAAAAGATTCAGCAACAGTGAACATAAGTACACTCTAAATGAGAAAACCTGTTCTATTTTAGTGTGGGCTTCCATGTGGTTACAACATTACCTCCATGGTCACAAAACCCATCTCATATCCCACGTGGATCCTCTCAAATATGTGTTCAGTAAACCCATGTTGACATCAATTACGTGACTCAAAAGTCCATTAAAGGTCGAGGAATTGCGGATCAACTGGCCTCTGCACCTTCAGGGAATTTCAAACCCTTGGAAACATACTTCTCCGATGAAGGGTTAATGATAATTCAGCAAAACCATAAGGACAATACACACCAATCATGGAAGATGTATTTTGATGAAGCTATAAACATGGAAGGTTCTTGAGCTAGAGCTGTTCAAGTATACATTATGGAGGAGCAGTATCACATCGCCATTAAATTGTAGTTTGTCAGCACCAACAACACAACCGAATATGAAGGCTGCATCATGGGGTTGAAACTTGCGCAATCAATGGGCATCAAATGGTTAACTATCTTTGGAGATTCCGAATTGGTAATCAGATAAACCACGAGGATCTATCACACCAAAGAACTACATTTTCTACCTTACCATCAGCAGGTTATATAGATGGCTTTGGAGTTTGAAGAAATATCCTTCCTCCACATTCCTCAGAATAGGAATGACTTTACGGATGCGCTAGCAACATTGGCCTCCTGGATTAACATACTTGACAGGGAAAATGTGCCAAACATCACATTACCCCTTCAAAAGGCTCTAGCTTATGGGAACTACATTGGAGAAGTATTAGATGAGTTACCTCTAGTCCAACACCCTTGGTATCAGCATATTAAGGAGTATCTGCGAGATGGATCTATACCCGCTGAGGCGAGTCCAGCTAAAAGAAAGAGGATCCATCGAATAGCTATGAAATTCTACTTGAGCGAAGACACGCTCTATAAAAGATATACAGGACTAGGTCTTCTCAGATGTCTAGACAAAGACCAAGATCAGAGGCTCGTGGATGAAATCCATGGTGGAGTATGTGGCCCATACATGAGCGACCCTCTACTTGTCAAGAAAATCCTAAGAACATTGCATTACTGGCTCTCTCTTAAGGATAATTGTGATGATCATGTCAGGAGATGTTACCAATGCCAAATCCATGGGAATGCTATCAACGCCCCTCCAAGGGAGCTCCACAATATGAGTTCGCCTTGGCCCTTCTCAATATGGGGAATGGATGTAATCGGGTCCATCGAGCCCAAAGCCAGTAATGGACATCGATTTATCTTCACCATGATCGACTACTTCACCAAATGGGTAGAGGCAGCCTCTTTTCCCAAGGTTACTAAAGAAGTTATATTTAGTTTCATCACAAACAATGTCATTTGCCAATATGCATAACCAGAGGTGATTGTGTCAGACAATGCTAAAAACCTCAACAACCAAATAATGGAGGAGTTATACAGTAAATTCTACATCAAACATCTCAACTTCGTTATCTATCGTCCAAAGATGAATGGTGTTGTTGAAGTGGATAATAAAAATATCAAAAAGATCTTGCAAAATATGTCCGTCAATCATAAAGGATTGCCTGACTTGTTTGCTCTTACTCTATTAGCCTGCAGAACATCAATATGTACTTCCACTGGGACAACCCCTACTCCTTAACCTATGGAATGGAAGCAGTGCTCCCCATAGAAGTGGAAATGGAGTCCCTCGGAGTGTTGATAGATGCTCAACTGGATGAAGACTAATGGTTACAAGATATGTATCACCAATTGTCTCTAATAGACGAAAGGCGAGCCACTGCCATCTTCCACGGTCAGTTGTATTAACAGAGGATCGCTAGAAAATTCCCCCCAAACTGGGAAGGCCCGTTTGTTGTCAAGGAGGTATTGACAAGAGGAGCCCACAGATTACAGGAAATGGATGTCGATGAATTTCCGCAACTCATTAACTCGGACACAGTGAAATAGTATTATGTCTGAAATCACCTGTAAACTAACATTCTTGTTCTGGATCACCAGATCCCCAGATCCCCAGTCAATTCAGGTTTTCAAAACCCCTCACTACATACAACCCTTTTTCACATCTGTTTTCCCCATCAGGGACAAACATACCTTTCAAACCAGCAGCCTGGTTCCGGATCATCAGATCAATTACTCAACTCAGGTTTTGAAAACCTTTCACACCTTTAGTTTATCCAACCAGGGATTAAACCTTTTGCATCTACAGTCTGCCCTGTACATGGGGCAAACTACGCATACCTGATCTCCCCAATACATGGGAGTACGTAGGCAGCCATTTATTGGTCCGGTCTAACCTTTAAAAAAATAAAAACCACATCAGTTTGTCATTTGTTTCACCACATAAATTTGTCCCAACAGGGGCGAACTATGCAGACCTGATCTCCCCAATACACGGGAGTACGTAGGCAGCCATTTTCATGGTCCGATCTAACTATAGAGAATAAAAAATATCTCTACACCCTTCTTTGCCACATATAACTTTGAACCTTTTCATACTAGGTTCGAACTACGCAGACCTGATCTCCCCTCTTCAATGGGAGTATGTAGGCAACTATTCAAGGTTTGGTCTCACCGCTTACCAAAATATAAAAACTTGTCAATGGTACTAGGATCATCCTTCACACCATACATCATCGGCTTAGACCAAAGGGATGGAATTACTTGGTCTCCCCACACAAATGGGAGAATCAGTAACCATCTAAGCTGCGGTTTAATCATCAAAGAGAAACACCAATCCATAAGAGATGGAACTACCTGGGCTCTGCCGTACAAAGGAGTACCAACGACCATCTGTGGTGTGGTCAACCTCAGAGAGGAAAGTAACACTCCTCTCTATAACCACATACATAAACCAGTCCCAAGACACCAAAGGGTAGGGAATTCACATAGATCAATGCTCCATTCTAAAAGATCTTGAGTCATCACAATGTCCGTCCATCAAGGGGGAGTTCATAATACATCAAGATCATAAGCTTTGAAGAAATATGCAAATATCAAGCAAGTAACAAGGCATAACTAAAAGGGAAGTGAATCAAACTATATTTCTCAGCCATATATAATGACGTTTAATATATACAATGTGTACTATACATGACAAAAATGGCTAAGCTAGTCTGTGCAGGAAAATACAAGCCCGTCTACAATCTAGTGGATATACGCGCTATCAAATCTAACGTGGCATCCCTCTCAAAAGAATGGGGTAACTCTGTGAGCTCCTACCAAAGGGTATCAGTGTGAGCCAAGAGATCCACAGCCAACTGCAAGGTGACTCTATGCTCATCAATATAGGTGCTCATCTCTACAATCATATCAGTAGTGTGAGACCTCAAGGCAATACTATCTATGATATCGACATCTCAGGCAGATATAGCGCCATCCCGCTCAGTCACAACTACATCTCTAGATGATCTAGCCTCGTCCCGCTTAACAATAGCGATATCTCTATGAGCTAAAGCATCATCTCTCTCCAATTGAGCGGTATATCTCCCAGTAAGAGCTGTCAACATCAATGCCCTAGCCTGATCTCTCTCATATGCCGCCAGATGTAGATTCTGCTCTAAATACTCTGCCTAATGCGGGGTCACAATAGCAGTCATACTGGGAGAATCAATAATAACTGCTGTCAACCCAGCAAATAGCTCTTCCTCAATGGGAGAATCAGTGTCCTCCATGGGCTACCCACTATCAAAATCAATCCCCGGCACGGTGGATACAACCCCGGTTGATGAGATCTATACCTCCATCTATGCAGAATACTTTGTAGAATGGCCCAAATGGCTAATGGAAAACTCAGCCCGCTCACGCTGAGCCCAACATGCATACACCCTAGATCTATCCTCTGCGGACAAATTCCAAGAAGATAAATACTGACCCAATGCCCACTTAAAAGGATGAACATCCTAAAACTGGTCAAACTGTGCCATCACAGCAAGTGGGTGATATGTGGTCATGCCCCTCAAACCAGCCAGAGGGATATAATCCATGCCTGATGCATGAGTAATGAATCTATAGGGAGAACTGAGCCCTGAATACAGTAAAATGTCAAATGGATCCTCGATCCTTGATAAGAAAACCGACCATGATGCAGCGTCTGTACACTTTTTTGGCTGAAATGAGTAAGACATGGCTATCTCATGGGAAAAACAACACACATGACGTCAATATGTGTTAATCGGTCTCAAGTGTGACATGAACCACACATATACTGCAAGACCAAGCTGCCTAAAAACACCCCTGCAGAGTGGGTGTGGCAATACGTGGTTGACCTCAATGTCTCAGCCACAATCATTGGTACAATGGTACGTCCCTCCCTGAGAGCCCGCACTGTTATAACTACACTGATATCTAGATTATCCATGTACAGCGGCATATACAGATAAGCAACTACACATATCATGAGTACGTCTACTTTGGAAACACGCCATTGATCCTCCAATATGGTGAAATCCCCGGAGTGCTGCGCATAACTGTCCATATAGCCAAATCTGTCTATCAAAAAACACGCGAACACCACATGGCTGGATGTGATCTCATCCTAAGCTACTCTATGCCTCAACCCAATGAGGGTCATGAACTATCGGCTCATATCCACTATAGCCATCTGAGCGCAAGGTCTATCCAGTGGCAAAGCCATCAACTACTCATACCCCTCTAAGGTGGGAGTCAACTCCTGGATCTCAACCGGAACACCTATGTGTCTGTTACCCAGTGCTCTAACATGCCCTCTATAAAACCCATAGGAACCTGGAACATCAAGAGGGTCATGGAGTG
Source organism: Panax ginseng (assembly GCA_020205605.1). Taxonomy (NCBI): domain Eukaryota; kingdom Viridiplantae; phylum Streptophyta; class Magnoliopsida; order Apiales; family Araliaceae; genus Panax; species Panax ginseng. Next base: position 67,030,558 of record CM035129.1, read on the forward strand.
CTGCAATAACTAATCTATAGTCACCCGATCTAGAGGTGACAAACTTTCATACCATAATCTCAAACATGAGGCTACAAATACTGGTGGGGTATGATCAATGCGGCTAACTGTTGAGGAAGACATTTGTGTGGGCCATATCATAAGACCATCTAGGGGTTAATGCTAAATATCTAAGGACATACATATGCATAACATAATACATGCATGATAAACAATAGATGGCAATATAATGTAGGGAATGGAAAACAATATGCATACATTACTAAGTACATCATCTCTATGTACAACTAAAAATACAGGGAAATGGAGCACAGCCGCCCAACAACTAACAGAGGCCTGTCAAAAGATATAACGAGAATGGGGCATAGCCACCCAGTTTCTAATAGAGGCTTATCAAAAGATATAGTGAGAAATACATCAGAAGAAGTCAATGGTGTTGATGTCTACATCATCTATCCTGTCTATTTGATGTAACTCCTCCTGAGTCACTAGATCTCCGCTAAGAGGGATGTCAAACCTATACAATGGAGGATCTGTACCGGCAAAACCATATGGGTCACCTGAAGGGCCAGCCCCAGAGCTTGAAGGATCAAAAATATCTGCCTCTGAAGGATCTCTACCCAAGTGCGAAATGAAAAAATATGCCCAAACCAACTACTGGGTCAAGCTGTCAATCTGTGTCAAATGAGTAGGGTCTCAGATGTAGGCCATCCAATCCATCATCATCACGGATCCAAGAACCATATCCCCCATGAACTGAGTGGCACGGGTCTGGGCTCCGATGGTATGAGAGGACCACCAGAGGTAGAATACCTCTTGAGTGAACGGACCCTCTAACAAAGAAAAGTCATCAACTCCCATCAACGGGATATCACTGATAGGAGACTGCGAAACAGGCCAATAATGCCTGGCATGAGGACAAATTGGTACACGAATCTCTCCTGTGGTGCTCCTAATAGCACGCTCTCCGAAATAGAGCTCTCATCCTCTATATGTGAAGAGAGGAATTCGACGGGTGGATATCATATGCTCCACATCAGTCGAGAACCAATCCTCAAAGCCAACTATCAGATGCTCCCCAGAATAGGGAACCCATGTGATCACATCGGCTGTCAATAACTCCAACTATAAGTGGCAAGAACCTCTGATAATAAGTGATGCCATCGTCGTCCCTATGAGTAGGTATCTAAACCTAACACGCTAATGAGACGCAGACATGGGAGCCTCTTATAGGCCCAAAACTGCCAATACAAGGGAAAACATCTACGGTCAGTCAACACTCTTAACATGTATATGGGAATTAAAAGAGAAATAGTCACCAGCAGAAATGGGTAAAATCCTAGCCAAGCCTTTGTCAAGCCCTGTGAACGCATGCGCATTCCCCTGAGGAAATAGGTAAAGGTATAGGAGCCCCAATCATACTCTCCAATAAAGTCCACCTCTCGTGTGGTGCTAATCAAAGCGAATGATACCGTGGAAGAGTTATCCTCTATGAAGCAACCCTGGAGGATGACCAGGAACAATCGCCGAAGAATGTGATCCCTGACTCTCATATCAGCTGGTATGGGCTCACTCAACATCCCACTCATAGCATCTACACTCAAAAGACCAGTGCGGACTGTCCTACCTTTGAGCACCTCAGCCGGGACTCCTAGCAAGGATCTAACGATAGTCGGGGTAATGTTCATCGTACAAGGCACTGGCGCCCCTCCAAACTCCATACCGGTGATAAACCGCTAATCCATTGGCGTCATCATCACCTCGCAGTCAAGCAAATGGAGAGACTGAGTTTGGTGAAACCAACGCTCAAATAAGGCCTTGAGATAACTTCAGGGACAACAGTGGGGGAGAATGGAAAAGAACACCTCAATGCCCTAACCATGCATAATCTCTCGATACTCTGGATGAAGAGCCTGATATAGAGAGTGTATGTTGAACAAGTTCCCTCGAGGCTTCATAAAGCTGGGAACCTACATCATAAAAGCAAACCAACATCAGAATCCTTGTTCCTCATCAATAGGAAAAAGGAAGATTAAATCATGCTTTTACCTTATTTGCCTGCAAGAAGACCGAGGGGTGGTGACTCAAATCATCCAGAAGCTCTAGAATCATCACATTAATGCTTGGAAGATCCTTGTGGGGAGCATGAGTAGTAGGAGCGGGAGCCGCAACCAGTACATCCTCCTCCTCTTATCCCATGTTATTGTGTATCTCTCGATAACAACATTCTAGAAAGATATTATATGCCTCAATCGGATGCCCGAATTGAATATTATGAAGGTTCAAGTGAATAACGCGTTGCATGTGTGCACGCACTTTGAGATAGCGGGTCCCATGAATCCTGGGGCACCCCGGGTGGTGGCAGGTACACCTGTGCCTCCCCCTATAAATATAGGGCTTGGGGTGGCCATTTTAAGAATAGAAAATGAAAGGAAGCCCTGTCCATTTCACTCCATACACACTTCTATTAACATCAAATTTATCCCACCATTTGATAAAGAATTGGCGGGAAACATGAGTAATCGGTGGAATGATGGTTTCAGATGCCAAATAACTATATTCCGATGATTGAAAACATGTTACCTTAGTTGGGGATGTGACATCCCGGATTTTTAAGAATTAATAAATAATAATTTAATAAATAAAATTCTTATTTTAAGATGTTTAAGTACGAGTATAAGTATATGTGTTATATATTGTGAAATATGTGAATTGTTGTGAAGAGAATTTAAATGTTAATTTAATATTAATTGAAGTAAATAAATAGTTTAATTGAATTATTTATTAAGATTATGTGATTAATATGGAGTAATGTAATTAAGTGTATTATATTAATTAAATGATTATTTAATATTTAATTAATATGTAATGATTTTATGTTATAGTTTTAATTTAATTGAGATAATGTAGTGATGTGGTAATTGTTACATGAAGTTATAATTAGCGAGTAATTATAATGTGATAATTTTATGTGATTAATTGATGTTAAACTTTTAATTAATTAAATTAATGTTAAGATTTAATTAATTAAAGGATAACATTAAGAATATGTGTTAAAGGATCTATTAAAAGAGTTAAAAGAGTTTTTAAAACTGTTTTCCCAAACAAGGCCTTACTTTTGTTTTAAACATGTTTTACCCAAACAAGACCTTAACTATTAAAACTTGATTTTAAAATAATATGGTTTTGCCAAACAAGCCTTAGGGCTTTTAAATTTCTAATTTTGTAACTTATATATTAAATTGTTAATTAGTATATGTAATTATATTGGGAGTTACATATTCTATAATTATATGTGTTATATGTATAATTGTGTATACACTAAGTTATGTTAGATTTCTAAACCTAAGTCTAAACTAAGAACAAAGAGAAGAAGAGAGAATAAGAGGAAGAAGGCTGCCATTGATGGAGAAAAAGAAGAAAGGAGAAAAAAAAATCAAGAAGGTTTGCAAGAAGAAAAATGTAAGAAATTAAAAATTTATAATTTTTGTGCTCTCTTTTGTTAGATCTTTATGAACCAAGCAACTTTTGTTTTGGATCTTTAAAAAAGAAATCATGATTTACATGAGTATTAGTATTTTATATGTGTATTAAAGTATTTTTGAAATCAAAAGTTAGATCCAAAGTGAGAAAATCATGTTTTGTACCAAAAGGTTTAAGAAAAGCTTTCCTTTGTATGCTATATATATTTTTATGTTAGATTCGTTGGGTTCATGTGGTAAATGGTTTAAAACATGTTAGCATGCTAGATACATGAGTTAAGGGCAAAACCCCTTTGGAATCACTCAAATATGTTAAGAAATGAGCAAGTTATGAATTAAATCACAAACTACCTTAACTGTTGAACACAAGCTACTGATCTGTCACTTCTATCCATTTTTTTGAGACCAAATCAGAACCAAAATAGATGTTTGATATATGGAAACTATAGTACGGGAAATTATGAATCCAACGATACCTATTGGACCTAAATCCGATTTTTAGATTTTCTTTTATAAGCATTTCCGTTAAGGACCCCAAATCTGGAAAATGAACCAACTGTTGAAGAAAACCTTGTTGACCAGTCACTTTGGGCCTGATTTCCGGACCCTAGACAGATTGTAATTTGGTGTTTGATAACTGAAAATTGTATTTCAAGAAGATACGGATCCAACGAGTTTGATTGGGCCTCAATCGGAGTTGTGGATCTCGTAATAAAAGCGTTTCTGTAAAAGACTACAAAACTGAAAATGTTTACAAGGCATGTAATGGTCAGTCGGTAGTGGCCTGTTTTCAGGGTGCAATACTGGGCCAAATGGATCGTTTCTTGAGCCTAAAACGTAGCTCGGGAAGTCACGGTTCTAACGATACCAAGTGGAGCCAAATCGGACTTGTAGATTACCGTCTACAAGCGTTTCTGTGGAGGACCCCAACTTTAAACGAAAATTATAGAATAAATTGAAAATAAACATTAGAAATTCATAATAAATTTGTAAAAATTATTTTAAAGCCTAAAAATGGGTTTTTAATAATTTGGAATATATTTCATTAATATTTTTAAATATTAATGATAGATAATTTATTTAATTATTATATTAAATAAATTACTTAAAATAATTTTAATACTTTAAAATTATTTGAAATTATATTAAAGTGTAAGGAAATATTTTAATTTATTTTTAATGACTTTTAATATTTTGTGATGAATTTCATTAATAAATTAATATTAATGATAATGAATTTATATTAAATAAATTATGGAAAATTAGAATTAATGTTTTAAAAATCATATAAAAATGATTTAAGGGTTAGAAAAATATTTTAAGTTATAAAATCTAACTTTTGATATTTTTTCATGAAAACACTAATATTTTAATATTAATGGCAATTATCGGATAATGGATTTAATCGCTTAAAAATCATATAAATATGATTTTATGGTATTAAAATACTTTGAAATATTATAAATATATTATAATATTATGACATGTATTTCATTAATATTTGATATGAAATAAATATTAATGATAATAGAATTAAGTAGTATTTAATTCATATTAATATGATATTAATGATTGAAAAATCATGATAAATGATAATAATTATCTGAAAATTATTATAAGTCATTGAAAAATATTTTGACTGAAAATGAAATTATCTAAGGTAAATGTAAAGCATTTAGGCAGAGTCTTATGGAAATTAGACTCATGAATTATCCGACTAGACCGTCGGGATGTCAGAAATTGTATCGAATTCAACTCAGACTGAAATAGTTGAACTTGATATCAAATTTTAGGTATTTTATAGACTGAAAGGATTATGTGGTAATTTGTTAGGTTATGTTATAATTGTATTTAACATTACTATACTATGATGATATTATTCTAATATTTGGAGATCGGTATTATCTATATTAGGTCTTCAGAAAAAGCGATGTATGTTGCGTAACGATAATCAATGGTACAGACAAGTTCTCTAACTCGATCTCGAGTTGATATTTCTGAAATATTCTTGGGGTTAATCATTACTGATTCTACCATGTCTATGAATTATTGATTCGCACTCTGTGAACATTGCATGTATTCATCAGGTATGAAAGGCTGATCACCTTCATTACCATTTGGTCCAGTTGATTTATTCATGTTCATTATTCGTTCAACTATGAAAAAAATTTCATGCTCTTTCACAATGTATATATTGTAGAATGTTAGCCAGCTTATTGTTCAATTCTTTTAATCATGATATATCCTTAATTGAACTTATACTTGTTGGGCAAAATTGTTGCTCACCCTTGCTATATAATGATAAACATTGCAGATTAGGACGAATACGTCGGATACAAGAAAGATCAATGACAAGTCAGCTTTGGATTATATGTGCAGCTAAATTAGTAACAATAATGTATTATAATAACTTTGTATGTCTGATAGGATATTGATTTAGGTATTATGTGAAGGTTCTCGACCTTGGGAATAGTGTGTAATGTTTAATATATAAACAATTTATGTTTATATCTTTCGTAATAGACATAGAAAAAGTACACCAGATTCGTGGTGATTTGGGACCCGAATCTAGGGGTATTTGTAAAGCCCCCAAATTCAGGTTCTTGAAACCCGAACTCGGTGCTACACGATACTATTTCTATGAGCAAAATAATACTAATAATAATAACAATAATATAATTATTAAACTTAATTTACATATCAGAGTCTATTCCCAAGTACGCAACCTTTAAACATTCATTACAATACATGATAGATAATATATATCATTCTCATCTTAATAAACCCAAACTATTACATAATATAGCATAACACTTATTCAACAACTTTCCCTTTTCCTTTGTTCTTGGCTGAGCCTTCTGGTTGTTCACACTTAGGTGAAAACAATTAAATTAAGCAAGGATGAGCATTTGAGTGCCTAACAAGTAATAACAATTATAAATATTAGCTGAAAGGATTAAATGTTTTTTTTGTACTACCCTTCTACAACAAATCAATAGTTGTGAAGTAATCTGAACCGATAATAATAACATAAGAACTCTTTATCAAATTTTTAAAACTATATACTGACTATAAATAGGGTTATGATGACATACTATGAACATTGTTTTTAATTTTTGAATAGGTTTAGCAGAACTTCATCTACAAACCGTCATAACTTACGGGCACGGGGGGTGATCATCTCGTTATGCTCTGTATTGATCAATACTAATGCAAAAACGATATGATTGTTCACTCTATCCGCCTTGGGTGCATAAAAGTTTTCCCATGTTTGGGATGTTCATACATAGTCGGGAATCCGAATCAAAACAATTTGATTTGATATAAAAAGGTTTTATCATATTCAACGATATTTCTAAATCTGTGTCTAGTTGATCAAATAGCTTAGACAACTTTTACTTAATGTATACATACTGGCAATCAATAGGTGTATATATATATATATACATGTATATATATATACATGTTGTATATATATATATATATATATATATATATATATATATATATATATATATATATATATCAACATGTTATTAAATAAAATGATTATCCAAGTGGGGACACTTGTATAACCATAATTAGAAATTAACAAACAAAATATATATCTGAATTATATAATATAATATTATGTTGATAAACAATGATCAGATATAATATATATAACAATAGGGTTAACAATCTCGTACAATAATAATATAATTCTGAAACTTTCTTACTCATGTCCATTGCATAAAGGAAATGCAAAGGTAGGATACTTGCCTGGTCCGCTGCTTACAATACGTAACTTAGTTTTTATCTTTTGTATAACAACCTATCAGTAATTAGAATAACATATCGTAACACATAATACTGCTTATTGCAGTCAGCACATTACCTAATCACATTGTCACACATATTCAACAGTCATTGAATCACAAACAAATATTAATACAGTCAAAATATCTAAATCCAGATCAATTTCTGAAACATATCAGTGTACCGACAGCTTTATCGGGTAATTATCGAGTCTAAGACTCTATTCTAAACTTCAATATCTGTAAGTGTCAGTCATATTATTTTTAAATGATTTATAATAATTTTTAAACATTTATTATAATTTATCATAAATTTTTAAACACCGGAATCATTATTAAATGATTTAAATATTAAACAATTCTATTATCATTAATATTTAATTACTATTAAACTATTAATGAAATCATTGCCAAAATATTAAAGTTATTTATAATAACTCAAAATATTTTTAAAACATTTATATTGCCCTTAAATGATTTTTAAAATATTTAAAATTATTTTTAAATAATTACCATTAATATTTAAATATTAATGTACTATTCCTCAAAATATTAAAAGTCCATTAAGTATAACTTAAAATATTTTTAAGTCATTTATATCCTCTTTAAATGATTTTAAATTAATAAAACCATTTCTAAAACTATTTATTTAATATGATTATTAAATAAATTTAATATCATTAATATTAAATTACTATCATTAATATTAAATTATTAATGAAATTATGCTTTAAATATTAAAAGTTATATTTTATAACTTCAAATATCTTTAAACACTTTATTTTCATTTAAAATAATTTTTATAATATTAGAATTATTTTAAACTAATTTATTTTATTTAATGATTAAATAACCTTAATATAATTAGTAATAATTAATTAACGAAACTTACCTTTAAATATTGAAATTTATACTTTATAACTTAAAATATTTTAAATACCTTATTATTATTTAAAATGATTTTTAATATAATAAAATAATTTTTAATTTATTTATTTATTTCATTTATTAAATAAATTAATTATCATTAATATTAATTTATTAATGAATTTCATCACAAAATATTAAAAGTCATTAAAAATAACTTAAAATATTTTCTTATACCATAATATAATTTTAAATTATTTTTCAAGTATTAAAATCATTTTTAAATAATTTATTTAATATAATAATTAAATAAATTAAATACCTTTTGATATTTCAAAAATATTAATTATTTATGAAATATATTAAAAATTATTAAAAACTAATTTTTCAGACTTTAAAATAATTTTTAGTAATTTAATTTGTATTTTTAATAATTAAAAACTAATTTTCTATAATTATTTAATAAAAATATAATTATTAAAAATTAAGTGTCGCTAAAAACTGCTTATAGCGACAGAACCGTCGCTGTAGGTGTTCTTCATGTTCATCATCAAAACCCAGAAAATCATGTCAGTTATCGAGTGGGTCAATTTGACAAAATATAGATCTTGGATCTTAAAGTTTTTGGCATGTTAGTCAGATGTTGTAGTGCTAGTGCAAGACTACAAGATCCAACAATAAACATGTTCAAACAACACATAACCAAATAGATCTGAGCCTCCAAAGTGGCTGTCAGAGCTGTTCTTCATTTCTGGGTTTTCCCAGAAATGAATAACAGTTCGACTACCCTACTTTGGGCTTCCACAACTTGCAATCTATATGATGTTTATGTGATTTAATGCTTTCAGTGTATAACCAACATGTAGGACAACATTTCTATTACATATAAACAACAAATCAACAACAGATCAAGTAGTTACATGTCGGTCAAATGATGTCAGTCGAGTAATTGGATTTGGTGAACAACTCATCTAAGGTCAAAACATACATGTTAGCTTCAATAATGCACAAAAGGGTAACAAGGTCATTTGCCTTATGATTTTAATGGCCAAATTGTAAACTTAACAAACCCTTAGGGTTTGACCCTTGGAGCATTCACAACAGTTTCCTTATCTTTATCCCTACACTACAGTGCTATTGGGTCATTCTGTATAATGGAGATTCAATTTTTTCACTATCTCTACCCAACAGGTTCCTAATATTGATTCCTTAAATATTAAAATTTAAAAGTTAAAATTTGAAAGTTCAAACCGTCAAATCATGTTTTGAACGTTGTAACTAATTTTTATTTAAAGGTAATTGTTGTTTGAATTTAAAAATTACAATTATTTTAATTTAAAAATATACATTGCTAGAAATCAAAATGTGCAACGATCATTATGTGTTTATGAGACCTAAAACAACATTATTTTAATTATAAAATAATAAAATTTATAATTAGTAGTAATATTTTTTACAAAAATGATCAAAATCAAAATTTGACTGAGTTTGATTTTTTTTTATAGTTCTCTTTCTTTTCTAAATCCTCTGTTTAAAAAATAAAAATGAGTGAATTTGATATGCATACCCAAATCAGCAATTAAGTGAGATAAGATCCTTTAACCAACATAAAATCGCAATAAATCGGGTGTGAAATGTCATTTTATATAAATAGGAAATGCTCTTTTGATCCCCTCACCCTGAGGAGTCAAATCATATATAGGGATTAAAATAGAGAATTATCCAAGGATAAGGAAACTGTTGGATACTGATTTATTGATATATTCTTCAAATGTGGGGATAAAGAGTTTATTAAAGAAACTGATGTGAATGCTCTTAGGGTTTAACACTTAGGGTTTAACCCTAAGTTTTCCAAAAATTTAATTTTCTATGCTTTGTATTTAGGGTTTAAAAATAAAAATTGTAAAAATTTTAGTTTCTAAAATGGATAATTAGGGTTTCCTAATTAACATAGGGTATCTAATTACATTATATATGAACATTAGGGTTTAAAATCTACTAATTATAATTAACCTTGCTAATTTAGCAATTAGGGTTTACAATTAGTAATTAGGTTTTAAAATTACTAATTAGGGTTATTAAATATAGAAATTAGGGTTTCTAATTTGAAGATTAGGGTTTCTAACAATAATTAGGATTTTCCCAAATTAATTAAACTTACATATTAGGTTTAAGAATTTATTAATTATCGTTAAACGTGCCAAACTAGCGGTTGGGGTTTACTTTTAACAATTAAGGTTTATAATTTCGAAGTTAGGGTTCCTAATTTAGAAATTAGGGTTTACTCTTAGATTATAATTCTAACACTTATAATAATCACATTAACAAAAATTTTTTAACGATCTTTACTCCGGTTTGAGTTCAAATAACAGTACTACTAGGTCTTCTACTGATATACCATAATTGTCCGATCATTATCAATACGTACATACCGTATATATCTATAGCACTGTAAAATCAAAATATAAATAATATTATATTATTATTCTCATTCCTTGATCAAAATCCAAAATTAGGCTTTGGATTCCATATCTGATTTATCTTGCATAAATAACATTATTAATTAAGTTAAAAATAATTAGGTTAACTAATCAAAATAAATTTATATAATAAAATAAAATAATTATAATAATTCTATAATCATTTCATCTATTATTTAAATAATATATAGTTATATTTTCATGGAAAATAATTAATAAAAACATTTCTACTATAATTCTAACATAAAAATTATTTATAATAATTCATGTAATAAATATATTTTTATTTATCACATAAATACACATACCCATTATCTTGGCACATATTCCCTATATTTATTTTATTAAATAAATAAAAAAATTTATACGCAAAATTTCTTTATTTATTTATATAGAAAATCTTGGGTTATTACATTCACCCTCCCTTTTAAAGATTACGTCCCTGGAATCACCGTTTTAAAACCTATACATACAAGGGTACATAGCATACATAATCATTGCAAGTAGATCTCGACCAACTTTGATCGAATTGATCTTTAACTATTCAAATAGAGCTTGTCTATCTGATTCAACAAAAATTTGATTTCTAAAAGAACTTAAATTCCTCCTTCAAAATTTCTTTATAAAATAATTTACTTTATATATGAAAATCATGTATATAAAAAAATAAAAGTTATACGAATAATAACTGGAGTTCCATTGCCACCGCAACCAGTATCTCGGACCGCTGTGTTGAAGACCCTTCTTTGTTGATTTTGTTGGCTTGCTTGATGACGTTGGTCCTGTGATTGCTAAAGTCTCGCTACCCTTGCTAGTAGTCACACTTCCTGCCTCCATCCTTCTTTTTGGACAATCCTTCACCTTATGCTCAGTCTACTCGCATAGAAAACACCCACTGTTCATTCTTGGATTTGGGCAGTTAGGAGAGATATGGCCCTCCTGCCCGCCCTTATAACCGTAACGATCCGAAATTTCAAATTGTAATTTAAATATTTATTGAGTTATATAAATACTATTTGAGGTGTTAAATATTTTATTGACGTGATGGTTGATAAATCTAAATGTATTAGAGAATTTTTCTAAATTAAATTAATTTATAATTTAGTGAGCTGTAAAATAACATGAGATGTTATACTGTTGTTTTGATTTAATAATTTAAATGATATATTAAATTATTAAATAAAGTTGTAATGAAAATTATAATTTTGTGATATTTGTTAAAATGCTATATTTAATTAAAATATAGTATGTGATTAATTTAATGGGTTAATGTTGGATATAGAAATTCAAATAAATAATATGTGATTATAATTTATAAACTAAAGTGTTTATTAAGATAAATTAAAAAGGATTTAATTTAGTTTTTTCCAAACAAGGCTTAAGTATTTTAATTCTTTAAAATTTAAAGGGTTTTGTCAAACAAGCCTTATGGCTTTTGATATTTCTGATTTTTGAAATTTAAATTTAATAATATAAATAAAATAAATAAAATAATAAGTATAATATATACGTTGTTTTGATAACTGATATAGCTATTAAGGCCATATCAGTTTTGTGTTTTGCTATTACGCATACTAATGGGATGTTAGTCTAGCTCTTGTTTACACGCATTCTATTTTCCAAGCTTGAGAGTTCAGAGAATTGAGTGAGTTGAGAGCTTCGGAGAAAATTGAGAGAGTCTTAAGAATTTCCATAGCAAATTCCAGTGAGTTTAGCAATAATTTATGTTAGTAACAAGAGGTATGTTCCATAATCTCTATATTATAAGCATGTATATGATTTTTACGACAATAATTTTCATACTCTGTGAATTTCATAGAATTGATGTTCTTGAATTAGTTATGATGATTTCATGTGTCTATGATGATTAGATATTACGTTTAAACAATAATTGCATGCTAAGTTTGGTTTATAATAGAAGAAAATTTTGGACAGTATATGTATGTTTTCATATGTAGATATGTAAGTATCAATTTTGATGGTCAAATTACATGCTAAGATGTTAATTAATGTTTGTTTATGCTAGTTTGTTGAGATACGAACATAATGTAATTTGAATGAGATGAATGGTCATGTAATGAATTTACAGTGATGATTTTTAGGATGAATGTCAAGAAAATTGAGTTTTTCATGAAAACATGAAAATTGAGAAATTAAAATAGTTGTAGTGGTTGTTAAATTGTGTTAAGTGATTGTATGTGTTAGCAATCATGTCTATGATAGTCATATATTTATTTTACGTGTTATTATCACTGTTTGGTGGGTGAAATTCGTGTTAGTTGGCTTAAGAAAAGTGTCGAGCTTCGCTACGCAAAAAAACTGAAGTTCTCAGAAGTCGTCTACCGAAGCGAATTTTTAGCGCCGTGCTACAAGACATTATGAAGCCATGCGGTATGCCAAGCATCCCAATCTTTGAACTCAGCGTGTACACGCCAGGCCCATTTTCGTATATTGAAGTCTGTTTGTTCTGCAGACTTTGGTTGTTCTTTGTAGCTTAGCTTAAGGTTATGGTAACGTGTCCAACATGTAACAACAAGGCTAAAATAGAGTTGTGTTATATGAATTATGAATTCAAAGTTGTAAAAATTATTGGTAATCGAGAACACGTTATGTTATAACTTAGTATACACAATGAATGTTAGATAGGTGTTGTGATGTTAACACTTGGGGAATTCTGAAATATAAATGGTAGCATATGACTTGTGCTAAGATGATAAGTTTAGCTAGAAATGTACATGTTGTGGTATGTTAGAATATCTAATAGATAATGTTGTTCTAAACCAATGTGTAGGTGAACGTGAGTTTAATATTTTAGCTTACGCTCGAGGCAAGTTTTCTAACTCTATATTTACATTGAGCAAGTTTCTAAACGCTATCTTTTACATTGAGAAAGTTTCCTAATTCTTTACTTTCGTTGAGCTATCCATTATTACATTATGTAGCTTTATTCTTTGATTGAGCAAGCTTTCTATTTCAATTGTTGATTAAATAAGTCAATTGTCCCAAGAGTTCATTCGAGCAAACTTTAACTCTAATGTTATTTGAATTCTCATGTTTGATGATTCATTCTAATTTGTTTATAGTTAAGCAAGTTTCTTAAGTTACATTCTTATATAATGAACACAGTTTGAACTCGCATCTTTATTTTTGAACTTTTTTTAATCCTTGCTTGAATTTAATATCATGTTGGGCAAGTTTTTAGTTTACAGCTTGCTACCAGTTAATGTATATTCAGTAATTTCATTTCTAATGTTATAAGACTCTAACCTTAGCTTATTTATTGTTCAAGCAAAGGTTAACCATTTTATTCATTTTATAGAATACTTATGCTCTATAGTTATTTCAAGCATGAGTTTGATATGTATAGCTAGTTTATTTATGATTCCCAATTGTTCTAAGTTATTTTGTAATTATCAAACACTATTGATTCAACTAGTCCTCTAGTTGATGTTCGTTAAACTTCAAATTACCCTTGAAAACTTATCCAAACCAAACTTTCTTTGGTGCGGACTTGTACTCTAAATACTGAGATGAACAACCCTGCCATTATTAGGGGATAATATATGCTTAGCGTTAAAATGTTTGTGCACAATACATTGTACAAAGGGCTGATCCCCCTAAGTACGAGGAGTCCTTATAGTCTTATGACTGTTAAAGTTGGAGTTGAAAGATTACTCGCAACTGTAGACATAGTTCATGGTCTTATGACCCTCAGTTATGTATATTCCATATTGTGGATTCCAGTTCAGATTATCATTGTTAGAGTGTTATCCAGTTTTGATGAGCCTATTCGTTGGCAGTTATTATTGTTATTCTCATGTTAATTCATTACTACATCCTGTGAGCAATTGTTTTGCTCACTCTTGCATATTTATAAACTCATTGCAGCTAAAGTGGAGAAGGTAGATGAACCTTCAACTAGCAAAGGAAAGGGAAAATTACAAGTAATGCTGATTTGTACTTTTATTTATTATGGTGATCTTAGACTTTTTAATAATGATGTGATGTAATAAATTTTATTTCCGCACTTGAATGATGTTTAAAGGTTAGAGAACCTAGGATTATTTTTGAATTTATTAATGTAACCCTATTTAAGGGAAGGATTTATGATTTAAATTTTATTTATTTGGGTAGATAGTATGAATGTATGGACAGTGAGCACCAAATCTTGTGGGATGAAGTACCTAGATTTGGGGGTGTCATAGGTTGGTATCAAAGATTTAGGTTATGAACCTTAGGTGGGGGAAAAGCTTTAGGATGTAACCTTTGAAAAGATAGTGTTGATAGACTCTTACCGAGTTTAAGGAAAGAGAAAGTAATAAAACACTTATGCGCTTATGTGATTACAACTTATATGCTCGTGAGTGTCGAGTAATGATGATTAGTAATTAAACTTAAAATTTGGTTGACAGGATGGCTTATGTAGGAGGATCCAGTCAAGCTAGAAAAGAGGAGCCTCGAGATATTCAGGTAGTTTGGGAACAACTACTTCCACGGGAAACAGTTCTGTTGGTCACAATAGTTGAGCAGGAGAGAGTACCTGATGAGGATGATGAGATAGAGACGGATGATGAGGATCCTGTTGAGCTACCATAGTCGGAGGATGAGGAGGATGAGGAGGAATAGCTTCCACTTAATTCGATAGCTGCCCGTATATATGATGAGGTGTATGACCGCAATGTGGAACTTCAAGATACTGTCGAGGAGTTACAAGAGATAGTAGCTGAACAATAGACCTCGATGGCATAGAAAGATGATGAGATCCAGGATCAAGAAGAATGACTGAACAATGTTGAAGAGAAGTTGGTCCACACTGAAGGAGAGAACGAGCAAATGATGGAGAAGATTACAGAACTGGAGAATAAGCTGAAGGAGGAATCTACAAAAAGGGCAAGAGCCGAAGACGCGTACAGTGAAGCTTATCAACGAGTCGGAATAGCAGAGAGGGACGCACAAGCAAAGAGGAGAAAGATGGAAGAGATGAACAACGTATTCAACACCGTGATCAATCGAACTCAAGATCGAGTCATGTGTTATCCGATTCAGTTTGAGACGCTACCATCATACGTGTTGGATCGCTGAACAATGTTCTGAATTATGGAAGAAGAGCGTCGTAAGGCTACGCAATATCTTAGTAGGACATTGTAGAGAATGTAATTGATAAGTGATTAGAAAATAAATGAAATGTAAATTCCAGGTATGATATAACCAATGGGATAGATGATGATGATGATGTCCAGCAACTGTTCAAGTTCAGGAAAGTAATGTAAATAGCAGTGATGCTATTGTTTTGATGTTTTTTTTTAAAGACGATGAATGAATAAAAGTTATTATTTTATTCAAAGTGTTAAGTGTTATGTGATAAACTGTTCTGATGTGCAACTTAAGTATATAATACTTAAAAGGTTAAATAGAAGCTAATGGATGTATTTTAACAGAAAATACCTCCAAGACGTCAACCACCACGACAAAGAACCACTGAGGAAACCAACAACAACAACAATGTGGAAGGAAACCCTGTTCAGCAGCTAGTGATGTTACTGACGGGTGATTTGCAAAATCAACCTCAAAATCAAGGTATAATGTTCAAGGATTTCAAGGCGGTCGGACCACCTAAATTCCGTGGGTCCATGAATCCAGTCGAGGCACAGACCTGGATTATGGAGATAGAGAAGGTGTTCGTTGTTGCGAGAGTGGGGGAAGTTCAGAAGACTACTTTTGCAACATTCATGTTGAAAGTAGAGGCTAGTTATTGGTGGCAGGCCAACAAAACTCGAGAAGGACCAAGAGTGATGACCTGGGATAGGTTTAAGGAGTTGTTCTTCGAGACCTATTTCCCAGAGAGTTCGAAGAGTTAGCTAGAGTTTCAGTTTTTGGAACTAATGCAGGGAACGATGTCGGTGTCAGAGTATGCCACAAAATTCAACGAGTTGGCGAGGTTTGCGCCATATCAAGTCAGCACAGATGAACGCAAGGCGAAGAGGTTCGAGCAGGGATTGAAACCATGGTTGTACAGTAGGGTTTCCCTGTTCTAATTGACGACGTTTGCAGCAGTGATGGAGATAGCAATTCTCACTGAAAGTGGAGGCGAGGCAGTAACAAAACATAACCAGGAGCAGAGGAAGAAGAAAAGTGAAGGTGAAACTAGGAATGGTGGTGGTGGTAACGGTGGAAATGACAACAACAACCTGAAAAGGAAGTGGAATGCGAATGGGGGAGCTGGGAATCAGCAAGGAAACCAGCAAAAGAAGAGGATTGAAGCATGTGCTACATGTAGAAAGTTTCACAAGGGTGTGTGCTTGATGGGGAAACGAGTATGCTTCAACTGTGGCTAGGAGGGTCACATTGCCCCAAATTGCACTCAACCTAAGAAGAATGTTTGCTTCACGTGCGGGTCCAAGGATCACTTTGCTCGTGAATGCCCTAAAAAGAGATCTGGTGAGACAAATGGGAGCAGGGGAATTACTAGTGGAGGTGCGCTGGCTATTGCAGGACCAACATCAACAAATAAGCCCACAGCCAGAACCTTCAACATGACGGTGTAGGATGCGGTGCAATCAAAAGATATTGTGTCAGGTATTATCCCAATTAATGATATAGATGCATATGTATTATTTGATTCGGGTGCTACTTGCTCGTTTATATCTGATGAATTTGATAAGAGGTTAGAAATACCTTGTGAAGAGTTGAAATTCACTTTAAATATAGAAATTGTGAATACAGAGGTGATTCCTGTTAGGTTCATGTACAAGAACTGTAGGGTGAACATTAAGGGGAATGTTATGAAAGTAGATTTAATCCTGATAAAACTCGGAGAGTTCGATGTTATTTTGGGAATGGATTAGTTGTTCAATTATAGAGCGATAATTGACTGCCAAAAGAAGTGTGTAAACCTTATGACCCCGTCAAAGGTAGTTTTTCATGGTAGCAAATCGCCTAGACAAATGAAATGTCTGACGATGATGCAGGCCAAAAATTTATTGAGTCATGGCTGTGTAGGGTATTTAGCTTACATAGTCGATACTCAAAAGGAGAAGGGTATGAAATTGGAGGAAATACCAGTAGTTAGGGAGTTCGTGGACGTGTTTCCGGAGGATTTGCCAGGACTTCCGCCTGACCAAGAAATCGAGTTTGTGATCGACTTAGCGCCAGGAACAGCTCCGATATCAAAGGCCCCTTACAGAATGGCCCCAGTGGAAATGAAGGAACTAATGGTACAACTGCAAGAACTATTAGACAAAAAGTACATTCAGCCGAGTGTGTCACCGTGGGGAGCACCGGTGTTGTTCGTGAAGAAGAAGGATGGGTCAATGTGTCTTTGCATTTATTATAGGGAATTGAACAAGGTCATTATTAAGAATAAATATCCATTGCCAAGAATAGATGACTTGCTTGATCAATAGAAGGGTGCTAGATTTTTCTCGAAAATAGATTTGAGAAGTGGATATCATCAATTGAAAGTAAGGAAGGAGGATGTACCGAAGATGGCATTTCGAACTCGGTATGGACATTATGAATTTTTAGTG
Source organism: Panax ginseng (assembly GCA_020205605.1). Taxonomy (NCBI): domain Eukaryota; kingdom Viridiplantae; phylum Streptophyta; class Magnoliopsida; order Apiales; family Araliaceae; genus Panax; species Panax ginseng. Next base: position 67,048,710 of record CM035129.1, read on the forward strand.
ATGTCTTTTGGTTTGACAAACGCCCCTGCAGCCTTCATGGATTTGATGAACAGGGTGTTTAAACCATTTTTAGACAAGTTTGTGGTGGTGTTCATTGATGATATTTTGGTGTACTCTAAAACTCAAGAGGAACACGTGGAACACTTACGTCTGACGTTGGAGACGTTAAGAAAGGAAAAGTTGTACACGAAATTCTCTAAATGTGAATTTTGGCTGGAACGTATACAATTTCTTGGGCATGTAATTGATAAGGATGGGATTTTGGTGGATCCATCAAAAGTCAAAGCGGTAATAAATTGGGAACAACCAAGAACTCCGTCAGAAGTAAAAAGTTTCTTGGGTTTGGTAGGCTATTATAGATGGTTTATCTATGATTTTTCCAAGATTGCCACTCCGTTGACAAATTTGACCAGAAAATCTATAAAATTTGTTTGGACAGAAAAGTGTGAGGAAAGTTTTCAAGAACTAAAGAAGAAGTTAAGTGTGGCACATGTGTTGTCGTTACCAGATAATACAGGAAATTTTGTAGTGTATAGTGATGCATCACACAAAGGATTGGGTTGTGTCCTTATGCAAAATGGCAAGGTTATTGCGTATGCATCAAGGCAACTGAAAGACTACGAAAAAGGGTATCCGACTCATGATTTAAAGTTGGTGGCGGTTGTGTTCACACTGAAGATATGGAGACACTATCTCTATGGAGAGATATGTGAGATCTACACAGACCATAAAAGTCTGAAGTATATTTTCACACAGAAAGACCTGAACATGCGGCAAAGGAGATGGATGGAATTGATAAAGGATTATGATTATGAGATCTTTTATCATCCAAGAAAAGAAAACGTGGTTGCAGATGCCTTGAGTAGGAAAGGCAGAGAAAAATTGATGTTCTTAACTGATAAGGACGAGCTCATTTCAGCAATGGCAAGGCGAGAGTTGGAAATCAAATTTCCAGAAGAATCCGATGAAAAATTGTTTTAGATGGAAACTAGTCTAACTTTGGTGGACAAAGTGAAAAACGCACAACTACAGGATGAAGAATGCAAGAAAATAAAAGAAAATCTGGTCGAGGGTAAAGAAGTGAAGTACAAGGTCGATACTAAGGGAATGCTAAGATTCGGTGGACGAATTTGGGTTCCAGCAGTGCAGGATATTAAAGAAGACATCTTGACGGAAGCACATAGCTCAAGATATTCAATTCATTCGGGAAGTACAAAAATGTATCAAGATTTGCGGTGTCATTTTTGGTGGCCGAACATGAAAAGAGATGTTACAGGATGCGTTGCAAAGTGTTTGACATGTCAGAAAGTGAAGGCCGAGCATCAACGACCAAGTGGATTACTTCAACCGTTGGAGATACCAGAATGGAAATGGGAGCATATTACAATAGATTTTGTAGTAGGTCTTCCAATGACTCAGAAAGGGTACGATGCGATATGGGTAATAGTGGACAGACTGAAAAAATTTGCACATTTTTTGTCAATCAAGATTAGATTTAATCTTGATCAGCTAGTGAAATTATACGTTAAGGAGATCGTCTCCAGACATGGAGTTCCGGTGTCAATTGTATCAGACAGAGATCCGAGGTTCACATCAAATTTCTAGAAGAGACTACAAGAATGCATGGGAACGCAATTGAAGATGAGCACAACGTATCATCTGCAAACCGATGGGCAAAGCGAAAGAACGATCCAGACGCTTGAAGATATACTCAGAGCGTGCATCATGGATTTCAAAGGAAACTAGGATGATCATCTACCGTTGGTGGAATTTGCATACAACAACAGTTACCACGCAAGCATTGGTATGCTGCCATACGAGGCAATATACTGGCAGAAGTGCGTAACTCCACTATCTTTGGGATGAAGTTGGAGAACGAAACCTTAGGCCCGTAATCGGTTCATCGAATCGCTAAAGTTGTCAAACTCATCGAGCAAGACCGTAGTTTGCGCCAAGATCGACAGAAAAAGTATGCTGATCAACACAGACAGAGTCGTGAGTTTGAAGCAGGAAATTTTGTGTTCCTGAAACTTTCTCCTTGGAAGGGGAAGATTCGTTTCGGAAAGAAAGGCTAACTTTCGGTCAGAGGTTTATTGGACCTTTCAAATTCTCTACGAAGAATGGGAGAGATGAAACTACTTACGGAAGTAGCTTTACCTCCAGAATTAGAGCATGTGCACAATGTTTTTCACGTGTTTGGTATTTATGACGTGTTAACCTCGATTACAAGCATGTGATTGAGTATGAACCATTACGATTCAAAGAAAGATTTGTCTTCTGAAGAGATTCCTATCCGGATAGTCGATGAGAAAGAACAAGTGCTCGTGAATAAAGTGATACCTTACATGAAGGTGATATGGAGAAACCACAATGTCGAAGAGGCTACGTGGGGAACTCGGAGCCGATATATGATGAAGAATTACCCTGAGTTATTTGTTAGGGTTTACTTTTAACAATTAAGGTTTATAATCTCAAAGTTAGGGTTGCTAATTTAGAAATTAGGGTTTACTAACTTAGATTATAATTCTAACACTTATAATAATCACATTAACACAATTTTTTGACCGATCTTTACTCCGGTTTGAGTTCAACTAACAGTACTACTAGGTCTTCTACTGATATACCATAATTGACCGATCTTTATCAATACGTACATATCGTACATATCTATAGTACTAAAAAATCAAAATATAAATAATATTATATTATTATTCTCATTCCTTGATCAAAATCTAAAATTAGGGTTTGGATTCCATATCTGATTTATCTTGCATAAATAACAATATTAATTAAGTTAAAAACAATTAACTTAACTAATCTAAAATAAATTCATATAATAAAATAAAATAATTATTATAATAATTCTATAATCATTTCATCTATTATTTAAATAATATATAGTTATATTTTCATGGAAAATAATTAATAAAAACATTTCTACTATAAAATTAATTATTATAAGAATATAATTTATAATGATTAATAATTCTAACATAAAAATTATTTATAATAATTCATGTAATAAATATATTTTTATTTATCACATAAATACATATACCCATTATCTTGGCACATATTCTCCTTATTTATTTTAATAAATAAATAAAAAAAATTTATTCGCAAAATTTTTGATTTATTTATATAGAAAATCTTGGGTTATTACATTCACCCTTCCTTATAAAGATTCCGTCCTCAGAATCACCGTTTTAAAACCTATACATACAAGGGTACATAGCATACACAATCATTGCAAGTAGATCTCGACCAACTTTGATCAACTGATCTTTAATTATTCACATAGAGCTTATCTATCTGATTCAACGGAAATTTGATTTCTAAAAGAACTCAAATTCCTCCTTCAAAATTTCTTTATAAAATAATTTACTTTATATATGAAAATCATGTATATAAAAAAATAAAAGTTATACGAATAATAACTGGAGTTCCATTGCCAGCTGCCACCGTATCCTGGACCATCATTTTGAAGACCCTTGCTGTTGATTTTGTTGGCTTGCTTGATGACGTTGGTCCTGTGATTGCTAAAGTCCCGCTACCCTTACTAGTAGTCACACTTCCTGCCTCCATCCTTCTTTTCGGACAATCCTTCACCTTATGCTCAGTCGACCCGCATAGAAAACACCCACTGTTCATTCTTGGATTTGGGCAGTTGGGAGAGATATGGCCCTCCTGCCCGCACTTATAAACTTAACGATCCGAAATTTCAAATTGTAATTTAAATATTTATTGAGTTATATAAATACTATTTGAGGTGTTAAATATTTTATTGACGTGATGGTTGATAAATCTAAATGTATTAGAGAATTTTTCTAAATTAAATTAATTTATAGTTTAGAGAGCTATAAAATAACATGAGATGTTATCCTGTTGTTTTGATTTAATAATTTAAATGATATATTAAATTATTAAATAAAGTTATAATGAAAATTATAATTTTGTGATATTTGTTAAAATGCTATATTTAATTAAAATATAGTATGTGATTAATTTAATGGGTTAATGTTGGATATAGAAATTCAAATAAATAATATGTGATTATAATTTATAAACTAAAGTGTTTATTAAGATAAATTAAAAAAGGATTTAATTTAGTTTTTTCCAAACAAGGCTTAAGTATTTTAATTCTTTAAAATTTAAAGGGTTTTGTCAAACAAGCCTTATGGCTTTTGATATTTCGATTTTGAAATTTAAATTTAATAATATAAATAAAATAAATAAAATAATAAGTATAATATATCGTTGTTTTGATAAGCGATATAGCTATTAAGGCCATATCGGTTTTGTGTTTTCTTATTATTACGCATACTAATGGGATGTTAGTCTAGCTCTTGTTTACACGCATTCTATTTTCCAAGCTTGAGAGTTCAGAGAATTGAGTGAGTTGAGAGCTTCGGAGAAAATTGAGAGAGTCTTAAGAATTTCCATAGCAAATTCCAGTGAGTTTAGCAATAATTTATGTTAGTAACAAGAGGTATGTTCCATAATCTCTATATTATAAGCATGTATATGATTTTTACGACAATAATTTTCATACTCTGTGAATTTCATAGAATTGATGTTCTTGAATTAGTTATGATGATTTCATGTGTCTATGATGATTAGATATTACGTTTAAACAATAATTGCATGCTAAGTTTGGTTTATAATAGAAGAAAATTTTGGATAGTATATGTATGTTTTCATATGTAGATATGTAAGTATCAATTTTGATGGTCAAATTGCATGCTAAGATGTTAATTAATGTTTGTTTATGCTAGTTTGTTGAGATATGAACATAATGTAATTTGAATGAGATGAATTGGTCATGTAATGAATTTACAGTGATGATTTTTAGGATGAATGTCAAGAAAATTGAGTTTTTCATGAAAACATGAAAATTGAGAAATTAAAATAGTTGTAGTGGTTGTTAAATTGTGTGAAGTGATTGTATGTGTTAGCAATCATGTCTATGATAGTCATATATTTATTTTACGTGTTATTATCACTGTTTGGTGGGTGAAATTCGTGTTAGTTGGCTTAAGAAAAGTGTCAAACTTTGTTCTGCAAAAAAATTGAGTTCTGTAAGTCTCAGAGTCGTCGCTGACCCTTAAGCATGGTAGCGCCTTGAAATTCCGCCAGACCGCATCCCAAGATCTTGAACTCGCATGGCGCGTCGCTGCCCATTTTCAGACACTGAAGTCTGCTTATTCTGCAGACTTTGGTTGTTCTTTGTAGCTTAGCTTAAGGTTATGGTAACGTGTCCAACATGTAACAACAAGGCTAAAATAGAGTTGTGTTATAAGGATTATGAATTCAAAGTTTTAAAAATGATTGGTAATCGAGAACACGTTATGTGATAACTTAGTATACACAATGAATGGTAGATAGGTGTTGTGATGTTAACACTTGGGGAATTCTGAAATATAAATGGTAGCATATGACTTGTGCTAAGATGATAAGTTTAGCTAGAAATGTACATGTTGTGGTATGTTAGCATATCTAAAAGATAATGTGGTTCTAAACCAATGTGTAGGTGAACGTGAGTTTAATATTGTAGCTTACGCTCGAGGCAAGTTTTCTAACTCTATATTTACATTGAACAAGTTTCTAAACTCTATCTTTTACATTGAGAAAGTTTCCTAATTCTTTACTTTCGTTGAGCTAGTTCCATTATTACATTATGTAGCTTTATTCTTTGATTTAGCAAGCTTTCTATTTCAATTGTTGATTGAATAAGTCAATTGTCCCTAGAGTTCATTCGAGCAAACTTTAACTCTAATGTTATTTGAATTCTCATGTTTGATGATTAATTCTAACTTGTTTATAGTTAAGCAAGTTTCTTAAGTTACATTCTTATATAATGAACACTGTTTGAACTCGCGTCTTTATTTTTGAATTGTTTTTTATCCTTGCTTGAATTTAATACCATGTTGGGCAAGTTTTTAGTTTCCAACTTGCTACCAGTTAATGTATGTTCAGTAATTTCATTTCTACTGTTATAAGTCTCTAACCTAGCTTATTTATTGTTCAAGTAGAGGTTAACCATTTTATTCATTTTATTGAATACTTATGCTCTGTAGTTATTTCAAGCATGAGTTTAATATGTATAGCCAGTTTATTTATGATTCCCAATTGTTCTAAGTTATGTTGTAATTATCAAACACTATTGATTCAACTAGTCCTCTAGTTGATGTTCGTTAAACTTCAAATTACCCTTGAAAGCTTATCCAAACCAAACTTTCTTTGGTGCAGACTTGTACTCTAAATACTGAGACGAACAACCCTACCATTATTAGGGGATAATATACGCTTAGCGTTAAAATGTTTGTGCAAAATATATTGTACAAAAGGGCTAATCCCCCTAAGTACGAGGAGTCCTTATAGTCTTATGACTGTTAAAGTTGGAGTTGAAAGATTACTCGCAACTGTGGACATAGTTCATGGTCTTATGACCCTCAGTTATGTATATTCCATATTGTGGATTCCAGTTCAGATTATCATTGTTAGAATGCTATCCAGTTTTGATGAGCCTATTCGTTGGTAGTTATTATTGTTATTCTCATGTTAATTAATTATTACATCCAGTGAGCAATTTTTTTGCTCACTCTTGCATATTTATAAACTCATTGTAGCTAAAGTGGAGAAGGTAGATGAACCTTCAACTAGTAAAAGAAAGGGAAAATTATACAAGTGATGCTGATTATGATGATCTTAGACTTTTTAATAATGATATGATGTTATAAAAAAAATTTCCGCACTTGAATGATGTTTAAAGGTTAGAGAAATTGGGATTAGTTTTGAATTTATTAATGTAACCCTATTTAAGGAAAGGATTTTATTTATTTGTGTAGATAGTATGAATGTATGGACAATGAGCACCAAATCTTGTGGGAATGAAGTACCTAGATTTGGGGGTGTCACAATAATAAACAAACTTACCTTTCAGACATTCACTTGTATGGGTCTTTCCACAATTCTTACACTGCTTCTTCAAACCGTCTTGTTTTACCTGGACATTTCTGAAATTACTCCCCTTCCTTTTGCTACTACCACTTCTACTTCCACTATTAATTTCTACCTTCCCAGTTCCTTGGACCTTGCCCTTGTTCCTTTTCTCCTTGTTGTAGAGGCTCATGGCCTCACTCCCCTCCTCAGCTATAATCGCTTTTTCCATGAGTGCTACAAATGTAGGGATCTGCAACACTGCCACCTTGTTATAGAGCCAGTGTTTTAATCCTAGCTCAAACCTTCTCGCTTTCCTAGCCTCCGTATCAACTTGATGCGAAGCGAACCTAGCTAACTCATTGAACTTTGCGGCATACTCCGCAACAGTCATATTCTTATGCTTGAACTCTAAAAATTTCACCTCCATCCTAGCCTGCATACTAGATGAAAATTAGTTTTTGAAAAACAGTGTCTTAAACCTATCCCATGTAACTACACCTTCTCCTGCCCTTGCCTGATTCGCTTCCCACCAAAAGTTTGCCTCACCCTTCATCATGTAGGTGGAAAAAGCGGTCTTTTGCCCCTCAGCTACCCTAGCTATCATAAACACCTTTTTCAATCTCTTTAACCCAAGTTTGGGCTTCAACAGGGTCAGTTGTACCTCTAAATTCTGGCGGTCCTACAGCATTAAAGTTTTTGAAGTTCGCCAGGAAATTATCCATATGGTTCCCTGCGGCTGGCATTCCTTGTTGCATAGCTTGTGCTACCATGTTTGCAAAGTGTTGCATCAGGTCTGCTTGTTGTTATCCCTCAGCGTTGTGAACAGATTCTTCTGCCCTTTGCTTTCGACTTTGACGTCTTGGCGGCATTATCTGGTTAAGTAAAACCATAAATTATTCTTTACATTCTAAATCTTATCATATAAGTTTAATATATTAAACGCATTTCATTACTCAAACCTAGATTCATATTTATTTAGCGAATATTTTACATAGCATAACACATACTGCTTTAAACATCAGATATCCCTTTGTGAGTACAAAAGTCAGGATTTACAACCTTGATTAATACAAAAGTTGGGAACATTACATTACACAGACATACTTATCATATATATTACATTAAACATACATACACAACAGAACCTATACTACCTATTTATTACGCCTTTTTCTTGGACATCCTTTCGAATGATGATCTTCCAATCCACAAATAAAACATGCACATGGATTATAGTCGAGACAATAAAGAATGGTATGTCCCTCATAGACACAAAGATAACATATCTTTTTCCATTTCTTTTTATCGAATTTTCCTAAGTCATGGTCTGCTATCTTTCTTTTCCCCTTCTAGCTCGAAGTCGCACACGATGTGTTACTTGTGGCTCCCATTTGATCAATTTGAATTTTAAGCTTATCTTGTTCTTCCATTGTTTCTAGTAAGGCTTTTCGCAACTAACTATTTAGTAGCTTTTCTATTTCCCATAACTTTTCAAGAGAAGAAACCTTGTTCCTTAGATCCTGCACCTCCGTTGATGCTTGTTCAGTTTCAACTTTAGTGTCTGAATCACTATCTGTCAGTTCCACCATTTTCGGATCTGGTACTACGTTTTCTTCAACAACCACCTCCTCAGAGTTGTTTTTATCATGAGCCCCTATTTTAGCTATTGGTTTTGATATTAGCTCGGGTGTATGGATTTGTCTTTTTCCATGCTATAAACATATAACAAGCCGTTTCCACCAGATATCTACTCACATACATTATCCTGATTAGCATATAGTATATACATACAGTAAATAATAGTTTTATATAAGTTATCTTTTATTTTGTTTGACGATGAATTTATTCAATTAATCTCTTTTTAAACTCTACCGCACCTAAGGTTTCTAACCCTAAAGCTCTGTTACCAACTTGTAAAGCCCCCAAACTTAGGTACTTGAAACCCGAAATCGGTGCTTCACGATACCATTTCTATGAGCGGAATAATACTAATAATAATAACAATAATATAACTATTAAACTTAATTTACATATTAGAGTCTATTCCCAAGTACGCAACCTTTAAAAATTTATTACAATACATGATAGATAATATATATCATTCTCATCTTAATAAAACCAAACTATTACATAATATATAGCATAACACTCATTCAGCAACTTTCCCTTTTCCTTTGTTCTTGGCAGAGCCTTCTGGTTGTTCACACTTAGCTGAAAACATTTAAATTAAGTAAGGATGAGCATTTGAGTGACTAGCAAGTAATAAAAATTATAAATATTAGCTGAAAGGATTAAATGTTTTCTTTGTACTACCCTTCTACAAATAATCAATAGTTATGAAGTAATCTGAATCGATAATAATAACATAACAACTTTCTATCAAATTTTTGAAACTACGTACTGACTATAAATAGGGTTATGATGACATACTATGAACATTATTTTTAATTATCGAATAGCTTTAGCAAAACTTCATCTACAAACCGTCATAACTTACGGGCACGAGGGTGATCGATAATTCATCCTGATGTTAAAGGGTGTAAACGAAGTCGAACCGAGCAAGACAGAGAGCTACTCTTAATTAAACTCAAAATGATAAATTCAGTATAATTAGAAATTTCGAATTCAATTATATTTGAAATTTTCTACTCGAGATTCGACTTCGACTCGAATATTTAGTACTCGAATTCGATCCGACTCAACTCGAATATTTATTCAAACTACTCGCGAGCTTCGAATTCGAGTCTCCACATAATAACTAGTTTTATAATAAATATAATTATAAATTGAATTGAGAAAATATATTTATTATTTCACTTTTACAAATATAAAATCACAATTAAAATTAAAAAACAAAATAAAATAATAACTAATTATCCTAATTTGATTTAAATTTGTATATATTATAAGAGAAATGTATCGAACATCTAATTGAATATGTATTAACAAGGTATGTATCGAATCACAATAAAAAATTTAGAGTAGTTTGAATCTTAAAACGAGTCGAGTATAACCTTGCTCAGATTCTACTCATATATTTATTCGAACTATTTTTAATGCTCAGATTTGGATTATATTATTAACGAATCCGAGTCTCGCTCGTATTTTTTTTGAGTTGAGCCCGAATCGAGCCTGAACTGTGTTGGCTCGTTTACAGCCTTACCTGTATTGATCAATACTGCATGCAAGAACGATATGATCGTTCACTTTGTCCGCCTTGGGCGCATAAAAGTTTTTTCATGTTTGGGATGTTCATACATAGTCGGGAATCCGAATCAAAACAATTTGATTGGATGCAAAAAGGTTTTATCATATTCAACGATATTTCTAAATCTGTGTCTAGCTGATCAAATAGCTTAGACGACTTTTACTTACTTTATACATACTGGCAATTAATAGGTATATATATATATATATATATATAAATATATCAACATGTGATTAAATACAATGATTATCCAAGTGGGAACACTTATATAACCATAATTAGAAATTAACAAACAGAATATATATCTGAATTATATAATTTAATATCATGTTGATAAACAATGATCAGATATAATATATATATAACAATATGGTTAATAATCTGGTACAATAATAATATAATTCTGAAACTTTCTTACTCATGTCCATTGCATAAAGGAAATGCAAAGGTAGGATACTTGCCTGGTCTGCTGCTTACAATACGCAACTTAGTTTTTATCTTTTGTATAACAACCTATCAGTAATTTGAATAACATATCGTAACACATAATACTGCTTATTGCAGTCAGCACATTACCTAATCACATTGTCACACATATTCAACAGTCATTGAATCACAAACAAATATTAATACAGTCAAAATATCTAAATCCAGATCAATTTTTGAAACATGTCGGTGTACCGACAGCTTTATCGGGTAATTATCGAGTCTAAGACTCTATTCTAAAGTTCAATATCTGTACGTATCAGTCATATTATTTTTAAATGAATTATAATAATTTTTAAACATTTATTATAATTTATCATAAATTTTAAACACCGAATCATTATAAAATGATTTAAATATTAAACAATTCTATTATTATTAATATTTAATTACTATTAAACTATTAATGAAACCATTGCCAAAATATTAAAGTTATTTATAATAACTCAAAATATTTTATAACATTTATATTGCCTTTAAATGATTTTTTTTAAACATTTAAAATCATTTTAAATAATTAACATTAATATTTAAATATTAATGTACTAGTCCTCAAAATATTAAAAAGTCATTACGTATAACTTAAAATATTTTTAATTCATTTATATCATCTTTAAATAATTTTAAATTAATAAAACTATTTTAAAACTATTTATGTAATATAATTATTAAATAAATTTAATATCATTAATATTAAATTACTATCATTAATATTAAATTATTAATGAAATTATCCTTTAAATATTAAAAGTTATATTTTATAACTTAAATTATCTTTAAACACTTTATTTTCATTTAAAATGATTTTTATAATATTAAAATCATTTTTAAACTAATTTATTTAATATAATTATTAAATAACCTTAATATCATTAATAATAATTAATTAATGAAATTTACCTTCAAATATTGAAAGTTATATTTTATAACTTAAAATGTTTTTAAATACCTTATTATTATTTTAAATGATTTTTAGTATAATAAAATCATTTTAATTTATTTATTAAATAACTTAATTATCATTAATATTAATTTCTTAATGAATTTCATCACAAAATATTAAAAGTCATTAAAAATAACTTAAAATATTTTCTTATACCATAATATAATTTTAAATAATTTTTCATGTATTAAAATCATTTTAAATAATTTATTTAATATAATAATTAAATAAATTAAATACCTTTGATATTTCAAAATGTTACTTATTTATGAAATATATTAAAAATTATTAAAAACTAATTTTAGAATTTAAAATAATTTTTTGTAATTTAATTTGTATTTTTAATAATTAAAAACTAATTTTCTACGATTATTTAATAGAAATATAATTTTTAGAAATTAAGTGTCGCTAAAGGCAAACTTAGCTAGCAGTAAAAATCATTATAGGTGTTCTTCATGTTCATCATCAACACCCGAGAAAATCATGTCGATTCTGAAGCTCATTGGGGTTGACTGAAACATGAGATCTTGGATCTTAAAGTTTCTGGGCATGCTGTTAGTCAGATATTGTAGTGCTACTGCAAGACTACAAGATCCAACATTAAACAAGTTCAAACAACACATAACCAAAGAGATATGAGCCTCCAAAGTGGTTTATCGAGGTGTTTCTTCATTTCAGGTTTTCCCGTAAATGAAGAATAGGTCAACCCTCTACTTTTTGAGCTTTCACAACTTGCAATCTGTATGATGTTTATGTGATTTCTTGCTTTCAGTGCGTAACCAACATGTAGGACAACATTTCTATTACATATAAACAATAAATCAATAACAGATCAAGTAGTTACATGCCGGTCAAATCATGTTAGTCGACATGTTCAACCGGTTTTTTGGAAATTCCAGAAACAAAAAATATGACTGGATGGCCTACTTTGACCATCCACTACATTAAATCTATTTGATATTTAGGAGATTTTAAGGCATAACCATGGGGTGCATATACCAGACTACAACTTAGATACAACAACAACATCAAAACATCAACACACTGACAGATCTAGAGCCATCAAAACTTGTCAGACACGACCTGGGGAGATCTGGGTTACCCAGAAACTTGAAAAGTCATGGTCGGTCAACGACCTTTGACCAAGAATATCTATCAATCTGTGCATGATCTGGTCCTTCTATGAGTTCCAGAACACATATCTCATGACATACTACAAGATCAAACACTTAAAACACAAAAACCAAACACATATAGAGATCTACAAGGCCTGACATTTGGTTATCAGAACACATTAGAAAATTTTCCAGATTTTGTAAATTGCTAGATCTGAGCCTATAGATGTTACGGATATAACATCTATCAACCCAGATCATCATCATATACTACTAACTACATATTTAACACACAAAAACTAACATCAAACATGGAATCAAAGATTAAATTTTAGGTCTAGTGTTTTATACCTTTCTTGCTAAATCTTGTTTCTGGCTTCTGATTTTGTTAAAGGTGATAGTGGGGCTTGGTTTGTGACTGATCTTAGCAAAGGATTTCGTGGGTTTTGAGTTGAGAGAGTCTAGTTGGGTGTTGGAGAACAAAATGGCTAAATAAGTGACTTTTCTCTTTCCTTGATCTTATAAATAATGTGGTGCAATGCATTTGGCTGTGATGTTGCTGATGATATGTTGATTTAAGGCACATGGGGTAGTTGGATTTGGTGAGCAACTTACCTAAGGTCAAAACCTACATGTTAGCTTCAATAATGCACAAAAGGGTAACAGGGTCATTTGCCTTATGATTTTAATGGCCAAATTGTAAACTTAACAAACCCTTAGGGTTTTACCTTTAGGGTTTAACCCTTATGGTTTAACCCTAAGGTTTCCAAAAATTTAATTTTCTAGGCTTTGTATTTAGGGTTTAAAAATAAAAATTATAAAAATTTTAGTTTCTAAAATGGAAAATTCGGGTTTCATAATTAACATAGGGTATCTAATTACATTATACATGAACATTAGGGTTTAAAAATCTACTAATTATAATTAACTTTGTTAATTTAGCAATTAGGGTTTACAATTAGTAACTAGGTTTTAAAATTACTAATTAGGGTTATTAAATATAGAAATTAGGATTTCTAATTTCAAGATTAGGGTTTTTAACAATAATTAGGGTTTTTCCTAATTAATTAAACTTATATATTAGGTTTAAGAATTTATTAATTATCGTTAAACGTGCCAAACTAGCAGTTAGGGTTTACTTTTAACAATTAGGGTTTATAATTTCGAAGTTAGGGTTCCTAATTTAGAAATTAGGGTTTACTAACTTAGATTATAACTATAACACTTATAATAATCACATTAACACAATTTTTTGACCGATCTTTACTCCAGTTTGAGTTCAAATAACAGTACTACTAGGTCTTCTACTGATATATCATAATTGACCGATCATTATCAATATATACGTATATACCGTACATATCTATAGCAATGAAAAATCAAAATATAAATAATATTATATTATTATTCTCATTCCTCGATTAAAATCCAAAATTAGGGTTTGGATTCCATATCCGATTTATCTTGCATAAATAACATTATTAATTAAGTTAAAATAATTAACTTAACGATCCGAAATAAATTCATATAATAAAATAAAATAATTATTATAATAATTCGATAATCATTTCATCTATTATTTAAATAATATATAATTATATTTTCATGGAAAATAATTAATAAAAACATTTCTACTATAAAATTAATTACTATAAGAATATAATTTATAATGATTAATAATTCTAACATAAAAAGTATTTATAATAATTCATGTAATAAATATATTTTTTTGATCACATAAATACATGTACCCATTATCTTGGCACATATTCCCCATATTTATTTTAATAAATAAATAAATAAAATTATACGTAAAATTTCTGAATTATTTATATAGAAAATCTTGGGTTATTACATTATTACAGTTGGTATCAAAGCTGATAGGTTATACACCTTAGGTAAGAGTACCTTAGGCTATGACCTTAGGTTAAAAGAATAAGAAGTTAAGTTTAAGTTACGTATAATGAAAAGGTGATTCTTTTCACATACGTAGATGTATATGATGAGTTTAGTCCTAGAAATGTTATAAGAAGAATATTAGAATGGCGAGGGATAAAACTCGAATGAAATATTGAGTAACGTGAATTATATTAAATTCTTAAAGGAAGAGTTAATAAATAAACAAGAAGATTCAAAGAAGAATCTTGAAGAGATATAGATAAGAATCAGGAGTTTCCTACCTCCAATAGTTAAGATAATGAATAATTATGAATAAACAAAGTCTGTATGATTAAAAGTATAAATGATGAAAAAAGAAAAGAAAAAGGATCGTAAAACGAAACGATCACAAGTTAAGAAAAGAATTTTAAGGGAGACGATTATAGAATAAGATCACGACGTGATCTATTTAAGTTATAAAAGAAAGATGGTCTGTAATGTTTGAATAATTATAGTTTGATGCTATGAAGATAATGTACTATGAAATAGTACGAGATAACTCACGAGGAGTTATAGATGATGAGGTATGAAAAATTCGTATCGAGGAAAGAGCAAGTTATAAGCAAGATAGAGTTAGGTGGGATTTCAATTGAGGACTCATATGATGGCTAAGTTTTACAAACCTTTGTATGGGCGAGGGTTTTGTGCTAGCACTCAGTTTATCACATTGATAATAATTGGAATGTTGATGTCGCGCTATCAATGTATATGTGGCGAAAAGGTGATTCTTTTCTCATGTGTATATTTGATAGTTAGAAACTATTAAGATTAGTTAGATATTATTAAGTTTAGGTACGTTTCTTAAAACTATTGCATATGGTAAGTTCGTAACTCATAATAATATGGTATGTTTTGAACCCCTCAGCGAATGGGTGCCTATGGTCTGACTAGGATAAGTTCTTAAACTCATATTATTGTGGCAAGTCCTGAACTTCCAATGTGTAGTAAGTTTGATGAACTATATTGGGGGTATAAGAAGATTGTAAGTTGAAATACAAGAATACTTAGGATAAGAGCATTGGTGGTGCTAGAAATAAAAGTAGTCAGTAATGAGGTAATGGAGTACAAATTAAAATTGATGGAGAAAATTAGGTATTCAAAATCTTCTACCTTCGCTAGATTTTTGAAATTTATTGAATTCGTGCTGATGTTTGCACTTCTATTTTTCTTGAAAATCATTGGATCAAATGACTGAACCAATGAGTTTTAAAAATAATATCGCTAGTCGTATGTCTATGCTAATTGTTTCGGCTAGACAAAAATGATTTAAAAATATCAAAATGTATTATGTTTTTTTTTTCGTAGTCATTAAGGCATCACTAAATATGATGTTGATTTGATAAACGAGGAAGTCATCAATGCAATTAAACTTGGTGTTGGATGTGATCATAACATCGTCAACCCACTATGGTATAATGTAGCATGACAAAGTCATATAATGACCGAATCTTCAATGTACTATCGAGATAGTATGGTATCATGTCATCATAAAAGGATTTTTGGTTTTCTTTAAACTAAGAAAGATATGCCATATTAATTGGATAAAATTATTTCGATTGATATCCGAATTTTTGCTAGAAGTCTATACTACTTGATTCAGCTAGACAAATATTGAAAGATGTTTATGGAATTCGAGCATTTTTGGTCAAACTATGCCAAACCAAATTGTTTTGGTGCGAATTCAGATGTTAAGAAGCTAAGGTGAACAACCCTATAAAAGGGGACATGTTATCGGAGACAATAGTTCCGAATGTAACGCATATAGTCGTTACGATGTACTACGTTTGGGCCCGACGTAGGGGTACGATAGGCTGGCCACCTAGAGTACCGGTGAAGTTTATAGTGTGAAGTACCGGGGCTGAAGCACTATTAAACCTAGAAAGAAGTTCAAGGTTTTGCGACCATTCAACATTATTGGAATCTTTTAAATTCCTGAGTTATTCATATCGCTTCCCAATTATTGAGCAATTGTGGAAGACTTTTATTATTCTGATGGAGAATGTAGCGAGAAGAATAGCCCTTAGAAAAAAGTTGTTGTAGAACACTTTAATCCAGTGAATAAAGATTAACGTAAAATCTATTTTGATAGATTGAATGAATGAAGATTAATAATTAAAATTTTGAGAACAAAATTCTTAGAAGAAAGGGTGAATGTAATATCCCAAGTGTTTATGATAACGATCCTTAGAAAAGGAAATGGATGGGTTAAAGAATATATAATATTTGATATATGACTGTGTTTAATTGAAGGTTATGTAATAAAACCTAAAAGTTATTGAAGAAATGAATGAAGTATATATGTATGTATAACCTTTAGCTAAGTTAACGTGTTGAAGTTATTCAAAGATAATTGTGAAAGAGATTTTGCGAAAACTGAGTAAGGTAGGTTTCGTTGATTTTGAGGACGGAATCCTTATAAGGAGGGAAGGATGTGACATCCCGGGTTTTTAAGAATTAATAAATGAGAATTTAATAAATAAAATTCTTATTTTAAGATGTTTAAGTACGAGTATGTGAATGTGTTATATATTGTGAAATATGTGAATTTCTGTGAAGAGAATTTAAATGTTAATTTAATATTTATTGAAGTAAATAAATATTTTAATTGAATTATTTATTGAGATTATGTGATTAATATGGAGTAATGAAATTAAGTGTATTATATTAATTAAATGATTATTTAATATTTGATTAATATGTAATAATTTAATGTTATAGTTTTAATTTAATTGAGATAATGTAGTGATGTGGTAATTGTTACATGAAGTTATAATTAGCGAGTAATTATAATGTGACAAATTTATGTGATTAATTGATGTTAAACTTTTAATTAATTAAATTAATGTTATGATTTAATTAATTAAAGGATAATATTAAGAATATGTGTTAAAGGATCTATTATAAGAGTTAAAAGAGTTTTTAAAACCGTTTTCCCAAACAAGGCCTTACTTTTGCTTTAGACATGTTTTACCCAAACAAGACCTTAACTATTAAAACCTGAATTTAAAATAATATGGTTTTGCCAAACAAGCCTTAGGGATTTTAAATTTCTAATTTTGTAACTTATATATTCAATTGATAATTAGTATATATAATTATATTGCGAGTTACATTTTCTATAATTATATGTGTTATATGTATAATTGTATATACCCTAAGTTATGTTAGATTTCTAAAACTAAGTCTAAACTAAGAACAAAGAAAAGAAGAGAGAATAAGAGGAAGAAGGCTACCATTGATGGAGAAAAAGAAGAAAGGAGAAAAAAAAATCAAAAAGGCTTACAAGAAGATAAAGGTAAGAAATTGAAAAGTTACAATTTTTGTGCTCTCTTTTGTTAGATCTTTATGAACCAAGCAACTTTTGTTTTGGATCTTTAAAAAAAACTCATGATTTACACGAGTATTGGTATTTTATATGTGTATCAAAGTATTTTTGAAATCAAAAGTTAGATCCAAAGTGAGAAAATCAAGTTTTATACCAAAAGGTTTAAGAAAAGATTTTTGTTTGCTATATATATATTTTTATGTTAGATTCGTTGGGTTCATGTGGTAAATGGTTTAAAATATGTTAGCATGCTAGATACATGAGTTAAGGGAAAAACCCCTTTGGAATCACTCAAATATGTTAAGAAATTAGCAAGTTATGAATTAAATCCCAAACTACCTTAACTGTTGAACACAAGCTACTGATCAGTCACTTCTATCCATTTTTCTGATACCAAAACAGAACCAAAATAGATGTTTGATACATGGAAACTGTAGTTCGGGAAATATTGAATCCAACGATACCTATTGGACCTAAATCCGATTTGTAGATTTTGTTTTATAAGCGTTTCCGTTAAAGACCCCAAATCAGGAAAATGAACCAACTGTTGAAGATGACCTTGCTGACCAATCACTTTGGGACTGATTCTCGGGACCTAGACAGATTGGAATTTGGTGTTTCATAACTAAAAACTGTAGTTCAAGAAGATAAAAATCAAACGAGTCTGATTGGGCCTCAGTCGGAGTTGTGAATCTCGTAATACAAGTGTTTCTATAAAAGACTCCAAAACTGAAAATGTTTACAAGGCATGTAATGGTCAGTCGGTAGTGGCCTATTTTCAGGATGCAATACTGGGCCAAATGGACCGTTTCTTGAGCCTAAAACATGGCTCGGGAAGTCACGGTTCTAACGATACCAAGTGGAGCCAAATCGGACTCGTAAATTACCGTCTACAAGCGTTTCTGTGGAGGACCCCAACTTATAACAAAAATTATAGAATAAATAGAAAATAAATATTAGAAATTCATAATAAATTTGTAAAAATTATTTTAAAGCCTAAAAATGGGTTTTTAATAATTTGGAATATATTTCATTAATATTTTTAAATATTAATGATAGTTAATTTATTTAATTATTATATTAAATAAATTACTTAATAATGATTTTAATACTTTAAAAATCATTTGAAATTATATTAAAAGTGTAAGGAAATATTTTAAGTTATTTTTAATGAATTTTAATATTTTGTGATTATTTCATTAATAAATTAATATTAATTGATAATGAATTTATTTAATAAATATATTAAATAAATTTGGGAAAATTAGAATTAATATTTTAAAAATCATATAAAAAATGATTTAAGGGTTAGAAAAATATTTTAAGTTATAAAATATAACTTTTGATATTTTGTCATGAAAACACTAATATTTTAATATTAATGGCAATTATCGGATAATGGATTTAATTGTTTAAAATCATATAAATATGATTTTATGGTATTAAAAAATACTTTGAAATATTATAAATATATTATAATATTATGACATGTATTTCATTAATATTTGATATTAAATAAATATTAATGAAAATTGAATTAAGTAGTATTTAATTCATATTAATATGATATTAATTATTGAAAAATCATGATAAATGATAATAATTATCTAAAAATTATTATAAGTCATTGAAAAATATTTTGACTGAAAATGAAATTATCTAAGGTAAATGTAAAGCATTTAGGCAGAGTCTTATGAAAATTAGACTCATGAATTATCCGAATAGACCGTCGGGATGTCAGAAATTGTACCGAATTCAACTCAAACGGAAATAGTTTAACTTGATATCGAATTTTAGGTATTTTATAGACTTATAAGATTATGTGGTAATTTGTTAGGTTATATTATAATTGTATTTAATAGTACTATACCGTGATGATATTATTCTAATATTTGGAGATCGGTATTATCTATATTAGGTCTTCAGAAAAAGCGATATAGGTTGTGTAACGGTAATCGATGGTATAGGAAAGTTCTCTAACTCAATCTCGAGTTGATATTTTTGAAATATGCTTGGGGTTAATCATTACTGATTATACCATGTCTATGAATTATTGATTCGCACTCTGTGCACATTGCATGTATTCATCAGGTATGAAAGGCTGATCACCTTCATTAACATTTGGTCTAGTTAATTTATTCCAGTTCATTATTCGTTCAGCTATAAAAATTTATCATGCTCTTTCACAATGTATATATTGTAGAAATTTAGCCAGCTTATTGTTCAATTCTTTCAATCATGATATATCCTTAATTGAACTTATACTTGCTGGGAAAAATTATTGCTCACCCTTGCTATATCATGATAAAAATTGCAGATTAGGACGAATACGTCGGATACATGAAAGATCAAAGACAAGTTAGCTTTGGATTATATGTGCAGCTAATTTTGTAACAGTAATGTATGATAATAACTTTGTATGTCTGATAGGATATTGATTTAGGTATTATGTGAAGGTTCTCGACCTTGGGAATAGTGTGTAATGTTTAATGTATAAACAGTTTATGTTTATATCTTTCCTAATAGACATAAAAAAAGTACACCAGATTCGTGGTGATTTGGGACCCGAATCTGGGGGTATTACAGTTTGAATGTCGTACTACCATTTAAGAATCCAAGAGACTTTATATTTACTAATAAATTGAAGAAGAACATGGATACCATCATATTTTGGTTGATGTTTACTCTGATAACAAAAATGACTAAGTTGAGCCATTAAGGGGCCAGGAAGGAGGTCGAAGGACGAACCAAATCTTGACCACCAAAGAGTAAACCAAAAAGGAATCTAACTTTTAAAATTGTGGTCAAATTGTAAGAACGAAGAGTCACTATATGACTCATCCCGGTAAAGGAATATCTTATTCCAGGCTTCCATATAATCGAAATAACAGAACGAGTTATTTTGATTGGAGAGCTATATAAGATCAGAGGGATGATTTTCCTAGTCAGTGATCTAAAAAATTTGTTTAATATAGAGTGAATGATAGAGGTCTTTAGATTCATCATCCCTAGTATAAGTAGGTTTGATATAAATTGACTCGGCTTCTAAAAGAATATCCTTATAAAACACAAGAGATTTATAAGGAGCAAGAGGAACAAAGTGCTATCCAGCAGGAAAAATATTTGGAAGAAAGCTTAATTGGGTCTTCTTTTGGTTTCATATGAGGTTCAATATAAAACAAGTGATTATCCCATTTGAGCATGTATTGAGAAAGAGGGTAACTAGGATTTGAGGATGAGGCCCTAGATTGATCGCATAAAGGATCAACTTGTTTAGGGTTGCTGCCTAAGACAGAACTGTAGGGCTTAGGAACAGTACCAAGGACCTAAAATTTATTACCTGGGTTGGACTTAGGAACTGGGCTAACTGAATGAGGAACCAAAGTACTTTTTGGCTGATTACTTAGGCCTAAAGGGCGACCCGGCCCACGAGAAGATGATCCTCCTCGGACTCTCATTTTGACTGTATAGTACCTGTATTAATGAATTCCTTAGTGAGAAAGTCAGGAATGGAACTGTTACTGCCTTCAATATATTCAATTTCAAAATCAAAAAATGCTTAACATGGCTTACCATCTCGCAAAAGAATGTTTAGAGGCGATATTTTTAACATCTTTCTCTAAAATATATTTTGTTGATTTGCAATCAATTCGAACCAAAAACTTTTTATTTAATAAGTAACTTTGAAATTTATTAATACATAAAACTAAAGAAAGTATTTCTTTTTTAATAGTTCTGTAATTTAACTATGTAGGATTCCATGCACCTGAATGAAATCGAACAATTTGTTCAGAAGAATTGAGAGTTAGCTTTTGCTTGAGAATACCTCCGAACCCAATATTTGAGGCATCAGTTTCAACAATTTTGATGGCTGAATCGTTGGAAATGCCAAGACAGGGAAATGGCTTAACAAATTTTTTAACTTGTTGGACGACAGAAGTGTGAATGTCAATCGGTCCAGGGGAGGATTAATACGTCAAATTTGGAAAAAGAGGTTTGCAAATTTTTCTAAGATTTTTATAGAACTTGCCAATATAATTGAGCGAGCCTAAAAATCTCTGAAGTTGGGTTTTATTGGTGATCTTAAAAGTAAATCTGTCAGCAAATTGAATAGATCTATCAATAGGCTGAATAAGTCCTTGATAAATATTGAGACCAAGAAACCAAACTTTAGTCTGAAATAAACTGCATTTGGAGGAAGACAGAATGAGTCCATTATCTTTGACTATTTTGAAGAACAATTTCAAATGTTTAATGTGTTCTTCAATAGATTTGGAGAAAATGAGAATATCATCAATGTAAACGATGACAAAATGACTGAAAGGAATCAAAATGTCATTAAGAATATTTCAAAATTCAATGGGGGCATTTTTTAAGCCGAATGCCTGAACATTCCATTCGTAATGACCAAATGGGGTGGTAAAGGCTATTTTATACCTATCATCAGGATGAATGACAACTTGCCAGAATCCAGATTTGAGGTCAAACTTACTGAAGATAGTGACATTGCTTAATTTATTTATGAGGTCTTCCTTATTAGGTAAAGGATACCTAATCAATTATAGAACTTTGTTTAATGGAATGTAATAGATAACTAGATGGGGGACACCTCTCCCCTTTTCTGCTTCATTGTTGACATAAAATGCAGGGCAGGACCAGGGAGATTTACTAGGTTTAATTAACCCTTTACTAAGGAGATCATTAATTTCCTTTTTACATAACTCTATTTATTCGTGATTCATTTGTATTGGCCTAGCCTTAGTAGGAATCAAATGTTCTTTGAATTCCTTAGTGTAAGGAAGCCTTACAATATGCTTCTTTTGATGCCAAAAGGCATTAGGAGAGTTAGAACAAAGATTTTCTTTTAAATAAATTTTTAACTCTTTAATCTTTTCTTGAACTCCTTTACTCTTAAGCTGTTCTTCAATATGTTTATACTTAATTTCTTCCTTTAAGAAATTCAAATGGATGGATTTATAATTTAACAAATTCAAAGATTTAGAAATAGATTCATCTTGGATAAATCTCAAATCTCTTTCTTTGGGTTTAATTAGAAATTTAAATGTTATTCTTTTTTCTAAATGTTTATAACTTAATCCTTTATTATTGGTAGTAAAAGGATATAATAAATATATAAACGGTAATCCTAATATGATCTTATCTATAAGATTACGGATTAAAACAAATGATATTTTAAAACACATGCTATCTTGACAAATATGAACTTTAGGAAGTTTATATTTTATTTTCATTTGACTACCATTAGCAGAAATTAATTTTCACTAGTTTTCTTATTATACTTGGTTGGGATTAATCCTTCTTGGATACAATTCAGATCTGCACCTATATCAACCAAGGCAGGAAGTTGTATCGAGAAGGTTTTATCAATAACCAAGTTAATAGAGATATACCATTTTTGGATGGTAATATCTTTAATTCTTTTAAGAGAAAGACGTTGAACAAAAAGATCTGGTTCCTCTTTAGTACCTAATGATTCTGGCTCATCGTGATCTTCATCACTAGAAGAGGAATCATGAACTTGAAGGTCAGATTTTTTGTCTTCAATCTCTTTTCTTAAATTAGAAACATCTAACTTTAGGCTAGAAATTTCTCTTTTAAGTTTATTAACTTCTTGATTTAATTCTGGAAGGGTATCTTCTTTAACCGGAGCTTTAATTTAAATCTTTCAAGGGTTTTGTTAAGGCTAAATATTTGTTTTTCTTTAGCTTTAATAATCTTATCTTTAACTCTATTATCTTTAGTTAATAAATCCTTTAGCTCGGGATAAGAAATTTTACTAATTAAATCAATTAACAAAGAGCTTTCTTCATCTTCTTTGGTAATTACATTTAATCTTTTATTGCAACAATTTTTGTTGCAATTATCAGCACAAATAGTAACTTATTCATTGTTACTTTCTGTTTCAGTGTTACTAATACTGCTATTAGAGGAATAAGGAATATCAGAACCCTCATCATTACTGATGTTGTTCTCAATCCTCATTAATTCCAATAGTTGTTCAGTATCTTCACTTGAAACATTTAACTGAGACAATTTTTGTTTTATTTTGTTCTCATTTTTGTAGTGGCCCTTCTACCCACAATTGTGGCAAACAATTTTACTTTTATCAATTTTTTTAGATTTTCTATTGTATTTTTAGCTGAGGTTTTAGGTTTAGTGTAATAACTATCTTGATTTTTATCTTTGTTATGAATTCGTTTCTTTGTATGATGTTTGTGACTTCTATAGGAATTAATATGTTTATGTTTGTGCTTTCTTCTAGAGGGAGCAACAAGGGGTAAACCATATTGTTCACAAAAAGTTCCTAACTCATACTTAGCCATGTTCATATATTTACTAGCTTGCTTAGCTAATTTAAAATCAATGCACATTTTTAACCCAATTTTTTGAATATAACTAATAATATCACCATAAGTTAGATTATCATAATCAATATAACCTAAATTTTTACTTAGTTCTTCATGAACTTTATGAACAAATAATGAAGGTAAACCATTAACAAATTTTTCTTTAAAGAATTGTTTATTGCTATCATTACGCATTATAACTCGAGAAGTAAACACATCTTTGTACCATCTAAAGTCACTTAGAGTGGGACAAGTGAGATTCTTATAGCGATCATAATTCTTTACGTGATATTACTAGGGTGCCAACAAAATGTTTAATTATGGTAAATATTAAAGTATTAACTCCATCGGTAGCGGACCAACACCCACATCTTCATCAAAGATGGGGTTTTAAATAGATATCGATCGAATTTGCATGGATAATTGATAGTCTAGCATCTTCTGTGAGATGTTTTTCCCACCAAGATCTAAGAATACCATTAAATCCACTAGCTATTAACTCCACAATATCTGGCTGAGTCAGATTATTGAATTTAGTGATATAGCTATTAGCTACCATGGATATATGATTGAACTTGTTTAAAATTTCTTGTTCACTGAAACCATCTATGTTCCATTCATATATTTTATTATAATAAACTGAGAATTATTTATCTAGATTCCTCTCCTCGAATTGTAGATCCGGAGGAGTAGGTCTAGAGTACCAATTTTTGGTCATACTAGTGTTATTAACTGTTAATTTATTTAGTTGATCATTAAAATCTGGTACTGAAATAATATCAGAATGATCTGATTGGCTATCGCTTTCATTATTAGTTTCAACTTGATCAATAATAGTTATAGTGCCACTTGATCCAGGTTCAATTTTTAATTTTTTAAATTACTTATCTATTGTACAGGTAAGTTCACCATCTTTATTGGGTAAACCTAGTTTACTTCTATTTTTCGTAATTTTAATAAAGGTTTTTCAATTTTTGAATCAGGTTTTTTAATAATTATTTCTTCGAATTTCTGTTCAATCTTATCTAGATGTTTACCTATGGTTGCTAGATAATGATTTGTGAAATTATTTTGTTCAATAATTTTCTTTTCATCTTTATTACCATCTGAAATCTTGAACGGACTGGCAACGACAGATGTATTTTTAACTGATAAAAGAGCAGTTTTAAGAGGAGGATGACTAGAAGAAACTTTTGATTTATCTTCTTTAACCCACTATGTTTTAGTTATAACATTACATTTACCCTGATATTGATCATACCAATCATAAACAGTAATGTTTATATGTTCATTATTAATAAATCATTTCTATCTATTAACTATCTTATCTCGTTCTTTATCTGTTGGATGATTAGAACGAAATAAATGTCTTTTTTCTCTATTAGATTTGGAATTAAAATCTTTAACGAGATTATCCCAATCTAATTTGAATTCTTTTTTAATAACTCTGAATTGATTATTAATGGGAGCTTCAAAGTCAGATTGAGTAGGAAACTCAGAAAGAGTAGGAGAAGAAGTACCTTCTTCTTCAACCGGATCATTATGAGTATAACAAGGATGACTAGCTTGACCTTGATTAAGGATACCTTTCATTTTTATATCCCTAATAGAAGGGTTACATAGAACTTCAGTATCTCTTCGAGTGTGAACTGATGGTGCTGAAGAACTAGTAAAATATTCTATAATAACTGGCCTTCTAGTACGTTCAAAACTTATTTTGACCGTTCCATCAGAAAATTGTCTAACATTTTTAGCATTCAACAAGTTGTTAACGACGGGTTGTTTAGGTATTTCACTAGGTAAAGTCCATTGACAAGGTAACATAATGTCTTTCTAGAGGATGGTTCTCAGGATCTGAACATTAGCTCACTAGTTGAACTTTGAATTAAAACAGTTTGATCTTTAGGACTTTTATTAAGAGCATGAGCATTTATGTGACACCCCCAAATCTAGGTATTTCATTCCTATAAGATTTGGTGCTCACTATTCATACATTCACACTATCTACCCAAATAAAAATAATATTTAAACCATAATCCTCCCTTTAAATAGGGTTACATAAATAAACTCAAAAACATCCCAGGTTATCTAACCTTTAAACATCATACAAGTGCGGAATTAAATTGTTACATTACATCATTATTAAAAGTCTATGATCATAACAGTAATCAAAAGTACAAATCAGCATCACTTGTATATTTTTCCCTTTCCTTTGCTAGTTGAAGGCTCATCTACCTTCTCAAATTTAGTTGTAATGAGTAAATAAATATGCAAGAGTGAGCAAAACAATTGCTCACTAGGTATAACAATGAATCAACATGAGTTTAATAATAATAACTGCCAACAATAGGCTCATCAAGTCTGAATAGTACTCTAACAATGATAATCAGGAACTGGAATCCAAAATATGAAATATATCTAACTGAGGGTCATAAGACCATGAACTATGTCCACAGTTGCGAGTAATCTTTCAACTCCAACTTTAACAGTCATAAGACTATAAGGACTCCTCGTACTTAGGGGGATCAACCCTTCGTATAATGTATTGTGCACAAACATTTTAATGCTAAGCGTAAATTATCCCCTAATAATAATAGGGTTGTTCATCTCAGTATTTAGAGTACAAGTCTGCACCAAAGAAAGTTTGGTTTGGATAAGCTTTCAAGGGTAATTTGAAGTTTAACGAACATCAACTAGAGGACTAGTTGAATCAATAGTGTTTGATAATCACAACAGATGTTTAATAATATCATAACATAAAACAATTGAGAATCATAAATGAACTGATTATACATATTAAACTCATGCTTGAAACAATTATAGAGCATAAATATTCAACAAAATGAATAAAATGGTTAACCTTTGCTTGAATAGTAAATAAGCTAAGGTTAGAGTATTATAACATTAGAAATGAAATTACAGAACATACATTATTTGATAGCATGCTGGAAATTAAAACTTGCCCAACATGGTATTAAATTCAAGCAAGGATTAACGACCATTCAAAAATAAAGACGCGAGTTCAAACTATGTTCATTATATGAGAATGTAACTTAAGAAACTTGCTTAACTATAAACAAGTTAGAATGAATCAACAAAATGAGAATTCAAATAACATTAGAGTTAAAGTTTGCTCGAATGAAGTCTAGGGACAATTGACTTATTCAATCAACAATTGAAATAGAAAGCTTGCTCAATCAAAGAATAAAGCTACATAATGTAATAATGTAACTAACTCAACAAAAGTAAAGAATTAGGAAACTTTCTCAATATAAAAGATAGAGTTTAGAAACTTGCCTTGAGCGTAAGATATAAAATTAAACTCACGATCACCTACACATAATTTTAGAACCACAATACCTATTAGATAGGCTAATATACCACAACATGTTCATTTCCAGCTAACTTATCATTTAGGCACAAGTCTTTCATTACCATTTATATTTCAAAAATTCTAAGTGTTTTACTTCTCAACACTTGTCTAATTGTTCATTACGTATACTAAACTATCACATAACGCGTTCTCGATTTACTAATCATTTTTGCAATTTTGAACTTACTAACTACAATTCACTATGTTTGATAACCTTAACATTACATATTTAACATGCTAACATAACTTCAGACCATGTTATGATGATATCCAATCTGGCAATGACAGCTGAAGCGAGAATCACAAACCGGTATAAGCCAATTTCTTGCCCATCTACAAGGAAAGCTTGGGACCGACAAGCAATTGCGCCTCTTTTTGCCCTTACTTAGAATTAAATGCAGGCTGTGGGATGTTCGAACGAGACCTTGAGAAGGCTAATGAATAGTAAGCGTACTTGATTTCATAAACACAAATTTCACCCACCAAATAGTGATAATAACACGTAAAATAAATATACAACTATCATAAACATGATTGCTCACCTAATCAATCATTTAGCACAATTTAACAACAACTAAAACTATTTTAATTTCTCAATTTTCATGTTTCTCATATAAAACTTGATTTTTGATATTCATCCCCATTATCACTGTGAATTCATTGCATGCCCGAATCATCTCATTCAAATTACATTATGTTCATATCTCAATGAACTACCATATACAAGCATCAATTTATACTTTCACATACTAATTGGCCACTAAAAATGATACTTTTCATGAACATATGGAAAAGATACATATAAACATACACTGTCGAAATTTTTTTCTACTGTAAACCGAAATTAGCATGCAATTATTGTCTAAACATACCCTCTAATCATAACTATATCTAATTACCATCAAAAGATTACATAACAACAATTTACAGAAAGCTATAATTTACAGAGTTTGAGACTTCATGCCGTAAACTCATCCATACATATACATATATATATATATATATATATATATATATAATATGGAGATTATGAAGAATTACCTTCAATTAGCTTGCACAATCTTGCTAAACACTGAACTTACTGTGAAAATTCTTAAGACTCCTCTCTAATTCTCTCTCAAGTTCTCTGAACTTCTTAGTTTTCTTCTTTTAGGCTTAAGCCAAAAACAAAACCAATTCACAAGTATACGCAAACTAAAGTAACTGATATGGCCTTAATACGCCTACTAAATATATCAGTTACACTATTATAAACGTATATAATATAAATATATTATTTTTATTACTTTATTTATTTATATTATTTTCAAAAACTAGAAATCCAAAAAGCCATAAGGCTTGTTTGGCAAAAACCCTTTAAATTTTAAAGAATTAATATATTAAGCCTTGTTTGGCAAAAACTAAATTAAACCCTTTTTAATTTATTTTAATAAACACTTTAGTTTATAATTATAACCACATACTATATTTTAAATAAATATTTCCCACCTTATCAAATACCACAAAATTATAATTTTATGTTATAATTTTATTTGATAATATAATATATCATACCATATTAAATTATTAATCACAATATAACACCTCATTATTATAATCATATCTCTAAATTATAAGTTAATTTAATTTAGAAATTTATCTAATAAAATTAGATTTACAAATATTTATCAACGACCATCACATCAATAAAATATTTATTTAACAATAAACACCTCAAATAATTATTTATATAATTCAATAAATATTTAAATTACAATTTGAAATTTCGGATCGTTACAGTTTAATTTTGTCTTCATTGTCTTATAATATATCCTATAAATCAAAGCTAGAGGCTGAGAACCCTCAATAATTTTAGTAATTTCTCCAGCAGTTTTAATGTTTAAAGTTAAAGCTTTTAATAAATTATGATCACTTATGCTTAATGTGAAACCAGGAAAGCAATTGAAATGGATAGGTCCATTATGCAGATTTGATTCCATAATGCCTATAATGCTTGGATGATAATTAAGAAATCTAGCATCTCTAAGGTAGAGGTAGATACTTGAATTGATTCCTTTAATGTTTAATGGTTTAATTGCTACTTGAACAAGACCAATATGGATAAAATTATAACCCTTTTTCTTATGTTTCTTAATAACACCAGGAGATAAAATACTACAATTTTCATATTCTTTGTTAATAGCATAAACCTTTTCAAGTGTTTGTACATTGTAATCCATTTTGAAGTTATCTTAAAAGGTTGACTGATAAACTTCTCTAGGAGAGACTCTGGGTATATTCTAATCATGTAAAACTTGGCTAATGTTTTCATAACTATGTTCTTCTTGGTTAACTATATCTAGAACAGGAGGCAAAGCTGAACGATTACTAGCTATGGAGTTAGATCTAAACAATCTATTCATCTTTACCGGTTTCAAAACTAAGTTTTACTCATTGTTCATTCATGCATACCCTCTTACCTTAAGTAGACTCATACCTATGTTCTATAACCAGACATTTCTCACCCAAGAGACTTACAAAGGTTAGACATGAACAAGGTGGACTACAGTAAGTTTGGTGACTTCAGAACAAGAGGAAAAGAGAATTTTAAAAGACAGAAAGATAAATGATTGAATAGTTCTCACTGAGCAACTAGAATATATTTATATTTATATATATATTTACATTCACGTCCTGCCTGGAGTACACTTCATGACAGTTGATTGTTCATTATATATATATATATATATATATATATATAATTGATAAGTGGTATTTTTACTCACTTATTGTATATCAATCCATGCGAATTGTGCCCACCTCAAGTACATTTCATTGTGTTTTAGTTGCATTTCACGTTATTTTGCATTACATTTACATAAAAACTCCTTTTGGTGAATAAGTGCAGGAATCGGCTTCATTTTGGTGGAATTAGAGGTATTGGTGAGCGGATGCGTGAAGGCTAGTCGCAAGGCGAGGATGTGCATGGCATGGGGGTACATTGAGGCATGGGAATCAAGCAAGCAAGAGATTAAAGCAAGATTGAGCAAGTAAATGGCAGAGAGCAAAAACCGGACTCGAGAACCGCAGAACCAAGCCGCATCTGCCCATGTAAAGCAGTGAAGACTTCGCTGCTGCAGTATGATACATAGCCATATACATGGGAACCTTACGCAAATTAAGCACCATGAGAGCAAAGGACGCTTGCTGCATGAGAAACATGATCGCGCTTATCAGCGAGAAGACGTCTGGGCTGGCTTAAACCTTACAGTAAGTCTCGTGGCGTACAGCAGACAGAACATTAGAGACATGCTTGTGACCACGCGCGATCGATCTTGATCTTGATCTTTGTAATTTGTTTTATTTTTAATTCTCAATTAAATGATGTGTAATTTGGTTTTTAAAACAATTCTGACTGGTGTCAGAGGGGGACGAGACTATTATTATGTATTTTTCATAGTGGTAACTAGGGTTTACACCTTGGGAGAGATTCCAACAGAGAACGAAGCCATAAAGTCTATTTTCTCTTCTTCTTCTTGGAATTCTTTACCATCGTGGATTTTGATTATTGTTTATTGGAATTCTTTGGGGATTTAATAGTTAATCATTGATTACTATTCAGCAATTGGGTTTGATTGTTCTTTCTATTTTACTCTTATTCATTTGTTTATTGATCATGCTTAACATTGATCCCATAATGGCTTTTGGTTCAATCATGAACTAAACTCCATTATGGGATTCTAACGGATTTTAATATGTAGTTTGGTTGTACATCTAAATTTTAGATTTGTTTTGCATATCATATGGATTATCTATCATGGTTGTTTTACATTTGAGAATGACTGATAATCATTCGTTTTAGTATTTGTATGGAATTGGAAATGAACATATAAATATGGATTGTAATCATGATAGCATGCGAATATGGGGCTAGAGTAAGTCTTGCATATTTTGTGAATCAGATAGGCATATATTGTTTCACCGTATGAGCTAGAATAAGGGTTGTGCTTAAAATCTATAGGATTACAATTGCGCATAGGAATATGGTAATTGGGATGGTATTGGTGATTACATAGAATCTAACATCTCTAGATGCTATGTGAGTTGGTTATAGTGCATTGGATAATGCTAATAACTCTCTTCGTGCTCTTGGCTATCTTCCTGTGATATGTGAACACTTCTTGCATGACATATGATGATTAAACGAAATATTGAATGTAGTTAGGATCCCATTGTTTCCACCTTATATTTAGTCCATTTATATTCTTATTTTTAGTTGGTAATCATAATTAGTTCAAATCAACAATTAAGTCCATAGTCTTAGCATATAAATATAGTGAGTTAATTAATGCATAGTAGTCTAAGGTTAACAACTTTCTCTGTGGGATCGATACTTTACTTACTCTGTATTACTTATTGACACATGTATGCTTGCATGAGTTAGAGCTCTTTTATAAGAACTATAAAAGAGGCAACAAGTTTTTGGCACCGTTGCCGGGGAAAGACATTAATTTAGATAATTATCATTAGTTTAAAGCTATATTGTATGACTTAGACAAGTCTGTTCATTTCTTATTTCAATTTTT
Source organism: Panax ginseng (assembly GCA_020205605.1). Taxonomy (NCBI): domain Eukaryota; kingdom Viridiplantae; phylum Streptophyta; class Magnoliopsida; order Apiales; family Araliaceae; genus Panax; species Panax ginseng. The sequence continues at coordinate 67,080,973 of CM035129.1, forward strand.
ATTTTGTTTTTGGTTACAGGTACTTGTAGAATTTTATGCACACGCGATCATCCAACTCAGAGTTAACACCGGTATGAGGCTAATATAAACGAAAAAAGGTTGGAAATGAGGTGTGTGAAAATCTACAAGCGGTTAAAAAGCACTACTGATCGATATGGTAGATGAACAAAGAATTGAGCAAAGAGAAGAGCATCGGGCTCTAAGGGAATATTGCATGCCGAACATAAAGGAATTACAGTCTAGCATAGTCAGACCAATAGCAATGAAAACACCTTGAAATAAAAAGGCACTATTTAGATGGTGCGAAACTTCGATCTGATTTAGAATGCTGCTACGGATGATCCGAACGAGCACCTATTAAGTTTTATCGAGATTTGCGACATATTCAGATATAATGGTGTGATGGAGGATGCCATCAGATTACTGTTATTCCCATTTTCATTGAGGATAAAGCAAATAGTTGGCTACATTCTTTGCTTAAGCTAGATCGATCACTACATGGGAGGACTTAAGTACGAAATTCTTAGCTGAGTTCTTCCCAATAGCTAAGACCGCAAAGATGAGTACAACCCATATCACGATTCGAAAACAACAACGAGGCAAAACCTTATATGAGGCATGGGAAAGGTATAAAGAGATGCTTAGAAGTGTCCACATCATGGTTTTCCAATTTGGATGGTGATTAATTGCTTTACAATGGCTTGGGATGGCGGTCGAATAGATTGTAGATCTGATATTGCAGGAGGGGCATTATGGGCAAAAGAGCTATGATGAGGCCTATCGCTTATCAAGACTATGGCGCGAATGACTATCGAATCCTACTGACTTTCGGATGTCTCAACCTAAAGTTGCGGTGTGTGTTGGAGGTAGATCGATCACACAAATTGCTATTAAAAATGAAATGAGCGACCATAGCTAAGAAAATAGATACTTTGGCGAGAGAGCAAAGTGAAGATGATTGCTTTTGTATGTGAGATTTGTGCGGGTCACACTCTACGGACCAATGTCTTTATCAAATCGAATCGATTCGATATGTAAGCAACTATAGAAAAGACCAAGGTTAATTCCAGAACACATACCATCCCAACAATCGAAATCATCCAAACTTGAGTTGGTCTAACAACCAAGGACAACAACAAAATCGGTTCGGTCAACCAGCAGTTTCAACCACGGTCAGACAAGACCACGGTTTACACCAAAACCACCGTTTCCACCGGGATTTCCTCAACAGCAACAACACCACACTCCAGCTGCATCACATCCAAAGAAGAAATCAGAAGTCGAGGAGATGATGTTGAAATATATAGCAAACACCGAGATCATGATCAAAAGCCAAGCAGTGGCTATCAAGAATTTAGAGACGTAAATGGGGCAAATGGCGAACATGCTTACTAATAGGCCCCAGGGTGCTTTGCCAAGTAACACAGAGACGAATCCTAGAAGAGACGGGAAGGAGCAGTGTCAAGCAATAACATTGCGATCTGGGAAAGATTTGACAGGGTCTGCAAGTTGCACGCCCGCGAATGATAACACCAAGGAGGCCGTGCGGCCGCGCGAGGCAGAGCAGGAGACTGACGAGGAGAAAAATTTGGAAAATTCTGAGAATCACCAGAAAGAAAAGAATAAAGCAGGTTCAAAAGAGTAGGTCAAGAGTCCATTACAACCACTATACCCTCAAGTACCATATCCGCAGAGGTTAGCTAAGCAGAAAGATGACACTCAATTCAGCAAGTTTTAGAGGTCTTCAAAAAGCTGCAAATCAATATACCTTTTGCCGAAGCATTGGAACAAATGCCAAGCTATACAAAGTTCATGAAAGGTATCATGTCAAGGAAGAGGAGATTAGATGAGTTTGAAATGGTAGCCTTGACAGAGGAATACAATGCAGTGCTCCAACGCAAGTTACCTCCAAAGCTGAAAAATCCGGGTAGCTTCATAATTCTGTGCACCATTGGAAAGATGGATTTTAACAAGTGTTTATGTGATCTGGGAGCAAGTATAAATTTGATGCCATTGTCAGTATTCGACCAGTTGGGATTACCGGCTCCAAGACCGACGAACATATCATTACCGTTAGCTGACTGGTCCGTCACATATCCGCAAGGAATTGTTGAAGATGTATTGGTTAAAGTGGATAAGTTCATTTTTCCGGCCGATTTTATCATTCTAGATTTCGAAGAGGACAAGAATATCTGGAAGTCATCTGGGAAGACCATTCTTGTACAGGCGGGACTTCTATAGATGTTCAGAAAGGGGAACTAACCATGCGGGTACAAGATCAAGAGGTCACATTTAATGTCTTCAAGGCAATAAAGCTCCCAACAGATGAAGAAGAGTGTTTTCTGGTTGATCTGGTAGATGGAAACCACAAGGATTGGGTACACAACCCGAGGATGAATGAATCATAGAGGTGTGTTACGGGTGAAAATGCAGAGTTGCAGGTGGAGCCATTGATAAAAGCCGAAGTCATTAAATTTCACGGTGCCAAGGACAACAAGGAAGGCACCTCAATTCTTGATGTGACATGAAAATGTCGAGACAATCAAGCTAATTGAATATAACTTAGCGCTGGATGGGAGGCAACCCATCAATTCTTCACCCAAGAATTCATTTATTGTCGTTATTTCTTTTTAATTATTTTAGTTAGTATTTCAAATTTATTGATAAAAAGATATTGGATAAGCAAGCGTAAATGTGTGACGAGTGTCAATTGACATTAATTTCGCGATGTACGCATTACGTCACCACTATTGCATGCCTTATTCATGTGAATTAATATCTGTTCAGATACCATGACTAGAGAGCATCAGTGATGAAAGAATGAGATCAAATCTGAGAATGGAAGTATTAACTCGCGCGCCCACGCGTTAAGCCATTCAGTCCACCAATCTTTCTGCAAGTCTCGCGCCAGCACAATCTGATATATCATCGCAAAGCGGCAAGCGCTGACTGCAAAATCCAATGAGATAAAAACATTTTAAAACAGAAGTTTGGATCATCGAACTCTTATTTGCGATAGCAACGGATGCAAAAATCTCTCACTCTCCATAACTCACGTCTCTATCTCTCTATCAGTTACAGATTGAAGCATATTTCTCTCCATCAAATCTCCACGATTTCCTTCACAATTCAATGCTCATCCACATCTCCTTCATTATATAAAGCTAGGGATCTAAATTGGGTTAGCATATGCAAGAGTGAAGATTTTCAATTCACAAACACATTCTCTCTTTTAGTAAGTTCATTTTCTATCTCCTTCAACTATCTCAAATGGGTCCAAAGAGAGCACGAGCAACTTCATCCTCTTCATCTTCCTCCGATAGCCATGAGGAGGATATTGTCGACCACAACAAATTTCTATGTTTGGAGGCCCAGCAGGAATACTATCGCATTGTTGCGAAGACATTAATCAAGGAAACAGGATTTAGACCAGAATGCCAAGATGGAGAGCTTTGTGCCATGATCCACGAACGAGGGTGGGGTGGACTGACTGCCGCACCCATGCAGATTCCAATGAGCATAGTTTGAGAGTTCTACGCTAATGCCAAAGTCACCATGAATGATTCATCTATGGTTCGTAGAATAGAGGTAAACTACAGACCCTCCGCCATCAGATATGTGCTAAGGATCACCGCTAGACCACCAACAGGGGCAGCCAATTGGATTACGGGAGCGCATCAGGAAACAGACTTGGAGAGGGTCATCGCAGAATTTTGCATTCCTGGCACAAGGTAGACTTACAAAGTCGGTACGACCTAGCCTCGCATATTCCCAGCAGCTGCATTGAATCGGTATGCCAAGGCATGGAATTTGTTCATTTGTGCTAAATTACTGCCATCATCACATCAACATGAAATCACAGCAGAGAGAGCCATACTTCTGTGGGGCATCATAACTGGAGAATATATCGACGTAGGGTATTTGATCAATCAAAACATTGTAACGTATCTGAAAGGAACTACCACTGGAAGCATCCCACAAGCTTCAGTGGTAGCCATGCTATGTGCGCAGCAGGGGTGCCACTGGAGCAACGAACAAATGCAGTATCCCAGCCAAGACATCACACATGCCACGATTGCTAAATTTGAGGACTGGACAGATGATGAACCACATCCACAAGGACGAGGATTCATTCTCCGACCCACCTTTCCCGAGCCAACCCAGCAGCCCCCACAGACCGATGAAGCATGTCCATCCACCCGAGCACATCCTGTCTCTAGCGATCGACACCTCCGAAGGTTGGAGCGCAAAGTCGATGCATTGTATGACAATCTTTGGACATTTACTACGGGACTCACCAGGGCCTTGGCAGAAGCATTCGCACAGCAAGGAACCATGCTTGAATGGCCCCCGTTCGGGACTGTCGTGCCGTATCCACCACCAGATTCACCACCCAAGGAGGGTGGTCACGTCGATCAATAGGGGAGTTTTCTCATACACTTTACCTTCATTCAATGCCGACATTGAACATTTTAAGTTTGGGGGTATTGGAGTACTTGCATAGTAGTTAGATTGCATGTTCTTTTAGCATGTTTAGTGTAATTTTCCATGATTATGTGTTAGTAAAATTTTGCATAAATTTTTTAATTTTTATTCATTGTTGATTGTGTTAGTATGTTTTAGTTTAATGTCTCACACAAATCCTTGCTTAATAATAGAAAATTTTTCCTAGCCAATGATGATAGTAAATTGTGAAAGATTTCAGAATATGTTGCATAATACAGCTTGGATATAATGTTTTACACAATGAGATTCATGTTGCTGTTTAAATGCTTTCGGTTTGCACAAATGTATTCACAATCACTTGTTGGTTTAAGATGTGTGTCTTGCATTACTCAATAGAACATGTAGTTTTAAAAAGGGAAACATGAGGAAAGTGTTGTAGATTGTAAGAGTCATTGAAGGGCAATTTTTTTGAAAAACATGGGTATGCTATGTATAAAAAAAATCGAATAGCAATAACGTGGCTAGTCTTAATTCGGGCCCTAGCTACTTGAGTAAGTACGCCCGAGGGGATTGTCTCTACACCTAGAGCCCTAAGGTCTTTTATGGTCTGAGAGTCGTTTGTTGAAAGCTCACTAAGGGGTAGTAGTGTGCCAAATGGATTGAGAAATTGCACAGTCATGTGAAAAAAAAGAAAAAAAGAAAAGAAAAAAATAGCAATAAACACTGCGGGAAAGTGCGAAATTGCCCTTGTGAGTAGCAATAAAGAAATAAACCCATTGTTGAACCTTAGTTTGCAGTGATATGTCGAAACAGTCTATGTTGTATGAGTATACATGAGTCTTGAATTAAACAATAATTTTCTATGTGGAGCAGTGTAGGATATATAATATTTGCTTAGATCAAGTTTTTGTGAACATCACACACACACACAACATCTCTATAACATTCATGAATTATCTGAGTGTATGTTGTTATGTCTGTTGTTTGGTTTGAAATTATGTTCTGGGATCTGGATAGTTCACTGAGGTAATTTGGGCTGAAATTCTGTTATGGCTAAGATTATGTGAGACTAGTATGCATTATAGAGTAGTTGCATAGTTTAGTAGTTGTAGTTTCAGTGTTCATTCATATGCATTGCTTGAGGGCAAGCAACAGTTCAAGTTTGGGGGTATTTGATAAGTGGTATTTTTACTCATTTATTGTATATCAATCCATGCGAATTGTGCCCACCTCAAGTACATTTCATTGTGTTTTAGTTGCATTTCACGTTATTTTGCATTGCATTTACTCCTTTTGGTGAATAAGCGCAGGAATCGGCTTCATTTTGGTGGAATTAGAGGTATTGGTGAGCGGATGCATGAAGGCTAGTCGCAAGGCGAGGATATGCATGGCATGGGGGTACAATGAGGCATGGGAATCAAGCAAGCAAGAGGAGTAAAGCAAGAGTGAGCAAGTAGCATGGCAATGAGCAAAAACCAGGACTCGAGGCTGCAGAACACGGGGCCAGCGCCGCTGCAAAGCAGTGAAGACTCATGGCAATGAGTCTGAGAGGCTATACTGCGGGGAACCTTCTATGAAGTTAAACCCATGAGGCAAAGGGCGCGATGCTCATGAGGCATGATCGCTGACCGCGAGAGGAAGTCTGGGCTGGATTAAACCTTCTGTAAGTCTCACGACCGCGAGACAGAGATACTAGAGATGCCCGCGGCCGCGCGCGATGCTGATGGTGTAATTTGTTTTATTTTTAATTCTCAATTAAATGATGTGTAATTTGGTTTTTAAAACGATTCTGACTAGTGTCAGAGGGGGATGAGACTATTATTACGTATTTTTCATAGTAGTAACTAGGGTTTACACCTTGGGAGAGATTCCAACGGAGAACGAAGCCATAACGTCTATTTTCTCTTCTTCTTCTTGGAATTCTTTACCATCGTGGATTTTGATTATTGTTTATTGGAATTCTTTGGGGATTTAATAGTTAATCATTGATTACTATTCAACGATTGGGTTTGATTGTTCTTTCTTTCTTACTCTTATTCGTTTGTTTATTGATCATGCTTAACATTGATCCCATAATGGCTTTTGGTTCAGTCATGAACTAAACTCCATTATGGGATTCTAACGGATTTTAATATGTAGTTTGGTTGTACATCTAAATGTTAGATTTGTTTTGCATATCATATGGATTATCTATCATGGTTGTTTTACATGTGAGAATGACTGATAATCATTCGTTTTAGTATTTGTATGGAATTGGAAATGAACATATAAATATGGATTGTAATCATGATAGCATGCGAATATGGGGCTAGAGTAAGTCTTGTATATTTTGTGAATCAGATAGGCATATACTGTTTCACTGTATGAGCTAGAATAAGGGTTGTGCTTAAAATCAATAGGATTGCAATTGCGCATAAGAATAGGGTAATTGGGATGGTATTGGTAATTACATAGAATCTAACATCTCTAGATGCTATGTGAGTTGTTATAGTGCATTGGAAAATGGTTATAACTCTCTTCGTGCTCTTGGTTATCTTCTTGTGATATGTGAACACTTCTTGCATGACATATGACGATTAAACGAAATATTGAATGAAGTTAGGATCCCATTGTTTCCACATTATATTTAGTCCATTTATATTCTTATTTTTAGTTGGTAATCATAATTAGTTCAAATCAACAATTAAGTCCATAGTCTTAGCATATAAATATAGTGAGTTAATTAATGCATAGTAGTCTAAGGTTAACAACTCTCTCTGTGGGATCGATACTTTACTTACTCTGTATTACTTGTTGACACATGTATGCTTGCATGAGTTAGAGCTCTTTTATAAGAACTATAAAAGAGGCAACAATAACTGTTTAGAACTTTTGCACATATTGCTTTATCATGTGAGCCTAGGAATCATGTAATCACAGATTCAGTTCTTGAATCTAGATTCGGTTCTCGTGATGGGCATTTCCAGCTATAACCACCTTGTAAATTATTCATGGTGTTTGAATATCCTTAGATGACTCTCATGCCTACAAGGAGTTCGGCGCTGCTATGTATCTTATTTTCTCGAAGATGCTTTGCATCTCAAAAATAATAAATGCAAACAAGTCGAACACATAATAAAATTGAAGTATCAAAGGCCTCAATTACTATTGAGCACAAGGGTTTGAATAATCTATTTTATAAAACATCACTGCTATATCTGGTTAAAGTTGAACTTTTATACAAAAAATCAAACCCTTTGTATATAGGTGCAAACGAGGCATAACACTACTTCTAGATAATTTCACATTGACGTACACACACACACACATTCAGATAAGAGTTTAAATTGTAAAGTGGTGGTAACCGTGTCACCACAGAAGTCGAGGGGTGCCTAACACCTTCCCTTCGCTTAATCAAGCCCCCGGACCTTAACGAATCTCGGTTTCACAGACCAATTAAGCAATGTCACATCACTAGGTCATTGTGTAAACCTTTTCTCGGTTCAGTTGGTGCAACCATTTAAAAATACCAACTGACAACTCTTACAGTCTAATCGTCGACATATACATGTCGGACCTTTTCAAACTAGTTTTTTCAAATAAATCTCACCTAACATGAGAACACCAAAAGACAGTAACAGAAAAGGACAAATAAAAATTTCGATGTCGACAACTTTCATCTATTCCTAATAAGATTAGGAGATAAATTAATTAAAAGAGTTTAATTAATTATCACTGATTAGATTAGGGAGCCTATTTAATTAAAGGAGTTTAATTAAATAAATTGTACCTTATTATATTAAAATATGGTTACCTGATACCTTTATAAGAGGAGTCTTATATCAGATATCAAAGATATACGTAATTCCAAAAGTTGGAGAGTATGCCTCTTTTTACAGAAAAAGAAAAACTAAGGTTTTAGCTAATACACCCTTCTTCTTAAAAATTCTTCTTCATTAGTGGATCACCTGTATAGGCCATACACTTGGTTGGCTAACATTGATCAAAGGAAGGAATCTACCCGGAGATTCAAGGAGACCGCGAAGAAGTAGGAGTTGAACTCATAACTGTGGAAGCTTGTATTTACAAGGGTATGATTCCATAACTTCTTGTTCTTCATTTTAATTAATAATATGCATAAACGATGATCCGGGTAATTGGTTTGTGAAAAATTTTAAAATCTAATTTTACTTTTCTTTCGCTAATTTTGCAATTTGATTGCTACTTTGATCCTCACAAAACCTTACACAAACAACATAACATATATATTTAATCATTCTAATAACACAAACAACACTAATAACCAATTTAGAGCCTTCAAAAGCAAGGTCTACACTTAATATTCATATTTCAACATAGTTAGCGCATACGAACACTACAAATTCATTTCTTGATCAAATCAATCCATTCAACTTGCATTCTTTTCGTATTCCAATATATTAACAATAGTAATCATCAATTTATAGATTATACCCTGAACTCCTAACCAATTTTAGTCTCAAACTAGACCAAAATACACATATTATCACATAACTCCAATTCTTCATTTTAAAACATGTTTATATGAATTAATTTCTACAACTTAATTATAACAACATAGCATGATTTATACATACTCCAAAAACACACTAAATAGATTTCTAAACTAATTCATCCATAAAAATCCAATTTTCAAGGAAAACTAAGAACACATAAATCCTCATTCTAAAACAAGATTTCATGAATTTATTTACTGAAAATTGTTTCTAGATGATAACTAATAGAATATAAACCATCGAGTAGCATATATAAACCACCTCTCATCAATTTTAACAACAAAATCAAAGTTTGTATGAAAAACTCAAGAACATAAACCCAAGCTTGAAACTAAGAATCTTACCTTTGATTTCTTCTATTTAGATGATGAAGGCTACTTTGTTAATCCCCTCTTGTCTCTCAAAACCACAACCCTTTCTTCTTTCTTCTCTCTTTTCTCTCTATGTTTTATCTTTTGTTTTCTTCTACTATTTCTTTGTAAATATCTAGGCCAAGTCTAATACGTAAAAGAAACTGATAAAACATAATACGCAAATGTATAAAATAAAAACTGACATAATAACTCTACTTAATATATCAATTATATTTTATTTTAAATTTAAAAGTCGTAAGGCCTTGTTTGGCAAAACACTTTTAAAAATAAAGACTTAATATTCCTTAAGTCTTGTTTGACAAAACTAAATTAAAATTGTTTTAATTTATTTTCATAACTCATTTATAAGATAGTTTATTGTCCCACTTTATTTAATTAAATTCCCATATTCAAATTTAATTAAATTAAAACTAACAACAACTTAATAAATCAATTTGCCACATAACCCAATTACCACAAAATTATAATTTTTATATTATTTTTATTTAATAAATTAATACATCACTTTAATTACTAAATTAATTTAAAATAATATTATAGCAATTCATTTAATCCTTATCAACTCTTGTAATTTATTTATTAAATTAAATTAGAATATTACCACATAATATTTAATTCAACACTCTTTTATTTTAATTAACTTCAAAATACCAAATTACCAATTATCAACTTAATTAACATATTAACTTAATTAAGTTAATTCCCACAACTCATAAATTATTTATTTAACTAATAAATAATCAAATTAAATAAATATTTATTTAACAATAAACACATAAACTAAAATATTTATTTAATTTAATAAATATTTTAAATTATAATTAACATTCTGGATTGTTACATCCTTCCCTCTTTACAAGGATTCTGTCCCAAGAATCACAACTCAAACAAATCATTCGTCACATTCTTCCCTCCTTACAAAGATTCTGTCCCCAGAATTGAAGTCACAGATCAAACAAATAACTCATGATAGCTTTTCATCATTTTGACTTCGAATTCCCACGTAGCTTCATCGGCACTATGGTTCCTCCATATCACTTCACGGAAGGTATCACTTTATTTTTGAGCACTTGTTCTATCCTATCAACTATCTAGATAGGAATCTCCTCATAAGATAAATCTTTATCGAATTGTAACGGTTCATACTCGATCACATGCTTGTAATCAGGTTTATACGGTCATAGCACCGACACTTGAAAAACATTGTGAACATGTTCCAATTCTGGAGTTAGAGCTACCTCGTAAGCCACTTCACCTACTCTTCGCAGCACCTCAAAGGGTACAATAAACCTCAGTCTTAGCTTTCCCTTTTTACCAAAATGAATCTTCCTCTTCCAATGAGAAACTTTTTGAAAAACAAAATTTCCTACGTCAAATTCACGATTTTTGTGATGCCCCCAAAATAGTATACATCACCCATCTTGGGTCGCCAAATATATGGAACAGAAAATAACTACAACTTTATTATTATAATTATCTTGCAAAATACGAAAACACATATACTATGAGTTTAAATACAAATATTGTCATCTAGATAATATCCGCACTCAAATAAGTCATCATTATAATTATTGATACACTATTTTGTAAAAATAGCGAGGACTGCTAAAACAACTGTCTAAAACTGTCATTCCATACCCCGACTAGTTCCCGCTATATTCTCACCTCCGGAAAAGAAAAATGGAACAAAAAAGGAAAAGGGTGAGCTCAACTAGCCCAGTAAAGAATATTATGACTAAGATAATGAAGAACATATTATCGTTAGCCTTCAACAAATCAGATAAAATATAATGGACAATAAGTTTTAGTTTAATATTCGCAGCGAAAATAATAATTCAATAGAAGAGCTAAGTAGAGAATGAAATCTACTATCATCTATAAATTTTAAAAGTTCATCATCGATATTTTATCCCTATAACATCAATCAATAAACATCTTGAATCAAATATTCTTTTTTAAATCAAAGATTAGGGATTCATACTTTAGTTAATTCAAGTTCGAAAATACTCCATAATAATCAATTGTGGAGAAAAATTCAAGAATAAAGATCAAAACATGGATACAATCAAAGATAGTAACAATAATAGACAACTTGGACAAAGAAAAGAAAATTTAATTTTTTTTGAATAGTGTCGTATACGTGAATAGTAACCCCAACACGAAGATATAAAAATTCCATAAGAAAATCATACTTCGTGAATAGTACCGTATTCGTGAATAGTGTCGTATACATGAATTCAATAGTGTTAACAGTAACAACTACGCCGTTATTTATAAAAATTCAAACTTGTCGTTTTCTTCATCCGACCATTTTCCGTTATAGAGCCCACAAATGGCTGCTCCATCGTATGAATATTCCCCGACTACAAGAATATTCCCTAACCAAACGAATATTACCCGACAACAATGAATATTTTATAACCACTTGCTTATTTTGCAAAATTTGCACATTTTACCCATAACTAACCACATTAATCAAATCCACCCTTTACTATTTCAAAATAATTAAATAGAGGAAATTAAATTTTATTTATAAAAAGTTGTGGTCTTACAACCTCCCCTCCTTATGAAATTAAGTCCTCGAAATTGATGTATGTACCTGGTGTTTCGGAAAAGGTGAGGGTACCTCGCTTTAATTTCTGATTCCAACTCCCAGGTCATTTCCTAAATAACATGGTTCCTCCACAAAACTTTAACTTGTGGTATAACCTTTGTGCGTTGGGCATGTTCCTTCCTATCCAAGATCTTGACAGGTACCTCCTCGTACGTTAATTTTTCAGCTATCTCGTCTGGTTCTAACTCAATAATTTTGTTTGGGTCTTTCACATATTTACGAAGAATAGATAAGTGAAAAACATTATGAACATGAGACATACTTGGAGGTAATGCGAGTCTATAGGCCACATTTCCATGTAGCAATACATAATAATATATGATCCCCAATATTAAATTCCACGTCTTTTCAATGAAGATCCGCATAACTCTTTTGTCGATCTTGTGAGGTTTGTATACGTTGTCGAATCATTTGAATCTTTTCTGTAGTCATGCATACAAATTCTGGTCCCAACAACGTTGCTTCACCCACCTCGTCTCAACATACTGGAGAACGACACTTGCATCCCTATAACGCCTCGAATGGAGCCATTCCTATACTTGCTTGAAAATTGTTGTTGTAGGAGAATTCCACCAATGTCAAGTACTTATCCCAACTTCCTTTGAAATCTAGGACATAGAGTCTTAATAGATCTTCAAGAGTTTGAATAGTCCTTTCTGATTTCCCGTCCGTTTGAGGATGGTATGCCGAACTAAATCGTAAATCCGTGCCCATAGCTTTCTGCAAACTAACCCAAAATCGTGAAGTGAATCTTGGGTCACGATCCAAAACTATGGATACTAGCATGCCATGAAATCTCATAATCTCATTTACGTATATATGAGCAAGACGTTCAAGGGAATAAGTCTCCCTTATCACCAAGAAATGTGCAGACTTGGTTAATCTATCAATAATAACCTAAATACAATCTATTCCTTGAGAAACCTTGGGAAGACTCGTAACGAAATCCATGGTAATGTGTTCCCACTTCCATTTCAGAATTTCAAGTGGTTGTAATGGACATTTTGGCACTTGATGCTCCGCCTTTACATGTTGACAAGTTAAACACCTCGAGATAAACTCTGCGATCTCTCTCTTCATATTGTTCCACTAAAATATATGTCAAAGATCATAATACATTTTGGTACTCCCAGGATGGATCACAAACGATGTGTTGTGTGCCTCCATCATGATTCTATGCTTCAAGTCAGAATCGTTAGGAATGGAAAGTGTGGAGTTGACTCGAAGTATTCCTTCTTTATCAATTCTTGCTTCTGGAATAGCACCTTCTTGTACTTTCTTCTTCATGCGCATCAGCTCTGGGTCTGTGGCTTGAGCAACTTTAACTTTATCGATTAAAGTCGGTTCTACTCGTATATTTGATATCATCATGTGGGTACTTGGAGCCTTTAACTCTATCTCCATCATTTGTAAGTCGTACAAAATGGGTCCTTGTGTTAACAACATCGCACTCGTACCAGCATATGATCTTCTACTCAACGCGTCAGCTACCACGTTCGCTTTTCCAGGATGATATTGAATAGTATGGTCGTAATATTTCAATAGCTCGAGTCAACGTCGTTGCTCAATGTTGAGTTCCTTTTGGGTGAAAAAATATTTTAGGCTTTTATGATCTGTATAGATCTCCACTTTCTCCCAAACAGGTAGTGTCTCCAGATTTTCAACCCGAAAACGACTGCTGCCAACTTCAAATCATAAGTAGGATAATTCCTCTCATGTTATTTGAGTTGTCGCGAGGCAGATGCTATAACTTTCTCATATTGGATGAGAACACATCCTAACGCTTTGCCTGAAGCATCGCTGTAGATAACAAATCCATCGGAACCAGATGGTATTGTCAGAACAGGTGCCGAAATGAGTCTCCTTTTAAGATCTTGGAAACTCTTCTCGCATTCCTCACTCCATACGAATTTTGTATCTTTCTGAGTTTTTTGATTTAACGGAGTAGCGATTCGAGAAATCCTTCCATAAATCTCTAATAATAACTAGGTAAGCCCAGAAAGCTACGTACTTCAGTCACCGACTTCAGTTGCTCCCAACTTTGTATTGCTTCAATCTTCGCCGGATCAACAGATACTCCATGTTTTGACACCACGTGCCCAAGGAATGCTTCTTCCTCAAGACAGAACTTGCATTTCTTCAGCTTGACATATATCTTGTTATCACGAAGCCTTTGAAGTACCAGCTTCAAATGGTGCTCATGATCTTTACGACTTTTGGAATAGATGAGGATGTCATCAATAAAGACAACAACGAACTGAACCAAATATTCCTTGAACACACGGTTCATCATATCCATGAAAGCAACAAGAGCATTAGTCAATCCAAAAGACATGACTATGAATTCATAATGTCCGTACCAAGTTCTAAAGGCAGTCTTCGGAATATCCTCAATTTTAATCTTTAGCTGATGATATCCAGAACGAAGATCGATCTTTGAAAAGAATTGTGCTCCTTGCAACTGATCGAACAGATCATCAATGCGAGGTAGTAGATATTTATTCTTGATGGTGACATGGTTCAATTCCTAGTAGTTAATACAAAGTTGCATACTCCCATCTTTCTTCTTTACGAATAAAACAGGAGCACCCCAAGGAAATGTACTAGGACGAATGAAACCGATGTATAACAACTCCTGTAGTTGGACCTATAACTCCTGAAGTTCAATATGAGCCATTCGATATGGGGTTTTAGAAATGGGTGTTGTACCAGTTTCAAGGTCAATAAAGAATTTAAATTCATGTTCTGGGGGTAGATCGGGAAGTTCTTCAGGAAATACGTCAGGAAATTCACTAACAACAGAAATATTATTCAAATTTGACGTTGTGACAACCGTAATTTTGTAATTTAATTTTAATATTTATTGGATTGAATAAATATTCTTCGATGAATTAATTATTTAGATTAAATAATTAATTGATGAAATTGTGGTAGATTAATTTAATTATATATGTTACATTTATTAAATTAATGTGGAAAATTTTTATTCGAAGTATGTGATTATGTGAGCTTATTAAATTAAAAGAAATATTTAATAAGCCTATGTTATTTTAATTAATTTTATTATTAATTAGAGATTTAATAATTTGACATTATTAATCAAAGAGAATTTGAATTATGTGACTATGTGTATTAATGAGAATTTACTATATTTTAATTAAAATAAATTAAATTAGATAATTGATTTATTTTATATGGATGTGACATTATTTAAACTATATAATAAAGATTTATTAAATTAAATAATTTTTAAAAACCTATTCTAACTAGCCAAACATGGCCTTAGAGGGAGTTGAGGGCAGTTACCCATGGTCGAGTAATCCACCACAACGTCGAGATATTTTCTTTATTATACGCCTTCCCCTTCTTTCTTCTTCGTTAATTTTCTAATTCTAGAAAATGTCAGAGAGAGATACAAAGAGAGTGTTGAGAATTCAGAGTTTTGTGGAGGAGGAATTCACTTCCGAGTAAATTAATCTACGCTTGGGTAATCTCTTCAACCCAATTTATTTATTTTACGTCTTTTAAGTTTCATGAATATGGCTTAAGTCTTCTGTGAATCTCTATAAATTGGAAAGTTGTTATAAGAATATATGTAATAATTAGAATTGTTGTATGACATATTTTATATATATATATATATATATATATATATATATATATATATATATATATATATATATATATGTTTTCATATCATCAATTTCATAAGATTACAACGTATGATTATGGCTTGTTTATTTTAAAATTTACGATTAATGCGTGATATGGCCATATGGCCTTATCGTGATTTTTATATGTCAAATATAAATTATTTTGCAAAATTCACACACTTATATGATTATGCACGCTAAAACGAACAAAATGAAACATGAATTGTTGGATTTGGCTTTATAACGAATCCGTAGCATTAAATTCCATGTTTTTGTTCAAGAACTTCAAGAACATCAAGAATAGTACAATGTTGCGTAATTTAATTCTGTTATTATGTGTTTTAGTGGGTTAAAATTACTTTATAAATGTTGGGTATTGATTATATATGAATTTTAAATGTGGGTATGTTTAATTTGGAGAATTAATGATCATGTAGTGTTAAATTCGCTGAACTCTATGTTCTTCGCGAACTGAGAATCAAAATCTGGAGTTTTCGCCACTACTGGCCAACTCCTCTCCCAAACTCTCAAGTAAAGATGCCACCATGCCTTGCAACACCATGTCTTGACCCCCGCCAATACTACAAGATAAAAGTGGCGCCACAACGCCAATTAGCAGAATGGTCAGAAATGAGTTTTTAAAAATGTTTAAGTGTGACAATGTGTTATTAACTTAATCTAATGAGCATAAAAAACTTGTTAGACATATAATGAGGTGTTAAAATGAATTATTAACATATCCATAACACAATTACGTGTGAATTGAATGATCGAATACATAGTAGTTTATCGTTCGTGAAGTATTAAATTTTACACTAAGTGTAGTAATTGACTAAGTATAGTCATGAAGTCGAGATTAGACAAAGAATAACTTATGATGTTAGTACATTATTATTGACTGGTATTATGAACGTAATTGATATGTAGGATTTAATTCAAAGAACGAGTTTTATTAACTTGTAAACTACGCACGAGGTAAGTTTCTTACCCTAAACTTTCGTTGAGCAAGTTTCCTAACCCTACTTGTTATCGTTATATAAGTTGATTAATTCACCTTTCGATATTGAGCAAGTTCTCATTATTATTGATCAAGCATGTCTTATATATTAAAGTTTATTAACCTTCAAGCATGATGTTGTTATACAATAATTATTCTATTGTATACCTTTTCAGATGTTATTCAAGTTAAATATTTATTTACTGTTAAAGCTTGTTAGACTAGCGAACCCTTATTGATTCGACTAGTCCATAGTCGATGAGCATTCTAAATATCAGAATCCCTTGATGAATTATCCAAACCAAACTTCCTTTGGTGCGGACTCGAATGTCAAAATTGAGATGAACAACCCTGTATAGGGGATTATTTACGCTTTAGCGTTAAGATATTATTGCAGATGGTACTAAAGGCGAGATCCCCTAAGTACAAGAAGGAGAGTCCATAGTCTTATGACTGTTAAAGGTTTCAAGTAAAAACACTTGACAACCTAGGACTTAGTTTAAGGTCTTATGACCCTCAGAATTTCTTTTGATTCTTGTTATTCATTCTTGATTCAAAAGTTGAGCTTTTATATCCGAAGTTATTATTTCTCTCGAATGTTATTATTCATTTGTTATATTGTTATACTTGTGGGCAATCATGCTCACTCTTGCGCAATAATAACATTGCAATTAAGAACGAAAGAACAGACGAACCTTCCACTAGTAAGGGCAAGGGAAAGATTAGCAAGTAATGAAGACTGTTTTATTATTGTGGTTATGTAATGTAATTAGTATTGATGTTTCTTAAGACTTATTTGTTTATGTTTTCTGCACAGATGATTAAGGTTAGAGTAACATGGGATTTATTTATTATTTAGTTGATGTAACCCCATAAGGGGAGAGATTTTATTATTATTTCTTTTATTGCATGGTTTGCAATTATTTATGGGTAGACATATAGATGATGCTTGTATAGTGAACACCAAATCCTGTGAAAATGGAAGTACCAAATTTGGGGGTGTCACAAGTTGGTATCAGAGCTGTAAGGTTATGAACCTTAGGTGGGGGAACAACCTTAGGTAGTAGCCTTGTAGGAGATTGAGAACATAGTGGTGGTAAACTCTTATCGAGTTCTAAGAAATGAATTTCTAAATTCATTAGAGATAATAAAAGACTTTATGTGCTTATGTGTTAATCTATGTGTTCTCTAACACGGATTAGTAACTAAAACTTAAAATTTTGTTGTCAGGATGTCGGATGTTGGAGGAGCTAGTCGAGCTGGGGAGAAGGAACCCCGATTACCTATAGAGGAGGAGCCCCGAGACATTCATGTCGTCAGGGAACAACTTGTACAGAGAGAGCCATCTCCGCTTTATCATTTATTCTTTGGTCGGGGAGCATAAGTGGAGACTGATCCGGAGGAGGATCCCGAGAAAAGGAAGTAGAAGAAAGAAGAGGAGTTCCCACCAACTCCATTGATGCGAGATGTATGATGCACTCTATGATCGTAACGTGAGAGTTGCGAGGATCTTGCTTAGATCTGTTGAAGGTGTGGTTAGTCGGTGATTACTATTGAAAGCGAATGATAGAGAGATTGTGGCTCTTCACACACGTTTAGGAAATGTGGAATGGGATTTGGTTCACGAGAAGGGTCAGACCGAGGATAAGTCAGCAGAAATAGAGAAGTTAAAGAAGGATCTAAAGGAGAGCTCAGAGAGGCTTTCCATAGCAGAGGAGGGCTGGGTACGAGAGTCACGCCGTGCTGATCTTGCAGAAGATGATCGACGTGCGAAGATCATCATGAGGAGACATACTCTACACTTTAAAATGCAATGGATGCGGTCCAAGATCGAGTTAGGAAGTATCCAATCCAGTTTGAGGATCTACCATCATATATGCTAGATCGCAGAACGATGTGTCGCATCATGGAGGAGGAACGCAGCAAAAGGCTATCCAAATACTTATAATGAGGCGGTGATAGTATTAGTTTAAATATGTGAAAACTATTTGATAGTTAATGATGTAAATTCTGATATGTTCATAAATAAAGGAATATTTTGATGTTTTAAATCCTGTAGATTCTTTATCTCAGGATAGTTGATGTAAATAGCAGTGATGCTATCTTATGATGTAAAGACTTTTGAATTAAATGAAATGTCATAGTTTATTTGAAGTAATGTGTTAAGTGAGTTATGATTAAATGTTTAGTTAAGCCTTAAATGTTTTAGAGATTGAGTAAAGATCTAATAAGCATATATTCTTAATAGAAATATGCCTCCTAGAAGAAAAAATCGTTAGCAAGCCCAGGAAGGGTCAACAAACAATAACAACGACGCCAATGCTAACTCCGTTCAGCAATTGGTGAATCTTTTAGCTGGAGCACTTAATAATCAACCCCAAGCTCCACCAAATACTTCGTTTAAGGACTTCAAAGCGATGGGACCGCCAGAGTTTAAGGGTTCCATAAACCCAATCGAAGCCCAAACCTGGGTAATGGAGATGGAGAAGGTGTTCGATGTTGCTAGGGTAAGGGAAGATCAGAAGACTACTTATGCAACATTTATGCTAAAGTCCGAAGCCAGCTATTGGTGACAGGCAAAAAAAGTGAGAGGAGGTGAAGGTGTAATATCCTGGGAAAGATTCAAAGAGATGTTTTTCGAGATGTACTTTCTGGCAAGTTCACAAAATCAGTTGGAAGTTTAGTTTCTAGAGTTGAAACAAGGGAGTATGTCAGTAGTTGATTACGCGATAAGGTTTAACGAGTTGGCGGAGTTAAGCCACATACCAAGCAATCGCGAGCGAGAGGAAGGCAAGATTTATTGAACGAGATTGATGCCTGGTTGTATAGCAAAGTGTCAATGTTCCAATTAAACACTTTTCTGGCCGGAGTGTTAGAGAAGGCTATACTACATTTGAGGTGGAAGCGATGTAGTAACGGTATAATCGTGGAGGCGGTAAGAAGAAGAAGAAGAGTGAGAAGGAAGGTAATAACAAAAGCGGTGGGAGTAGCCTTTGGGGTAATCACGATCGAGAAGAGAAGTGGTCCGATAATTAGGTAATTTGGAAGTCAGCAGGTGGGCGAAGAAGAGGATTGAACCGTGCCCAACCTGCGGAAAAACTCATTTTGGAGTTTGCTTAAAAGGGAAACGAGTGTGCTATATTTGTGGCCAGGAAAGCCACACAACACCAAACTGTCCGAACCCAAAGAAGGGTGCCTGCTTCACATGTGGCTCAAAGGACTATCTTGCAAGAGATTGTCCTAAGAAGGGATCGGGAGGGATGAGTTCAGGAAGAAACTGAGGAAATACTGGTGGAAGCACTCTGACAATCGCAGCACCAACCGCAACCAACCAACCGACTGCCAGAACATTCAACATGACAGTGCAGGACGCAGTGCAGTCTCGCGATGTGGTGTCAGTTATTATTTCGATCAATAAAGTTAATGCTTATGTGTTATTTGATTCGGGTGCTACTTGTTCATTTATATCCGATGACTTTGCTAAGAACTTAGAATTGCTTAAGGACGAGTTAGAATACCCCAAGAACATAGAAATTGCAAATAGAGAAATCATCCCTATTAAGTACGTGCACAAAAATTGTAGAGTGGATATTAAGGGTAATACCATGAACGTAGACCTTATCCCTATTCGACTCGGAGAATTTGATGTTATTTTGGGTATGGATTTGGTTATCAATTATAAAGGCGATGATTCGATCGCCAAAAGAAGTGTATTAACCTTATGACTCCGTCAAAGGTTGTGTTTTATGGTAGCACGTCGCCTAGACAAGCCAGTTGTCCGACGATGATGCAGGCCAGGAGATTGTTAAGACAAGGCTATGTAGGATATCTAGCTTACATAGTTGATAGTCGTAAAGAGAATCCGAAAATTGATGAGATTCCGGTAGTGAGAGATTTCGTAGATGTATTTTTGGACGATTTGTCGGGACTTCCTCTAGATAGAGCAGTTGAATTCGTGATCGATTTGGCTCCAGGAACGGCTCCAATATCGAAGGCACCTTACCGAATGGCACCGGTAGAGATGAAAGAATTGATGGTCCAACTACAAGAATTACTGGACAAGAAGTATATTCAACCAAGCATATCACTGTGGGGAGCGCCGATTTTATTTGTGAAGAAGAAGGATGGAACAATGCGACTCTGCATAAACTACAAAGAACTAAATAAGGTCACGATTAAGAATAGGTATCCATTACCGCGAATCGACGACTTGTTCGATCAGTTAAAGGGAGCAAGATATTTTTCAAAGATAGATTTGAGAAGTGGTTATCATCAATTGAAGGTGAGACCGGAGGATGTCTAGAAGGCGGCGTTTAGAACACGATCACGTCCTCTGATTTTCGGTAATGTCATTTGATCTAACTAATGCTCCTGCAGCATTTATGGGCTTAATGGATGGAGTGTTCAAGCCGTTTTTGGACAAATTCGTAGTGGTATTTATAGATGACATTTTGGTAATTTCAAAAACCAAGGAAGAACATAAAGAGCATTTGAGACATTGAGAAGAGAGAAGTTGTATGCTAAGTTTTTGAAATGTGAATTTTGGATTGAAAGAGTACAATTTCTTGGACATGTGATTGATAGAGACGGAATTTCGGTGGATCCCTCCAAAGTCGAAGCTGTGATTAACTGGGATCAGCCGAAGACGCTATCGAAATAAGAAATTTTCTTGGATTGGAAGGTTATTACAGAAGATTCATTCAGGATTTTTCCAAGATCGCATTCCGCTGACGAATTTGACTAGGAAATCGGTGAAATTCGTTTGGACGGAGAAGTGTGAAGAAAGCTTTCAAGAATTAAAGAAGAGGTTGGGTACAACACCTGTGTTATCTCTTCCAGATGACATAGGAAATTTTGTGGTTTATAGTGATGCATCGCATAAAGGACTTGGTTGTGTGCTTATGCAGAATGGTAGAGTCATTGCGTATGCATCACGACAACTGAAAGATTATGAGAAGGGGTATCCAACACATTGCTTTGAAAATTTGGAGGCACTATCTCTATGGGGAGAAGTGTGAAATATATACAGACCACAAGAGTTTGAAATATATTTTTACACAAAAAGACTTGAACATGCTTCAAAGAAGGTGGTTGGAGTTAATTAAGGACTATGATTATGAGATTCTATACCATCCGGGTAAGGCAAATGTGGTGGCCGACGCCTTAAGTAGAAATGGTCGGGAGAAATTGATGATGTTGACCACTCAGGAGGAGCTAATTTTAGCAATGGAAAAGCTAGAATTGGAAGTTAAGTATCCTATGGAAATTGATGAGAAGTTGTTCCAGATGCAAGCTGGTACAACCTTACTGGATAAAGTTAAGGAGGCTCAACTTCAGGACGAAGAATATGAGAAAGTGAAGAAGAAGATATCTGAAGGGACTGAACCGAGATTCAAAATAGACAGTGAGGGACTACTAAGATTTGATAGTAGAATTTGGGTACCGCCAGTACCAGATATCAAGGAAGAAATTTTGAGTGAGGCTCATAACTCACGATATTCGATTCACCCGAGTAGTACTAAGATTTATCAAGATCTTCGACAACATTTCTGGTGGCCAAATTTGAAACGAGAGGTTGCAGAATGTGTTGCCAAATGCCTAACATGTCAGAAAGTGAAAGCAGAACATCAAAGACCAAGTCGGTTGCTACAACCTTTAGAGATTATAGAGTGGAAATGGGAACATATTATGATGGATTTCGTGGTTGGCCTACCGACGACTTAGAAAGTCTATGACGCAGTATAGGTTATTGTTGACCGATTGATGAAATCCTTACACTTCCTTTCGATCAAAATCAGATTCAACCAAGATCAGTTGGCAAGGTTATATGTGAAAGAGATTATTTCAAGGCACGAAGTTCCGGTGTCAATTGTTTCTGATAGAGATCCGCGTTTCACGTCAAACTTCTGGAAACGTCTACAGGAATGCATGAGTACACATTTGTGAATGAGCACAACATATCACCCTCAGACAGATGGGCAGAGTGAAAGAACAATTCAGACATTGGAAGATATGTTAAGAGCGTGTATAATAGACTTTAAAGGAAATTGGGATGATCATTTACTACTTGTAGAGTTCGGTTACAACAACAGTTACCACTCTAGTAGTGTAATTCCACATTATGAAGCGTTATACGGCAGAAAGTGTAGAACTCCGCTATACTGGGATGAAGTTGGCGAAAGACAATTACTAGGACCAGAGCTGGTACAACAAACAGTAAAAATAGTCAAAGTGATCCGAACAAGATTGATAGCAGCCCAAGACAGACCGAAGAAATACGTCGATCCACACCGTAAGAATTTTGAATTCGAGCCGGGTAGTTATGTGTTTTTAAAGGTCTCTCCTTGGAAGGGAAAAATCAGGTTCGGAAAGAAAGGGAAACTAAGCCCAAGATTCATTGGACCATTTGAAGTTCTGAGAAGGATCGGAGAAGTTTCTTATGAGGTAGCCTTACCTCCATCTCTAGAGAATGTCCACAATGTTTTCCATGTCTCAGTCCTACGCCCCTACAAACCTGATTACAAGCACGTGATTGAATATGAACCCCTACATTTCGATAAAGACTTGTCTTATGAAGAAACTCCTGTCCAAATTGTCGACCGAAAAGAACAAGTTCTGAGAAATAAAGTAATACCTTCTGTTAAGGTAATTTGGAGGATCCCCGATGCTGAAGAAGCTACGTGGGAACTCGAAGAGAATATGATGAAGAATTATCCTCATTTGTTTACTTAGATTGTTATAAGCGATTCTGGGGACAAAATCTTTGTAAGGGGGGGAGAATGAAACGGGACGAATTGTTCGAGTTGTGATTCTGAGGACAGAATCCTTTTAAGAGGGGAAAGATATGACAACCGTAATTTTGTAATTTAATTTTAATATTTATTGGATTGAATAAATATTTTTCGATGAATTAATTATTTAGATTAAATAATTAATTAATGAAATTGTGGTAGATTAATTTAATTATATATGTTACATTTATTAAATTAATGTGGAAAATTTATATTTGAAGTATGTGATTATGTGAGCTTATTGAATTAAAAGAAATATTTAATAAGCTTATGTTATTTTAATTAATTTCTTTTAAGAGGGAAAGATATGACAACCGCAATTTTGTAATTTAATTTTATTATTTATTGGATTGAATAAATATTTTTCGATGAATTAATTATTTAGATTAAATAATTAATTGATGAAATTAATGGTAGATTAATTTAATTATATATGTTACATTTATTAAATTAATGTGGAAAATTTTTATTCAAGTATGTGATTATGTGAGCTTATTGAATTAAAAAGAAATATTTAATAAGCTTATGTTATTTTAATTAATTTTATTATTAATTAGAGATTTAATAATTTCACATTATTAATCAAAGAGAATTTGAATTATGTGACTATGTGTATTAATGAGAATTTACTATATTTTAATTAAAATAAATTAAATTAGATAATTGATTTATTTTATATGGATGTGACATTATTTAAACTATATAATAAAGCTTTATTAAATTAAATGATTTTTAAAAACCTATTCTAACTAGCCAAACATGGCCTTAGAGGGAGTTGAGGGTAGTTACCCATGATTGGGTAACTGACCACAACGCGTCAGACGTTTTCTTTATTATACGCCTTCCCCTTCTTTCTTCTTCATTAATTCCCTAAGTCTAGAAAGTGTCAGAGAGAGTTTCAGAGAGAGATACAAAGAGAGTGTTGAGAATTCAGAGTTTTGTGGAGGAGGAATTCACTTCCTAGTAAATTAATCTACGCTTGGGTAATCTCTTCAACCCAATTTATTTATTTTACGTCTTTTAAGTTTCATGAATATGGCTTAAGTTTTCTGTGTATCTTTATAAATTGGAAAGTTGTTATAAGAATATATGTAATAATTCGAGTTGTATGGCATATTTTATATATATATTGTGTGTTTCCATATCATCAATTTCATAAGATTACAACGTATGATTATGGCTTGTTATTTTAAAAATTTACAGTGTACGTGATATGGCCATATGGCCTTATATGTGATTTTTATATGTCAAATATAAATTATTTTACAAAATTCATACACTTATATGATTATGCATGCTAAAACGAACAAAATGAAACTTGAATGGTTGTATTTGGCTTTATAACGAATCCGTAGCATTAAATTCCATGTTTTTGTTCAAGAACTTCAAGAACAGTACAATTTTGCGTTATTTAATTCTGTGATTATGTGTTTTAGTGGGTTAAAATTACTCTATAAACGTTGGGTATTGATTATATATGAATTTTAATATGTGGGTATGTTTAATTTGGAGAATTAATGATCATGTAGTGTTAAATTCGTTGAACTCTGTGTTCTTCGCGAACTTAGAATCAAAATCTGGAGTTTCGCATCATCGCTCAACTCAAAATGAAACCTCGTGCGCTAATGACAATTATCTTCGGATATGGCATTGATACCAATAAAAAGTTAGCCATACAAATTTCCACTTAGCAGAATGGTCAGAAATTAGTTTTTTAAAATGTTTTAGTGTGACAATGTGTTATTAACTTAATCTAATGAGCATAAAAAACTTGTTAGACATATAATGAGGTGTTAAAATGAATTATTAACATAGCCATAACACAATTACGTGTGAATTGAATGATCGAATGCATAGTAGTTTATCGTTCGTGAAGTATTAAATTTTACACTAAGTGTAGTAATTGACTAAGTATAGTCATGAAGTCGAGATTAGACAAAGAATAACTTATGATGTTAGTACATTGTTATTTACTGGTATTGTGAACGTAATTGATGTGTAGGATTTAATTCAAAGAACGAGTTTTATTAACATGTAATCTATGCACGAGGCAAGTTTCTTACCCTAAACTTTCGTTGAGCAAGTTTCCTAACCCTACTTGTTATCGTTATATAAGTTGATTAATTCACCTTTCGATATTGAGCAAGTTCTCATTATTATTGATCAAGCCTGTCTTGTATATTAAAGTTTATTAACCTTCAAGCATGATGTTGTTATACAATAATTATTCTATTGTATACCTTCTGAGATGTTATTCAAGTTAAATATTTATTTACTGTTAAAGCTTGTTAGACTAGCGAACCCTTATTGATTTGACTAGTCCATAGTCGATGAGCGTTATAAATTTCAGAATCCCTTAATGAATTATCCAAACCAAACTTCCTTTGGTGCGGACTCGAATGTCAAACTGAGATGAATAACCCTGTATAGGGGATTATTTACGCTTTAGCGTTAAGATATTAATGCATGATATGGTACTAAGTCTTGATCCCCTAAAATACGGAAGGAGAGTCCATAGTCTTATGACTGTTAAAGGTGTCAAGTAAAAGCACTTGACAACCTAGGACATAGTTCAAGGTCTTATGACCCTCAGAATTTCTTTGGATTCTTGTTATTCATTCTTGATTCAAAAGTTGAGCTTTTATATCCGAAGATATTATTTCTCTCACATGTTATTATTCATTTTTTATATTGTTATACTTGTGGGCGATCGTGCTCACTCTTTCATAATAGTAACATTGCAGTTAAGAACGAAAGAACAGACGAACCTTCCACTAGTAAGGGCAAGGGCAAGATTAGCAAGTAATGAAGACTGTTTTATTATTGTGGTTATGTAATGTAATTAGTATTGATGTTTCTTAAGACTTATTTGTTTATTTTTTCCGCACAGATGATTTAAGGTTAGAGTAACATGGGATTTATTTATTATTCAGTTGATGTAACCCCATAAGGGGAGAGATTTTATTATTATTTCTTTTATTGCATGGTTTGCAATTATTTATGGGTAGACAGATAGATGATGCTTGTACAGTGAACACCAAATCCTGTGAAAATGGAAGTACCGGATTTGGGGGTGTCATAGACGTGTTTTTGTTCAAATTCATAACATGGGCTAAGAAAGCTTGACATCAATTTTTTAATAAACGAATGGCTTTATAGTTTGATATGACCGTGAGTGATTTTAGTGGTTTGGTTGCTTGAATTCGCATAACAGGTTGGTTAGGAATATAAAAACTATCAACCTTACGAAAATAATCAATTTTAGCATGATGAATGGTTAAACAATCAATCCCTAAAATCATATCAAATGCAAGTATCTTTAAAGAGATAAGATCAATAGGTAATGTGTTGGTGCCAACTTGGATCAAGCAAGATTCATAAACAATGGATGTAATGAAAGTTTCTCCTAACAGAGTCTAAGTAGACAAGTCAAAGTCTAATTTCTCCAGAGTCAAGTTCAAACGTTGAGCACAAGCAGGAGAGATAAAAGAATTGGTAGAACCAGTATATAATAAGGTATAAACTTCACAAGAGTTTATGATTAGCTTACCCGTGATCAACTCATTCGGGTTCCTCACGTTTTGGCCAGTCACGAAAAATGCTCTTCTAGAAACTGCTGACTTTGACTTGTTCGGGACAGCCTTTGGAGTCACCATCCCTGCTGGACTTGGTTTCGCAACAGAAAAATCTCGAGCTATATGACCTTCCTTTCAATAGTTATAACATACCTTAAATTGTTGTGGGCAGTTTGGGCTGATATGTCCCTTTTTCCCAAATTTATAACACACGACCGGTGGTAGTTCTCCTCCCCTAGAAACAGTTGATGCTGATGCTGACCTCTTCGCGTTGTCATTATTGTACCTTCTCTTTTTGAAGTCTCCACCCGACTCACTTCTTCTACTATCATGGCCACGATTACCACGATAGTGGTTACCGCTTTTGTCCATATTTTTTCCACCCCGCTGGTTATCATTGCTTCGATGACTACTGCCATAGGTATGACCCTGGTTGTGGTCCCTCGATTGAACATACTCATTATCTCGCTCTACTAATTGAGCCCTGTTCACAACATCTAAATATAGAGAAAATTTGTGAGAGATAAGGTATTGATGAATTTCGGGTTTTAGACCTCTCAGAAACATCTGCGTCTTACGTTCCTCATTATCTACCAAATCAGGTGCAAACCTGGATAACTCCGTGAACTTAGCCTCGTACTGGGACACCGTCATGTTGTTTTGTTCTAGTCTAATAAACTCTACCTCCTTCATATGATGAATACTTTTAGGAAAGTACTTATCATTGAACAGTTTCTGAAATGGTTCCCAAGACATATTGAGTGCGGCTGGCTGGGTATGCTTCACAGATTCCCACCAGTAATCTACCTTACCACGGAACATAAAGGTGGCAAATGGAACCTTCTGTTCCTCTGTGCATCCCAAGACATCAAATATCTTGGTAATTTTCTTAACCCGCAATTTCGCCTTAATTGGATCTGACTTTCCCAAAAACTCTGGTGGTCACAACTCTTTGAACTGTTTAGTTGTGACAAGTCGTGCGTTGCTATCATTTCCACTCGTATTTTGTACACGAGTCTCCCTCGTCTGATTTTACATGAACTGCAAAAATCTTCTAAACATCTCATCATTCATCGTTTGTTCAGTAGTGTTTTTTACAAGAGGAACATTACCGTCCTGTTGTACGTTCTCCTGGTTGATGATTAAAGGTGTCTCCACGGTCTCATTCACTTCATTGTTAACATTTCCAGCTGCCATTCTCAAATACTGACACAAAACAAGGGTTAATTAAAGAAATTGACATACCACACAATACCCATATATTCTGATCAACTAACAAATAAGAAATTGACATACCACATAATACCCATATACCCCAAGAATACTGTGTAATACCGTGTCCTACTGTGCAACCACGTGTATTACTGTACTTTAACCACCAGGTATTCCAACAGTGTTAATGTTAACAACTACGCCATTATTTATAAAAAATCAATCTTGTTATTTTCTTCATCCAATCGTTTTTCGTTATGGGCCCCTGAAATGGTCGCTACCTCAGTAAATAATATTCCCCAAACAATAAGAATATTCCACGACCAAATGAATATTCCCCTACAATAATGAATATTTTATAACCAGTTGCTTATTCTACAAAATTTGCACATTTTACCCATAACTAACCACATTAATCCAATCCACCCATTGCTATTTCAAAATAATTAAATAGAGGAAATTCAATTTTATTTATAAAAAGTTGGGGTCTTACAATTTTGCCTGTGTTGATCAGCATACTTCTTATGTCTGTCTTGAGCAGCTACTAATCTTACCCTGATGAGTTTGACAACCTCAGCGGTTTACTGTACCAGTTCCGCTCCTAATAGTTGACGTTCATCAACTTCATGACTGTTGCAGGGGCATTGGTCAAACCAAAAGATATTATCAGAAATTCGTAGTACCCATACCAAGTCCTCAATGTCGTCTTAGGTACATCTTTCTTCCTTACTTTTAATTAATGATACCCACTTCTCAAATCTATCTTCGAGAAGTACTTGGCTCCTTTTAGTTGATCAAACAAGTTATGTATTCTTGGTAATGAATATTTATTCTTAATAGTGCCTTTATTCAACTCCCTATAATCAATGCAAGCACACATTGACCCATCCTTCTTCTTCACGAATAACATCGTCTCTCCCCATGGTGATACACTCTACTGAATGTATTTCTTGTCTAGTAGCTCTTCCAGTTGTACCATTAGTTCCTACATCTATACCGGAGCCATCCTGTACCGGGCCTTCGATATCGGAGCAGTCCCTGGTGCTAAATCGATAACGAACTAGATCTCTCTATCAGGTGGAAGTCCTAGCAAATCCTGTGACGCCCCCAAATTTAGATCACACTTGTCTCGAATTTGGTTTGTCACATGCTAACTCTAATATCATACAAAAATCATCACAACAGAATAATAGAATAAATTACATTGTTATAACATAATTATTCTTGTCCCAAAGTCTCGCAATCGTTACTAATACATGACAACTTACAATAAATATAGCTTAATATATCATAATAAATAAGTTTTTCTATAACATAAAAGTAATAGTACATTCCTAGTACTATGAAAACTAACTACTCCAAAGCCTTCTCGTTATCCTTGTCCTTGCTAGAGGGTTCACCACGTTCTGCCTTAACTGTAACAATCCATGATTTTATTGGTAATTTAAAATATTTATTAAATTAAATAAATATTTTATTTATGTGGTTGTTATTAGAATATATTTGTGAATTAAAATTATTAGATAATACTCTAATTTAATTTAACGAGTTAAAGAGTTGTTAAAGATTACATGAGTTGCTATATTCTTTATTAAGTAATTTAATAATTAAAGTGATATATTAATTATTAAATAAAATTATAATGAGATTATAATTTTGTGATATTTGGTTAAGTGGGAAATTTATTTAGTATGTGGTAATTAGTTTATTTAATTAAGATTGGATATGGAAATCCAAGTAAGCAATGTGGGACAATAAACTATATTATAAATGACTTATGAAAATAAATTAAAAGAGTTTTAATTTGGTTTTACCAAACAAAGTCTTAGAGCTTTTGAAATTCTTATTTTAATCTTGTTTTGCCAAACAAGGCTTAAGGAATGATTAAGTCATTATTTTAAAATGGTTTAGTCAAACAAGCCTTATGGCTTTTGATTTTCAAAAAAAAAAAAAAAAATGTAGCGATATCGATACATATATAATTATATTATATAATTTATATCTATTATATTATACGTTATATGTTTCTATGTACGTAAGTTAGAGAAGAGAGAATATAGAGAAGAAGAAGAAGAAGAAGAAGAAGAAGAAGAAGAAGAAGAAGAAGGGAAACCTTGAGAAAACAAAAGAAAAACTTTCCTTATCTCCATATTTTCTTTTAATTCAACCTAGAAAGGTATCAAACTAACCCTTATACTAAATTAAGATGTTTTGTATTTAGTCTTTGTAAAATTAAGTTTTCATGATTGTGAATTTATATGCATATATGGTGTTTATATGTATTCATGTATACGCTTACATGAGATTTTTATTGTTGTTCAAATGTATTCATCTAGTTCTAAAATTCTAATTTATAGTTTCTCAAGTTCTTCACTTAAAAAGCTATTTTGGTTGGGTGATTTGAAGAGATGTTGTGTATATATATATATGTGTGTGTGTATGGGTGTATAATCTAGTATATATAGTCTCTTTAATTGGTTTTAGAGTAATCAAAATCATAAGAATATGTTAAAGAAGAAAAACTTGGGTTTTGATAGCATATGTATATTTTAACTTATGTTGGAGTCAAGATTGATGGATAGAATTTGAAATTGATGATAGATATTGTTAGTATGTTGAAAAACAAAAACAACCCAAGTTGAACGAGTCAAAACGGATCTAAAACGAATTTGCAGCGAAGAATTTCGCTATAAATGTCAAAAGAAGAGGTAATAAGAGAAAGAGTGAAATTAAAGGTTGTAATCTTTGATGTTTATGTGGTTAGAAATGTGTTAGAAACATTAGTTTATGTTTCTGTAAACATATTACACCTTGGGTAGGTTGGTATGGTTGTTAGAAAGGAGTTTGTAGGCATAATTCGGCTTTCTGTGGTGTTCGGGATCAAAATTCGCGAGTTAGTAGAAGGGACCCCCACCCCGGCGGGCCCCCCCTGTACAAAAACCCCCGCCCCGGCAGGAGGTAGTCTGCTAAGCCAAATTTTTTAAAAAAAAAACTGGTAGGACATGTTTTACTAAAACAGCCATAACATTTTCATACGAACTCCGATTGAGGTGATTCACGATGATCCAGAACGAGGACGAATAGACCTATAACTTTTGTTCTTTAAGTTTTTTTAATTTGAGTTTTTTAGGAAGGGTCAAAATAGTCATTTGTGTGACTGTTGTTGATTAATTCACGTTCTAGCCTAATGTTTTGATGATGATTTGATAATCGGTACTAAATTGTGATTTGTGGATTTTAGGAAACTATCTCAAGAAGTTTATGTTGGATTATTCAAGAAGTATGAAGATGTTTTGAGTCCTAAGAAAAATATGTAAGATCATTGCAAATATCTAATTTTTCAATTCAAGGCTCTAGGACATTTTGTGTGTGCATTAAATTATGATTTAATATTTTGTGCATGTCTCAAATATGTTATTCACTGCTATTTGCTATCAAGAGAAATGTTAGCATGCATGCGTAGGAGTTCTGTCTGAATGATACACATATGGGAGAAATAAAATATTTTGGTGTGTATATGTCTTGGGAACTCTAAGATAATTATCCTGAAAGAGGTGCTTGTTAATTGATATTTCTATGTGATCTTTTCTCCATTTATTACGGAATATATTTGTTAGAAAGGAAGATGGCGGTAGTGGATTTTGATTAGAAGTCTAAAAGCTGCATATATATTGGAAATTGATAGTGATGATTATCTTGGGAAGATACATGTTGTCATTAATTACGGAACTAACATTTTACTAAGGAGTCTAGTTTAAATAAAGTTCTATGCTATATTGTTATAGTGGATTAATGTTGAACATGTCAGAGATTTTTTTTCTAAGGCGGCAGTTATAGGCTATATATTTTGAACACGGAACTTTATACCTTTTTGGGTTATCTTTGACATAGTCTATATTTTTGAATGTTTCCAACAGTAATAAAATTATAGCTTATCTTTGCGATTTTTGTTGGCAACGTTTATTATTGTTATAACGAAAACATTTATGAACGGTAATATATGTTTGGGCTATAAAAAGAACTAAGAACAGTGTTGAAATTACAACACTTACAACACTTGAATTAATATTTTACACTCATATACTTTGAAAGCTATTCTATTCTTGGTGAAAATTTTGAGCTGCTGATTCATTGATATATTCAGTCAGTTTTCATGGGCATTAAATTGGTGATATCTTCTACTATTTCTATTTGATCATTGCATTCATTAGTTGAGCCTTGCATTGTTAAATTGCTTATTTGCTTTGATCATTAGACCTCTATCATTGTAATCTTAAATTTGTTTTTTAGACTTAGTGTTGTCTAAGGGAATTTAATCCAGGTGGATTAAGGTTTGTTTACAAATAGGTTCAAGGAAGCATAGGTGCTTAAGGATTGCATTGGTGCACAAGGAACAAGAGTGCTCAAGTGAATTATTGTAATTCATTTTTATAGAATCTGTATTGTAACAAGAGTCTTTTAAAGAAATAAAAGTGAGTCTCAATACTAGTTGGTATTGGATGTGGAGTAAAGCTATTATTATAGAGGTAATAGTCGAACCACGTAAAAATCTTAGTGTTATTTTCATTAATTACACTCAAGTTAATTGATTCGCTAAATAAACAAAAATTCGATCATAAGCATTTTTGGTTATCATTAAATATTTCATTTAACTTATAAAATCATCAAGATATTTTCTAAAACAAAAAGTCAATTCGGTAGACTATATTCATTCAGCATGCTGCATTCATTTATATAGTTGACTACATTCAATAATTTGGTTTAAAGTTTTTAATTTGTCATAGTTTGTATCCACACTTATTCAACCCCCCCTTCTAAGTGTGCCTTATCTGAATTTCATTTGGTATCAAATCTTGGCTCTACTTACTTGGTCTTAAAGGTGACTTGTTGGGAAAGATTCTGACATGGCACAGTTCGGAAATAACAATCAAGAAGGTCAATCAACCAATAGACGTCCACTGCTGCATGGAACAGAAAACTACAATTTCTGGAAATTCCGAATGAGGATCTACCTTAAAAGAGATCCTTGGGAATGGTGGGTTGTGGAAAATGGACCAGTTATTCAAAGGAAAGATGACGGTACTCCAAAGACTTTGCTAGAGATGGATTCAACTGAAACCTTCATGGTTTCCTATGACTCAAGAGCGATGAATACTCTACTAAGCGGTATGGTGCAATCTGAGATTGATAAAGTATCCTCATGCAACACAGCTAAGGAAATGTGGGATACTCTAGTGGTGAGTCATGAAGGAACATCAAAAGTTCGAGAAGTTAAGCTAAGCATGCTTATACATGATTATGAGATGTTCAAACTTGAGAAAGATGAAACTGTAAAGATGGCTCAAGAAAGATTCCTTGTTCTTCTGAAATCTTTAAAGCTACTAGACAAATCTATTCCACAAAGCGAGATCAATCGTAAGTTACTTCGGGCTATGCCCAAGAGGTTTGATTCTAAAATTACTACTCTTCAAGATTCCTCTACTATATCTACTATGGATACTCTAACCCTTTTTGATGAACTTGAGGAATATGAACATCAGTTAAAGAGGTATGACGATGAGGAGGAAACTCCTCATAGGAAAGTTTTAGCTCTTAATGCAGGAAATGAAGAAGAGCTTGATGATGATTCTGACGAAGAGATAGCTATGATGTCACGGAGACTCAAAGGACTTCTACAAAGAAAGAATAAACGAAAGAATATCTTCAACTCAAATAAAGGCAAAGGAAAGCAAACTGAGGAAACGTGTTTTGAATGTAGACGTCCAGGGCACTTCAAGAAGGACTGTTTTCAATTAAAGAATAAAGGAAAAACAGGCTTCAAGGACAACAAGAAAAACAAGGCTTTGGTCACCTAGAGTGATGAAGAAGAATCTGAAGTTGAGGTCGACGCCAAGGATGAGATAGCTCAAGTATGCTTCATGGGAATAGAAGGTGAATCAAATGAGGTATCTATTTTTGAAAATATTTCTTTGAAACAAGAAAATGAGAAATTGAAAGAAAAAAAATGCATATTTGAAAGACTTAGTTAACACATTAATGGGTGAAGTAGAATCTTTGATAGATGAAAAGAAAAATATTGAAAAGGAATCTATATGCAAAGAAGAAAAAGTTTTGATTGCTAAAAATGATTTTCTTGAGAATTATAACAAAGTTCTTTTTAACAAAGTGACCTACTTGAACAATGAAGTTGAAAAATTGACAAATGAATTGAAAATGCGAGATGTATGTATTGATGCTTTTGGTAATGATTCCCAGTCTAAACCAATTCACTAATGAACTTCAAAAGGAAGTAGATTCATTAAAAATATCGCTTGCTAGAGTCGTTCAAGGAGAAGATAATCTGACTGTCATGTTAGGAAAGCAAAAACCTAGTTTTGATAGACAAAGAATAGGTTATAATCCCACTCATAAAACTGGTAATGTGAATATGCTTAGATCCAAGTCGCGTTTCAAATTGAATTATTGTTCTCCTTTCACAACGTGAAAAAACTGTGGTATTAAAGGTCACTTGGACATAAATTGTTTTAAGAAAAATAAGGTTAAAAAGGTATGGGTTAAAAAGAATGATTTGCTTGCAACTAACATTAAAGGACCCAAAAAGATGTGGGTACCAAAAGGATGAAATATTTTTGCTTGACATGAATGTCTCAAGGCAAGGGTTCCTTCTCAAAAGTGGATTCTTGATAGTGGGTGCTCCCGTCACATGACTGACAACAAATCAAAGTTCGTGGAACTAAAAATCAAGAAGAAAAATGGAACGATCACTTTTGGAGACAATCGAACTTTTGATATTGTTGGAAAAGGTAAAATTGGTAATGGTAAGGTTAACATCGATAATGTTCATCTTGTTAACGGTCTTGAGTTTAATCTTATTAGTATAAGTCAATTAATGGACAATGGTCACCAAGTTAGTTTTGATAAAGAAAAATGCATTATTTCTCATGGTACTAACAATGTTTCTCTAGTTGCACAAAGAGAATGAAATATATATACTATTGACTTTGAGGAGCAGGATGAGGAATTATGTCTTGCATCTGTACAAGATGAGGCTAATCTATGGCACAAGAGGATGGAACATGTTCACATGGATTTAATCAAGAAATTGTCCTCTAAAAACCTAGTCAAAGGATTGTCGAAGATAAAATTCGAAAAGAAAGGAGTATGTGTTCCTTGCCAACTTTGGAAACAAGTAAGAACATCATTCAGTGCAAAGAATGGTATCAACCTCCACTCCTTTACAATTACTTCATCTTGATTTATTTGGCCCAGAAAGGCATGCTAGTATTAATGGTAAGTTTTATGCATTTGTAATAGTTGATGATTTCTCTAGATATACATGGGTATTATTTTTGAGAACCAAAGATGAAGCATTTAAAGAGTTTGACAAATTGATAAGAAATTTAGAGACTAAGTATAGTCTCAAACTTATAAAAATTTGGAGTGATCATGGTACAGAATTTCAAAAGAATTTTATTATATTTTGTGATCAAAAAGGAATAAGCCATGAGTTTTCAGCTCCAAGAACTCCTCAGCAGAATGGAGTAGTGGAAAGGAAGAATAGAACATTACAAGCTGCTAGAACATTGTTGTTACAAGAGAGTAAGCTTCAAAGAAATTTTGGGCGAGGCGATAAGCACATCATGTTATGTTCTAAAAAGAGTACTCATTAAGTCGATCATTTTGAAAACTCCTTATGAGCTTTTGAATAATAAAATTCCTAATATAAGTTATTTCAAAGTATTCGGGTCTAAATGTTATATACTAAATACTAGTGATAACTTAGGAAAATTTGATGCCAAATCTTATGAAGGTATTTGCATTGGTTATTCTCATAACAGTAAAGCATATCGTGTTTTTAATATTTACAAATTATGTGTTGAAGAATCAATTCATATAACTTTCAATGTGACTAACAATGATCTTCCAAAAGAAAGAGAAGAGGATGCAGGAAATTTTGAGATTTTCACAAATTCAGTAAACTGAAGAGAACTATTCAGCAAACCGAATGGACAAGCTCAACAGGCTGGATTGAACAATCCATATGAAAATGAACATGATACAACACAAGATCTTGAAGAAAAATTTCCTCAACAGGAAGAGGTAATACACGATGTTCAAATGCCAAAGACAGCAAAGTATCTCCAGGATCATCCACCGGAAAATATTATTGGAGATATAAACAAAGGAGTTACTAAACGAAGAAATCTACAAAATCAATGCGCATTCTCTGTATTTCTATCACAAGTTGAGCCAAAGAATGCTAAAGAAGCTATACTTGATGAAAATTTGCTCATGGCAATGCAAGAGGAATTTCAACAATTTGAACGATGTCAAGTTTGGGAATTAATGCCTCCTCCTAAAGATAGTTCCGTCATTGGAACAAAATGGGTGTTCAAAAACAAGCTTGATGAGCATGGGACAATCACTCAAAACAAAGCAAGGCTAGTGGCTCAAGGATACAATCAACAAGGGGATCGACTACTGAAGAAACTATTGCTCCGATTCTTGAGACTAGAGTCTATCCAAGTATCTTGTTAGCATTTGCTTGTTACAAGAAATTCAAGCTTTATCAAATGGATGTAAAGAGTGCGTTTCTCCATGGATACATCAATGAAGAAGTATATGTCAAGCAGCCTACTAGATTCGAACATGAGAAATATCCAAGTCATGTTTTTAAGCTAAAGAAAGCTCTCTATGGTCTCAAACAAGCTCCCAGGGCTTGGTATGAGAGGTTGAGTAAGTATCTTCTCTCAAGTGGTTTTACTAGAGGTAAAATAGATTCTATATTATTTATTAAACATGAAAAACAAGAAATAATCATTGTTCAAATATATGTAGATGATATAATATTTTGTGCTACTAATGATTATCTTTGTGAGTGGTTTTCAAAGTGTATGCATAAGGAATTTGATATGAGCTTAATGGGAGAGCTAAATTACTTTTTGGGACTTCAAATTAAGTAAACAAGGGAAGGGATCTATATTCATCAAACCAAGTACACAAAAGAGATACTCAAAAGATTCAGATTTGAAGGAACCAAATCAAAGGCTACACCAATGAGCACTTCAATAAAGCTCACTTCAGATGATAATGGTATAGATGTAGAGTTAACCAAATATCGAGGTATGATCGGTTCATTACTATATTTAACTGCATCTAGACCTGACATAATGTACAGTGTATGTCTTTGTGCTCGATTTCAAGCAAAACCCAAAGAATCCCACTTACAAGCAGTTAAAAGAATTTTTAAATATTTAAGTGGTTCTATAAATTTAGGTTTATTTTATCCAATAAGTAATCATTTTGAACTAATGGGCTATTCAGATGCTGACTATGCAGGGTTTCAAGTTGATAGAAAAAGTACAAGTGGTGCTTGTACATTTTTGGGACAAAGTCTTGTTTCGTGGCATAGTAAAAAGCAAACTTCAGTTGCTTTATCAACTACCGAGGGTGAATATTTAGCTGCAGGGAGTTGTTGCTCTCAAATATTATGGATGAAACAAACTCTATGTGATTTTGACATTATTTGCAATAATGTTCCTATATATTGTGATAATTCTAGTGCTATTGACATATCAAAGAATCCTGTTTTACATTCACGTACAAAACATATAGAGATAAGACATCATTTTTTAAGGGATAATGTTTCAAAAGGGTTAGTCAAATTGATTTTTATTCCTACCGAAAAATAATTAGCTGATATTTTTACTAAACCCTTGAGTGAGGAAAGATTTTGTATGTTAAGGAGAGAACTGGGAATGTGCATGGTATAATTATGATTTATGTGCTTAAATGTTTATATCATGCAGGTTATATTTTTATTTTCTACATGATATCTAAGAAAAAATACATTTGTTAGACATTCCTTATCTACTTAAATGATATTCTAGATACATGGGTTTATTAAAGGTCATAATTATCATCGGATATCAGTTAAGTAGGAGACATAAAGACCTTCACCTTGGAACTTAGAACCGCAACCGAACAGTCCCTTTCGAAATTTGAAAAGACACACGCTTTTCGGTGATGAACTCTTGAATAATTTCTATTTTATATCTTCAGACTTCATTACTCAGATTTTACTTCTTCATCATTTATCCAAAACTTTCTGTTTCACTCACAACATCCATCACACCATGAAAACCAGAGCTAGCAATCGATCGTTTGGGAAATCAAACAAAGATGGATCGTCGTTGAAGCATCCTACAGGCGCAAAGATGAAATCCAAACGAGTACAGAAGAAATCCTCTGTTTATTAGTTATTCGATGCTACACTAATTTCCAATGACTCGAATTCTAGTTTTTCCTTCTTGAAAGCTTCAGACGGCAAACCTTCTCACAAGGGAAAGATGAAACAATCAGTGGATGACGAACAATTTTTTTTTCACAGCCAGAATCTCCTTCGAATTTGGTAAATCTGTTTTTATCCTCTTTTGATTTGCAAGAGAATTTCTTTAGAGGCCCTAGTTTTGAAACACGTTTTAAAAACTTCATTGCTACAAAACAGTTTGTGTATGAAAAATCTTTGGATCTCTTTTATCTCAAACACTCTATTTTGGAAAAACTTTTCACCGAGTGCAACATTTTTTCTATGTTGTTTCCTTCTGCTATTGCCTATCCTCGGTTGGTCCAACAATTTTACACCAATCTTGAGTGTAATGGAGACTGTTTTACCACATTTGTCAAGGGTAAGTCTTTATTTTTTACCAGTATTGATTTTGGAAGTATTCTTGGTATTTCTTGTACTGGACCATGTCCTTTCACTCTCAAAGGAGCTTCTAACATTCCTTTTCATCCTTTAGAACAACTTCATATAGTCATGAATGACTATTCTATTTCATCTCTGTTTCTTCCAAAACTCATCGATGTCGCTTAAGTCAAGAGGTGCAGTTTGTCAGTTATCAACTCGGGGAGCTTGCAGATTTTATGGCCACCAGGTTCAATGATATAGGCCAAAGGTTTCATGTTCCAGCAATGTATTCTTCAATTCCTGAATGGCCAATGAACAATTGGCTGGCTGAATACAAGGGTGACTTTCTGGATATGGAACTTCATCCTACAACCTTTATTCCTAGACCACCTCGACTTGCCAACGATTACACCTTGGAAGAGCGATTACATCATCTTCGTCATCGACCATACTTTATCAATCGTGCAGAACAGAGGGCCAATCTCGAAGATATTGATTAAAGACTTCTCTTTTTGCATTATGCCAAAGGGGGAGAAAATGTCAGATTCTGTGATTCTGTTTTAAATTTTTGCTTTAAAGACTATGGGTTTGATTTGGTTTTGATAGGCATGGTTGCCTAGATGTTAAGATTGTTGATAAATTTTTCTGCTGCATTTTTAAAACTGATTTTGTTGCAGGCATTTTAAGAATTGATGGTTGTAATTTTCATATTTGGTTTAGTATGATACTAACATGCAGGTGTTACAAATTTCTCCTGAAATGTGAATAAATTTAGGGGGAGTTTTATTCATATATGTTGTCAACATCAAAAAGGGGGAGAATGTTAATTAATTCATGTTCTAGCCTAATGTTCTGATGATGATTTGATCATCGATACTAAATTGTGATTTGTGGATTTCAGGAAACTATCTCAGGAAGTGTATGTTGGATTATTCAAGAAGTATGAAGATGTTTTGAGTCCTAAGAAAAATATGTAAGATCATTGCAAATATCTAATTTTTCAATTCAAGGCTCTAAGACATTTTGTGTGTGCATTAAATTATGATTTAATATTTTGTGCATGTCTCAAATATGTTATTCACTGCTATTTACTATTAAGAGAAATGTTAGCATGCATACGTAGGAGTTCTGTCTGAATGATACACGTATGGGAGAAATAAAATATTTTGGTGTGTATATGTCTTGGGAATTCTAAGATAATTATCCTGAAAGAGGTTCTTGTAATTAATATTTCTATGTGATCTTTTCTCCATTTATTACAGAATATATTTGTTAGAGAGGAAGATGGCGGTAGTGGATCTTGATTAGAAGTCTAAAAGCTGCATATATATTGGAAATTGATAGTGATGATTATCTTGGGAAGATACATGTTGTCATTAATTACGGAACTAACATTTTACTAAGGAGTCTAGTTTAAATAAAGTTCTATGCTATATTGTTATAGTGGATTAATGTTGAACAGGTCAGAGATTTTTTTTCTAAGGCGGCAGTTATAGGCTATATATGTTGAACACGGAACTTTCTACCTTTTTGGGTTATCTTTGACATAGTCTATATTTTTGAATGTTTCCAACAGTAATAAAATTATAGCTTATCTTTGGGATTTTTGTTGGCAACATTTATTATTGTTACAACGAAAACATTTATGAACGGTAATATATGTTTAGGCTATAAAAAGGATTGAGATCAGTGATTATACACAACACTTACAACACTTAAATTAATATTTTGCACTCATATACTTTGAAAGGTATTCTATTCTTGGTGCAAATTTTGAGCTGCTGATTCATTGATATATTCAGTCAATTTTCGTGGGCATTAAATTGGTGATATCTTCTACTATTTCTATTTGATCATTGCATTCATTAGTTGAGCCTTGCATTGTTAAATTGCTTATTTGCTTTGATCATTAGACCTCTATCATTGTAATCTTAAATTTGTTTTTTAGACTTAGTGTTGTCTAAGGGAATTTAATCCAGGTGGATTAAGGTTTGTTTACAAATAGGTTCAAGGAAGCATAGGTGCTTAAGGACTGCATTGGTGCACAAGGAGCAAGAGTGCTCAAGTGAATTATTGTAATTCAATTTTTATAGAATCTGTATTGTAACAAGAGTCTTTTAAAGAAATAAAAGTGAGTCTCCAATACTAGTTGGTATTGGATGTGGAGTAGGCTATTATTATAGAGGGTAATAGTCGAACCACGTAAAAATCTTGGTGTTATTTTCATTAATTACACTCAAGTTAATTGATTCGCTAAATAAACAAAAATTCAATCATAAGCATTTTTGGTTATCATTAAATATTTCATTTAACTTATAAAATCACCAAGATATTTTCTTAAACAAAAAGTCAATTCGGTAGACTATATTCATTTAGCAAGCTGCATTCATTTATATAGTTGACTACATTCAATAATTTGGTTTAAAGTTTTTAATTGGTCATAGTTTGTATCCACACTTATTCAGCCCCCCCTTCTAAGTATGCCTTATCTGAATTTCAACTGTTACGTATTCGGAGGCGATCGGAGGGCGTCGAACGAGCATATACGCAAGTATAGTTCTCCCAACGATGGAATATGTTATTCTAAGTGATGTAACATGAAAATTCATGATATTATAAATGACATATTAAATTTCTTTGCTCATAATAGAAAGCATTGGCATGACTTAGTATGTGTTTTGAAAAGAAACTTAAAGATTTTGAAAAAAAAACCTTGTGGAAACTTATGTTCTATAAGTTTTGAACTTAGTAGTTTGTATACATGATTGAGATCAAATATAAATGAGCATGATATGGTGTTTATAGTTTCTTGTTTATGATAAAACTTGTTAGACCTTGTGTTAGAAAAGTTTTGAAGAGAAACTTGATATAATAGAACTAAGGTGCATAAATTCTACATGAGGTAGGTTTTGAGCTTCAGAAGACGTTATCATGACTTTGTTAATTATGATAAGAGTTTTTAAAAGTGTTCTTATATGTGCTATACTACATCATTAATGATAAAATAATTTCGAAGACAAACTCCATTATCGTTTTTAACTAAGTATTAAGACATGAATGATATGTGCACTCAACTAGTCAAGCATAACATAAGTTATTAAGCATGTCTTAAAAGTATGAACTATGGTATGTCCATGTAAATGAGATAGATACATGTGAGCATGCTATTAGAGGCTTATTAGTACAAATATATGGTTTAAAAGCTTATAACATCAAATCTTGTTAAAGAAAGTTGTTAAGCCTTATTGATTGAAATAAATCATTATAGAGATAAGTAATTTGAATGTGAACTTGAAAATAGATCACAACCTATTTGATGTCAAGTACGGATGGTTAAGGTATATTTATACATGCCTAGCTATTCTAAGAGTATGATGAGAAAGTGAAATGAAGGTTTTACAAGCCTAGTTAGGAAACAATGTAACGTTACTATTATATTAAGAATGTATGAAATATATGACTAATGGATGTGAATCCATGATTATATATGTAACGCCCCGAGATCCGGTCTATTAGATTATGTTGCAAGTTTCCAAACTTACACAACTTTGAGTTTGTGAAAGTTTTCTTATCCTTCTCATATTGCATTGAACATGATATTGTTGAATTAAAAGTTATTCATTTAAGCTTGAAATCTTATTTCCAAGCATGCTATTAAGTTGTTTAATTACTTTACAATTATCCCACATCGATATTATTGATATTTGCACTTAGTGCACTTGAGTTCGTACAGTCTTAGACGTGTACATCATTAAAGTTCAATAATTCTTGAACTGTGTTAGATACAGTCTGAACCTTTGTTCAGTCAGACAAACATATGAAGTTTTATAAAAGTTATCCAAACCAATTGATGGTAAGGATTCTTAGACTGAAAGAAAACCCCTCTTATGATAGGGGTGTACCCCAGGTATCTAATATAAGATACAACAGAGCAGATTTAAATGTTATACATATACATAGAGTACGTGAGGATGATCACCTCAAGTACTTATTCTGTAGCCAGTAACCAAAAGGTCAATTAGCTATTGATTCCATTGAAGTGTTATAGTTCAAAGTCTACTTGACTATCAGTTATTCTAAAAGCAATCATTATCTTTGCTTGTTAATATTCATATTGTTGAATCCTTCAGATATTCATATTGTTGAATCCATTGCCAGATATTTTTTCATTCTTCATGATATATCCTTATTGTTGTATTTAAACTTGTTGAGCAAACTTGTTGTTCATCCTTTCTATATCATGAATATATTGCAGCTAAGCCCAAGACCTCAGGGAAGGACAAGGGTAAAAGAAAGATGTAGACTAGTGGCAAGGAGCAGAATTTATCTTATGCTTAGTTTAAATTACGATTATGTAATGTGAACCCTAATATTTATTTTAGGGTATGTTTGTAGAATGATATTAAGGTTATCATATCTTGGGACTAGTAACACCTTTTGAATAAATGATGTACGTTTATTATATTCCGCATTTTAGTTATCGTATGTTGTTTAGAGGTGGATGTTTATATTTTATCGTGATGACCGAACTGGGGTCAGAAGACCCGGATTTGGGGGCGTCACAAAACTTGTTAGACCTTGTGTTAGAAAAGTTTTCAAGAGAAACTTGATATAATAGAACTAAGGTGCATAAATTCTAAATGAAGTAGGTTTTGAACTTGAGAAGATGTTATCATGACTTAGTTACTTATGATAAGATTTTTTAAAAGTTGTCTTATATGTGCTACACTACATCATTAATGATAAAATGATTTCGAAGACAAACTCCATTATCTTTTGTAACTAAGTATTAAGACATGAATGATATGTGCACTCAACTAGTCAAGCATGACATAAGTTATTAAGCATGCTTTAAAAGTATGAACTATGCTATGTCCATGTAAATTTGATAGATACATGTGAGCATGCTATTAGAGGCTTATTAGTCCAAATATATGGTTTAAAAGCTTATAACATCAAATCTTGTTAAAAAAGTTGTTAAGCCTTATTGATTGAAATAAATCATTATGGAGCTAAGTAATTTGAATGTGAACTTGAAAATAGATCACAGCCTATTTGATGTCAAGTACGGATGGTTAAGGTATACTTATACATGCCTAGCTATTCTAAGAGTATGATGAGAAAGTGAAATGAAGGTTTTACAAACCTAGTTAGGAAACAATGTAACGTTACTATTATATTAAGAATGTATGAAATATATGACTAATGGATGTGAATCCATGATTATATATGTAACACCCCGAGATCTGGTCTATTTTCACATCCGAATTCCGTACATCACGATTCCATCTTCTTCCAAACATACATCATTATATAGCTAAATATAACAATATATATCCTCAAAACTCAGGTTCTAAAACATTATAACCTCTTTCATTACAAATAATGATAATTACATTATTCTTTACATCTTGCACAAGTGACTTTTATCCGCCACCAAGGATACATAATCATTCATTAAACTATTCTATAGTTTAATTCTATCATTCTATATTATAAGTCTTCACTTGATCTTCACTCTCATTCATATAATGAATGACATCTCTTCTATATATCGATTAGTGTGATCTTTACGGGATCCTTAAGTTCTTCTAACATCGTTCGTTGAAAATGTTTTTATTTAAAACAAGTGTGAGCATTCAATTGCCCAACAAGTCATAACAGTTGAACAAACAACTTTAAGAATTCAAACATTCTTTTAAGATCTCAATAACCGAACAAAGGTTATGAAGCAGCCTGAATAATAGGAATAATCTCGATTCCTATTATATTAAAACATTAGTCACATCCACTTTGAAAAACTTTCATTCTCTACTCTGTTTCATACAAAT
The DNA here is from genome assembly GCA_020205605.1 of Panax ginseng. NCBI lineage: Eukaryota > Viridiplantae > Streptophyta > Magnoliopsida > Apiales > Araliaceae > Panax > Panax ginseng. The sequence goes on from CM035129.1 coordinate 67,125,670, forward strand.
TCCGTCTGGCTAGAATCAATAGCACAGACTTAACAATAACGGTTCATGTATAAACAAAACATTCTCATATTGAACAGTTCAATCACAGAATAGTTCATCATAGAAACATCGAAGTGTTCACATTATGGCACAATGACTCATACATTCTAACATATTGTACAAATATCACACATTCACACATAGACAGAACTTCTCAAGTTCAACATCTGAGAAGTTTTAGAAACTAGCATTCATTTGAAATATGAATGAAGTTAGAAAACTTGCGTTACGCACAACTACAGCTTATTGTTTACGCTGAACTGCTCATTCCAATTCCTATGTATCACATAAGGAAATAACACATACACCAATTAGTCATATATTTGACTTTACGCATTGGTTTACTTAACTTTACTTCTTAGGGTTCACGTTATTACAAACTAAGTTTACGCGACCAACTTCCATTACCATTCCATGGCTTCATGACATACGGAGATGTCTTACTCAATACGTTCATCATCTTTGATGATTTACATTCTTATCTTCTTCTTATAACTTTTCTAGGACTCAGCACACATCGTGTCTCTACTAGTAGTCCATATGGTACTCTAAGTGGTTTCCCACAAAAAACCAACAAACAAGTTCCCGTCTCATCTATACTGCCCACACAGTTAGTTAGATCAGTTGCATGTTTTGTATATACCTTCGCTCTCTGAAGGAATTATTTAGCCCAGCCCCAATATGTCAACCATCAAAGGTTACGATTATACTATAACCTAACTTATCTTAACTTATCCAAACTATTAAACTATAATGTTCGTTAAGTCAAATTCATATTCCTTATGGCTTTCTGCCAACTAAATGACATACCTCTGGATTCATTCATCATCGTCTAAGTCATACAATCTTTTGCATACTCAGGATGATTATTCCATATTCATTCTACGCATTTATACCGTTAAGCATTTTACTTTACCTTTTTCTTATCTTACAACGTTCGATCCATTCGACATAGAACGTCTTCCAAGTTATAAACATTAACTAGGCTTCTTTTACGTTATACGTGCTTGTCCTTAAATAAGCTTCTTCATCATTCACAACTTTAATCATTGGTCTTCATTATTCTACGGTCAAACCATACACGGAGTGTAGGTTCTACCCGTTTAATATTTGCGTACACTCAACCTTCACGTTGGTTAAAGTGTTCAATGCTTACATTTCATTCTAGCATTCTCATCCGACTCACAATTGAATTTCATTAATCTTCTTACCGTTCACTACGGCTTTCATGATAATTCATATCTTACTTACTACCTTCGTCAACGTCTAAGTTATACAACCAATGTACACTTAGAACGTTCGCTCGACGTGAATACGATTCATGAGGATCGTTTATGTATTCAACATTTACGTTACTTGCCTCCTAATTCTATTCAACCATCATTCAAGGTTTTAATCACTTTCAATTATTACTATCATCTGAACCCCATGTTCATTATTCTTTCTAAATGTCAAAGCCATACGGTTCATTATATGCTAAGACCAATCGTTCATCACAACAACATTGCATTCACAGCGTCTAAACGCTTTACATTTATCTCTCACTACCATGTCATAACATCGAAATGTTATACATTACCATCGTTAATCAACGTCTAAGGAATCACCATTATAGCAATCCCTCACGTTCAATTATCGCGACTACGGTCTTCGGATATCGGTTATGTAACACGCGTTCACATTCTTTGTCTTTTACTATTATTTAATCCATTTCTTTCAACCTTCATTAAAGGTTTAATACACTTGATTAAGTGTTACATTAGTTGAACTACATGTTCATATTTCTTTCTTGCACATCCCCCAGTAATTGAGCAGTAAAAATCTCATTTCTGGGCATTACCCTTCATCGGCGCTGTGGCGTCGTGCCCTTCCCTTGTCCTTCGCGTTGTGGCGCCACTCAGTAGTAGCTCATGGCCTGAGCTCGTGCTATGGCGCTGGTCCATAAGGCACGACTCGTTCTGCGGCGCCAAGCATGAAACCTAGAAAATTTTTTAAGTCTTTTATAAGCTTGAGACGCTGATTTTGAAATCTCATAACTTCTTTTTTATAACTCGAAATGAGGTTGTTCTAAGGCTATTTTCTTCATTATCTTACGTACTTTGATTACCCCAGAAAGAACTTTGTTCTGAATCCGTTAACGTGCCATTCAATTGGCTTAATCTTCGCTCTTTGTTCGCTTTACGTTATTAACGTTCTTTATTCGTTCGTCCGTAATTCAGTCATCCAAACTCGGAACTTGTTCGTTCTTAAGTCTACGACTCACATTTTCTACGTTCTCTTACTTCCTTATAAAATGCTACACGTTCGGGTTCATTCTCTAACTTTCTAATTCCCGTTCGTCTTTTACAAAAATTTCGCCATAACTTCGTTATAACTAAATTTTAATCCGTACTTCATGAATGTTTCTACCGTTCCTAACCAAGCAATAAACAACTAACTTATACGCGATGGTTTTAAACTTGTCCATCAACAACAATTACCCTACGATGGTTTTAAATTTGTCCATCAACAACGTTCTTCCTGTTCTTCGCGTGTTCTTCGCGTTCTTCATTCGTTCTTCGTTTTTAATCGATATTTTGGATTATGATTTTACTTTTTATTGGAATTTGATGTTATAGAACATCATTCCTTACCTATTTGACCTACTCATTCATAAAATTCATTCGGATCACTCAAAATCCTTACGAATCTTATACTTCCTTAAGAAATTTATAAACTAAATTCCTAATTCTCATTTTTTCGTTTTGTCATGATTTTAACCATATAAAATCATTCTTAACTTCATCTACTTCTTATCTTCATTAAGTTATGTTTTTGAACATATTAAACTTAAAGAAAATTAGAAGAAACTAGGGTTCGAATTACCGTTCTTCTTTAATCTCCTTTCGTCGGACAAAGCGTGCACTCGGGCTAGCTTTTTCTTCATTCCTCTTCCTCTTCTTCTCCCATCTGGACTCTCTCTCTCTACCTCTCAACTGTTTATTGAAATTTCAAACCAAACAAATGAGCTTAAGGCTTGTTTATATAGAAAACCAAGGCTAGGGGTATTTTGGTCATTCCACCCCACCTCCTTACTATTCATGGCTTTGCCACCAAGTTTACTTGGCCACCACCCTTACTTGATGGCCAAGTGGCCACCCCACATGCCCATGGGTCTCCCCCATGGTTTTCCCCATGGGTTTTACCCATCCGGTGACCCATCGGTTCGATCCGCGGTTTATTTTCTTGGATCGAGCTTAAATAAATCTAACACTGGGCCTTACATTAATTCTTACTGGGCCTACCCTAGGCTTGATTACACATTCCATTGGGCTTGATATAATCCAAGTCCACTTGGATTCTATAAAGTCCATGAACTCAAAGTCCATTTAGACTAATCGTATTCTACGCATTCCATTCTCGCATTCTCGTATTCCCTTCGTATATTGTTCATACGATATTCATATTATACATCGTACTAATCTTCGTACTATACTTGTATAATAACTAGTATTGTACTCGTATTTCTCACGCATAATAACTCTAATTATTATACGAAATCATAAAATTCTCGGAACTCACTTTTCCTAACCCTTAGGTTTTAAGTCCGCAGGCGAAAACTTCATTTTTTCCATAACTGAAATATTATTGAATATTCCATTACGTCTCAGAATTCTATCATTACGCGTTTCTCAGAAATTCAAAATAAATTTTCGAGCAGAAACGGATGAATAGTGCCTATTTCGTCTTTTTTCCCGAAAAATATTTTGTTCTCGGAAAACTTTCATTTTCGTCTTGAAAATTCTTACTCGTTCAATCTAGCTCATGACGAGAATCCTCCCAATTAATAATCATCCTAGGTTATAGAATCCATTAATAAACACATAGCATGTAATAATAGTATTAATAAAAATTCATTTTATTAATAACTAATTCTTTAAACCTAAATTCTGGATAATCCAAAATTCCGGGTTGTTACATTCTTCCCTCCTTATAAAAATTCCATCCTCGGAATTTCTTCAAACCAAACCGTTACCCGGGTTCTCACATTCTCCCCTTCTTCACAGAATTTCGTCCTCGAAATTTTTAGCTTACCCTTCTTCTCAACTTCTCTTCAAAGAAGTTATTATCTTTCATACATTCCCTACCCTTCATAACTTATCAAGAATCATGAAGTGAAAGAAATAAATAGGAATATAAGGATTCCTTTAAAGCATTTCATTCTTTTGCTGAGGGGTCAAATTGACCCTGAACTCTTACTAGGTTAAACAGCCTTTCGCCGTAAACCTTTCTTTCACGGTCAGTTTACAATCACAAAGAAGGTAAACTACATCTTCCATATGTAGGTGATCAACCCATCATATAACCCCATTTCAGGGTATGTTCACCTCAGACTTAGTCATTAGATTCTGCACCAAAACAATTTGGTTCGGCATAACTCTTCAAAGAAAGCTCGATTATCTTTTAATCATGACATACCATTCGTCTTAGCCAAATCAAGTAGCTTAGACCATACCAATAAATTGGACATCAACTTGAAACATTCGTCTAATCAAATCAATTGACATCGGCTACTTCTTTAAATTCTTTTCCAATACATCTAAATGTTTTATGACGTCATGATACCGCACTTTTCACAGTACGTTGAGGACTTCGTCAGTTTATAACTTCATCATTATGCATCATACCATAGTGGGTTGTTGATCCTAAGATCAAATCCAACACCAGGTTCAATTGCATTAATAACTCCATCCTTTTAGCATCCTTGCATCAAATGCACTTATGATATAAAATTTAATTTTGATATTTCAAATCAATTTCTGTCTAGTAGAATCAATTAGTATAGACATACCAAGAATAGTTCTTTTAAAATCATTTGGTTCCAAAAATTGAGCCAATTCTTTCCTTTTTCAAAATGCGCACATTAGCACGATTTCAAGAAACTTCAAAATCTAGCATAACTAGATGACTTGGAATATCTTATTCTCCATCTTCCTTCATTGTCTTACTTGTGACAATACTTAATCTTCTCTAACACCTTCAATGCTAAGTCTACTGAAAATAACTCGTTTTCAGTCTACACCTTCCTATACCTTAGTACAGTCCATCAACTTATCACACATTATGAGTTCAGGAACTTTCCACAATAATATGAGTTTAAGAACTATCCTAGACAGACCATAAGCATCCATTCGCTGAGAAGTTCAAAAACATATCATATAATTATAAGTCACGAACTTACAATATGTATGAGTTTCAAGAACTCATACCTACCTTATTGTTCTCTACTTATCAAACATATACATGAGAAAAGATTCACCTTCTCGTCATATACATATTGATAGCGCGACCAATTCCAATGATTATCACTATAATAAACTGAGCAGTTGTTACACCAAGCACAAACCTCTGCCCATACAAAGGTTCATACAACTCAGCTATCACATGAGTCCTCAATTGAAATTTTACAACTTCTAACTTTCTCTGTACTTAATACAAATTTTCTTGAATTTGTATGTTATGCTTTACAACTCCATCTGAGTTCTTCTTCTCGTACTACTTCGTAGTACCATTCATTCATAGCATTAGCTATAAATCATTCATCGTTTAACAGCTCATCTGTTACTACAATTTACTATGATCACGTGGTGATCTTCGTATCCTTTTCTATACGATTATAGTCTTAGGTACTCATACCTAAGGTTTATAACCTATCAGCTTTGATACCAATCTGTAATTCCTCGAAATCCGGTCTATTTTCACATCCAGATTCCGTACGTCACGATCCCATCTTCTTCCATGTAAGACCCCGAATTTTTTATAAATAAAATAGAATTTCCTTTATTTATTATTTTGAAATAGTAAGGGTTGATTTGATTAATGTGGTTAGTTATGGGTAAAATGCGCAAATTTTACAAAATAAGCAAGTGGTTATAAAATATTCATTGTTGTCAAGGAATATTCGTTTGGTCGTGGAATATTCGTACTGTCGTGGAATATTCGTACGACGGCGCAGCCATGTGTGGGCCCCATAATGGAAAGCGATTTGAGGAAGAAAACGACAAATATAAGTTGTTTAAAAATAACGGCGTAGTTATTACCGCTTTACCTCGTTGGAATACCCCATTGGTTAAAACACACGATGTCTGCGCGTTGTTGCACAAAGAAGCACATGGTATTGCACCAATTATTGACTCTTACGTAAGAAGGCACTACTCAATAATGGTTACGATAATTACTTATTCAAAGATTTTATTAATTGTCATATTGATATGTTATATTGTTGTTGTTTCAATAATTATCATTACACAATTTTTTTCATTATTGAAGCAATAATTCATATTATCTCTAATATATTATTAGATAACATTATTGGCAATGTCTAGAAAGTTCTGCCTCTAAGGAGAGGTTTGGTCACCTAATTGCGCGCCAAGAAGGAGAAATTCTTATGGAAAGCCCCTCTTCCTCGAACCGCACAGTTGTCAATATTGTGATTCTCAAATATTATTTGTGAATAATTAATTATTGATTCATATGATGAGGAAAATATTGATTTTATGTGGATATAGACGGAGAAAATTTTTAATGTGACAAAATTATTGATTCTTTTTCTGATAAAATAATTCATTTAAATATATATATATTATTATATTTTAATAATATTATAATGGTGATATTTTTATAACGAATGTGGGATATATAAGTATACGAGGAGGAAGAGTATTTTTGTTGCAATAAATGTTTAAAACATGTTAAACATGTCGGTGGACCCCATTTATTGACTGGAATTTGATTATAGCCTATAAAATCGCCCGTTTGTGGATTTCGGTCAATTTCAGTTTTGAATTTGAAAAACCTTTCTTCTGCAAAGTTGTAGAGAATTGAATTTTCTATAAAAACTCGCGAGATTCGAATTTTCTGATAAAAGGGCTATTTATTGTGAATTATTGAAGTTTCGAAGCTCCAAAATAATTGATTTTTGGAAGTTTTAATTATTTTATATAAGAAAAACGTTTTTTCTTTTTTTTTTCTAGAAGGTTGGCATATGTGAATTGCTGAAATTCAGATTTCAAGGAATACGTATAATATTTTTATAAATATTAATATTTTATTAAATTTTCGCTTTGGTGTTCTAAGCATTTTCCTATAAATAGGTGCTTAGGTTAGAATTGAAAATCACACCGTAAATCAAGTTTTCTCTCTATATTATCGAAATTATTCTTGTGAGTATTTTGAGTATACTTTGAGTATTGCTATACGGTGAAAGTTCAAGTTATAGCCTATATCCAATATTCCAGCTTAAAGTCTTGTCTTTCCGAGGTAAAGGATATTATTTTTTTTTTCATAATGATATTATTTCTTCAATATCATTATGTCAAATATTGATCTCAAGTTTTTATCAAATTTGGAACTTTTGGTGTCTGAGTTACTATTTACGTGATACGGCACTATTCACGATATCTGATCTATTCATTCATCGATTTACACTATTCATCGAAAAATGAAAATTTTCCTTTTCGTCTCAAAATATCTATTGTGGATACTAGTTTTGATTGTATCCATGTTTTGATCATTCTTGAATTTTACACCACTATGATTATTTTTGAGGTATTTTTGGGCGTGATAAAACAAAAGTACTAATCCTTAATCCTTAATCCTTGTCATTTTGTTTCAATTGGATTCGCTTTTTTAAATATATATATATATATATATATATATATATATATATATATATATTTCATCATCCTCAGGTCTTAAATGATGATATTATTGAATATCTTTGGCCTCAGAAGTGTAAAGATGATTGATTTCGATGATTATCTTTGGCTTGTAGTGCAAAGATGAATGATTTCTGATGAATATCTTTGGCCCGTAGTGCAAAGATGAACAGGTGTTTAGATGAACATGACCAACTGATGAATATCCTTGGCCTGTAGTGCAAGGATGAATATATGATTCAAGAGGTGCATTGATTGATGTTACATGGATAAAAATATTGATGATGGACTGTTAAATTCATAGATATTAGTAGATTTCATCCTCTACGTAACTCTTCTATGAATTAATATTTTCCGTAGCGAGTATTGATTTAAAACTTGTTTTCTATTGTATTCTATTAGATTTTTTCCTTGTTGAAGACTAACGATAATTTGTTCTGTATTATCTTAGTCATAATATTCTTTACTGGGCTAGTTGAGCTCACCCTTTTCCTTTTTGTTCCATTTTTCTTCTCAGGAGGCGAGAATGTAGCGAGTACGAGTCGGGGTATGGAATGATGGTTTTAGAGAGTTGTTTAGTAGTCCTCACCATTTTTGTAAAATAATGTATCAATAATTATGATGAGGATTTATTTGTATGTGGATATTGTCTAGATGGTAATATCTGTATTTAAACTCACAGTTTATATGTTGTAACAATAAAGTTGTAGTTATTTCTGTACCATGTTATTGGCGACTCAGAATGGATGATGTATACCTATTTTGGGGGCGTCACATTCCAAACATACATCCTTATATAGCTAAATATAACAATATACATCCTCAAAACCTAGGTTCTAAAACCTTATAACCTCTTTCATTATAAATAATGATAATTACATTATTCTTTACATCTTGCACAAGTGACTTTTATCCGCCACCAAGGATACATAATCATTCATTAAACTATTCTATAGTTTAATTCTATCATTCTATATTACAAGTCTTCACTTGATCTTCACTCTCATTCATATAATGAATGACATCTCTTCTATATACCGATTAGTGTGATCTTTACGGGATCCTTAAGTTCTTCTAACATCGTTCGTTGAAAATGTTTTTATTTAAAGCAAGTGTGAGCATTCAATTGCCCAACAAGTCATAATAGTTGAACAAACAACTTTAAGAATTCAAAAATTCTTTTAAGACCTCAATAACCGAACAAAGGTTATGAAGCAGCCTGAATAATAGGAATAATCTTGATTCCTATCATATTAAAACATTAGTCACATCCACTTTGAAAAACTTTCATTCTCTACTCTCTTTTATACACATTCTGTCTGGCTAGAATCAATAGCACAGACTTAACAAAAACGGTTCATGTATAAACAGAATATTCTCATATTAAATAGTTCAATCACAGAATAGTTCATCATAGAAACATCAAAGTGTTCACATTGTGGCACAAGGACTCATACATTCTAACACATTGTACAAATATCACACATTCACACATAGACAGAACTTCTCAAGTTCAACATCTGAGATGTTTAGAAACTAGCATTCATTTGAAATATGAATGAAGTTGGGAAACTTTCCTTACACACAGCTACAACTTATTGTTTACGCTGAACTGCTCATTCCAATTCCTATGTAGCACATAAGGAAATAACACATAAACCAATTAGTCATATATTTGACTTTACGCATTGGTTTACTTAACTTTACTTCTTAGGGTTCACGTTCTTATAAACTAAGTTTACGCGACAAACTTCCATTACCATTCCACGGCTTCATGACATACGGAGATGTGTTACTCAATATGTTCATCATCTTTGATGATTTACATTCTTATCTTCTTCTTATAACTTTTCTAGGACTCAACACACATCTTGTCTCCACTAGTAGTCCATATGGTACTCTGAGTGGTTTCCCACAAACAACCAACAAATAAGTTCCCGTCTCATCTACACTGCCCACACAGTGAGTTTGATCGGTTGCCAGTTTTGTATATACCTTCACTCTCTGAAGGAATTGTATTATCGTTTAATGATATAAAATTAGTGGTTGAATGTGTTATTAACTACCGAAGTCGAGAATTAAATTTTATGAATTTTGGGGTCGTTACATTAACTGAAAGTTTTAAGGGAAGCAAGGATGAGCAACAATTTTGCTCAGCAAGTAATATCGCAATAGTGAAAAGTCATATACAGAGTTTAATCTTCAAGGGTATGACGATCAATAAAATTCTGGGATTATCGACTCAATAAGGGTCGATATGGACTGAAAGATATCAATAATATTCAACGTTTATTCAATTCAAGATTTCAAAGTAATGAATACTGAGCAGTCACTAAGGACTATGAACTTCTACTAGAATTAATAGTAATAAACTGATAATCCATCAAAATGAGTACAACAGATGATCAGCATAAAGTACCGTATGTCATGCATAACATTTAATCACACTCATGTGCGCACGTCGGTCTCCCGACAAATATATAATTCCCTTTCCAAGAGGGTTGTTCATCTCAGTTATAAGAGTCTGCACCAAGTTAATTTGGTTTGGATATCTTTTGATCATATACCAATATTCTAGCCGAATCAATGGCTTAGATAATTTTCTTTAAAAATATATACATAAGCAATTATCATGTCTAAACTACGAATTAGTAAGTCATAAGATATGAATTATACATTTAAAGATTTACTTGTACAATTAATAATAGTACAAGCTCAAGTAATGCTCAATAAAGAGTAGGGTTCGAGTACTTGCACAATATTCAAAGTTGTGTAACTTAGGAAACTTGCCTTTCGCGTTGATTACAAACTTATAGCTTATTAGCACCCAACAAACTATATTATCCTATTTATGTATAAACACATTAGTTATACAAGTTCAATATGTACACCTACTACTTTAATTTGCGATGATACACAAGTGTAATTCATCGATACTAAACATATATTACTAGTCTTCTCTTAGTCATATGATCTCATATACATGTCATCACATAGCACGAAAATTAGTTTCTAATAAACTATTACATTAAAAGAGCATAGTTTGCTATCACATTTTGACTTAAGGTTGTAAATACTTATTCACATAGGATTATTTCATTAACATGCTTATTGATACATGAATATTGCACTGGACATGTACTACTGATTAAGGTAATAATATAGATATGCAAGCATCCTCAAACTAACAGTAGAAAATAGATCTCACTGCAGGGTGGTGCGACCGCGCTTGGTTTGTACTAAGGAGTGGTGCGGTCGCGCTGCTCCTAGTGCAAACTAAGACATGGCTTCTCCTGCAGAAAGCTAGTGTACACCCGACTTGCACATATATGAATAATCATGCACAACAAACATGTTAGTAAATGGATAACTAAGTTTAACCCTACATCATAACATTAACATAGGTCATTATCCATTCTCATTTAATCAAGACTTTAAGTGTTAAATTCATAATTTCTCTTACGTTTAGCCGTTGTACACATGCTACGTGGTCAATAGATCTCAACTATACATGTTTGCTTTAGTTAAATCATGTATTTCCAGTTATCAAGTTTCACAATGCATATAATTAACTAAGCATTAATGTTAATAATGTTTACATGCATGACACACCTAATCATAATGTCACATACTAGAATACTTGCAACGTAGTTATTGACAAAACTAGTTTTCAAGGTTGCTTGTGAAAATCTCATGTTAAGCCTTCAAGCATGCTAAGTCACTTCACTTACTATACATCATATTCTTATATATACATGTTAGACCACATAGACATGCTCACAAGTTCTTAACTCAAAGGGTATATAGTTTATCAAGTTCGTTTTTAAAACTTTAAGTATCCATTAGAAAAATTTATTTAACCATGCAAGATAAGTCCACATACTCTAAATCATGCTTTCATAATCACATAATAGATCACATAGGCATGTTTTTAAAGTTTAAAACTTAGTATATGCAAAGTTCATGTACACATATCTAGTATAGTCTTTTACTTGAAAACTTATTGCAAATCGTGCTAGGATAGTCTATATTATCTTTAACCTTATAGCTAACATATTGTCACATGTCAAGACATATCAGAACGTAATACACTCGCACCTAAGGTCAGAACAAGTTTTGCAAAAGGTTTATCAAAACTAGTTTCCAACCCTTCAAGTTTTCTTTGAATGTTCATACTAAAATAAGCTAAGGTAACTTACTATGTTCAAAAAAACATCTAACCACATGATACGGTCATTCACATCCATAACCAAACTATCATAACATGCTCAGAATAATACAAACTCAACAAAGTAGTATCCATGACTTGCAATTGGCACGGCCGTGCGGTCATGTACTACAGAAGTGGTGCGGCCGCGCCACTTCGAGCAGAATCAAAAATTTATGGCTCTACTTCTTCAGAGCCTCATCACATATAATGCTAAACCTACAACCAAACCAACTACCATGCTCCTAAACATATATACAAACTCAAACAACACAATGTCATGCTATTCTATATCAATTAACAGAGAATTCAAACAATTGTAAGATTTTGACAAAACTCAAACTCAAGAACACAAACAGAATTTATACCTATTTGAAGATTAATTTGATTCCTCAAAGAACTAATTATAGTCCCTCAATGCTCAGCAACACTCACTCTCTTTCTACACTTATCAAAAAAAAAATTCAAGCAACTGAGAATGAGAAGCATTTGGATGCTATTTATAGAGAATTGGTTACCCATTTTATAGCTTTGCACCAAGGTTTAAATCAGTGGAAAATGAAAGGAAACAATGGGTATAAAAGAGTTGGCCAACTGCCAATTTATAGCCATCATCACAGCACATTGCTAGGAAGCTGGAGTTTACGCAATAAAGAAGATAGGCAACTGTGCAGCACTGTTTGGGACACTTAAAATGGGACGCGATTTTTAATTCTCAGCAACGTGATTATAATGCTCAGTTTGGTTCCTTGAACTACCAAAATGTAATTTTAATGTGTTAATGCTACTACAATATGGAAAGCTAGGGATTATTTATGTATCCACATTATATAATCCATGTACATTAGTCTAGTCCAATTAATATTCATAAAATGTATGGACTCAATTTAATTGGTCATTATTAATTCAATGTCTCCTTAAAACTTTATTATTCCAATTAAACTTTATTATTTACAACATGCTTATATATTGATCAATTCGTAATCAATATTTCGCTTCAAGACTATATAGGATTATCCTCGACGGAATATTCCGTCGTAAATAAGCCTTTTTGTTGTAGTGTAATTTGAAATTCTTTGATAGTACATCTTTAATGTTCCCACACATACTTATTGTCACATAAGCAATTATTTATGTAACCTATAATTTCTTCCACTTTACTATATAATTTTATATATTATATAGTTACCACATGGTGTCACACTACACATTCTTTTTAATGTAGTTACTAAATATTACTACATACCTTGCACACATCAATTAATTGAGCAATATAATTCTAATTATGTGAGTTACTTTACCCATTAGTATTCGATTATTCATAATAACAATTAATTAATAATATAATATTAATTAAATATTCACTTCTTAATTTATTCATTCCTTAATTAACTTAAACCACTTAAATTTTCATTCTCAGGCCACACAAGGCATTCCACAATTCTCATCATAAACTCCACATTTTTCTCATTTCTTATAAATTCAATTTAAATTAATTGAATTACTCATCTCACAACACATCAATATTTATATTGAAATAAATATTGATTTTCTTATTATATCAAAATAATTATTTATTCATGAAATTTACGGTTCTTACATCCCCCCCCCCCCTTGTAAAAATTTCGTCCTCAAAATTTTACAAGGTTACACAAATAGGTAATGGTAGTCCCTTCGCATCTTATCTTCTAATTCCCACATGGCCTCCTCGGCATCGTGGTTTCGCCAAAGTACTTTTACAGAAGAAATACTTTTATTTCTTAACGTCTGTTCTTTCCTATCAAATATCTGGACAGTAATTTCTTCATATGCCAGATTTTTCTCCACTTGAATGGGCTCGTAGGAAATCATGTGTTTGTGGTCAGGCTTGTTCGGATACAACATAGAAATATGAAACACATTGTGTATGTGCTCCAATTCAGGTGGTAATGCAACTTTGTACGCCACTTCGCCCACTCATTTTAATATCTTGAATGGTCTTATGAATCTCAGACTCAATTTTCCATTCTTACCGAATCGTATTTTTCCCTTCCAAGGAGATACTTTTAAGAAAATGTAACTTCTGACTTCAAAGTCGCGATCTAACGATGCAAATCTACGTACTCCTTCTAGCGATCTTGTGCAGCTACTAGTCTAGCTCTTAACAATGTCACCACCTCTGCGATTTGTTGCACTAACTCTGGTCCCAACATTTTTCGTTCGTCGACTTCATCCCAATAAAATTTTTATAACTCATTTCTGGAATAAAATAATTTATATTCCTATGCCAAATCATTACATCATATGATTATCCCTAGCATACTTCTATAAATGATAAAATATATCCCCTAATTTCACAAAAGACGGGGGCAATCACTAATATACTACCCCTCTAACATTTTTCAAAAGTTTGGGATTTACAACTATCTCACATCTTACACAAAAGACTAAGATTACAACAACAGATTATACATCACATAATGAAATACTACGACTACCAAATTCCTAACACCTAGATCTCATTCTACCATTCCTCGCTCCACAGCACTCTTGTACTCTGTCTGGGTTATGTGCGCCACCAAATCTTGGCTTATGGTATGTCGGGTCTGTCCCTGCTCCGTTGGGTAATGATATTCCCCATTAATCAATCTCTCCATGGTCGTGCGCAAAACATAGCCCATCTTGTTCATCTTCCTTCTCTTGCATCTCACCTCATCTTCTAAGTCGTTAGCCAGATCATTAGCTTCTTGTTGGGTAAAATCTAATTACGCACAACACGCAAGTATACGTGGTCAACAAGTAATACAGTGAAAGTAGAGTATCGTTCCCATGAGAAATTATTAATATAAATTACCAAATATTAAATCCTAACCAAAGTAATCTTATTTAAACAAACAATTTAATGTTATAAATTAAATTATCTAATTACATTAATTCTAATTATCACTAATTACAAATTATATTATGGAGATTCAAGATCACAACTTCATTTATTGCTTCATTTAAGTTAACACACTTCTCATCAATTATTCTCTATCCTGAATTGTTAACCAAGAACACTAAAGCAGATAAAACCACCTCTCGATGCATAATATCCATACTCACTTAAATCCACGATTGATAGAATTAAGCAAGACATCCTAATTAACTAATCCACTATATCTCTATGTGAATTACAATTAAAAAGGATTTAAAGCACATGTAACGACCCCAAAATTCATACAATTTAATTCTCAACTTTGGTCGTTAATAATACATTCAGCCTCTAATTTTACATCATTAAAGAATAATACAACCATTGAAATTTGTGGAATAATTTAAACTTTTATACATTTCCTTCTTTATTGCCCTAAATCGCAACCTTTACATTACATCTCTTCTTTTCAAATTTATATCATGAATCGTTACAACAAAATGACTAAACAAAGTCTTACATCATAAATAGGTATCCATAAACACCGGATAACTCAACTTACAATTCAACAACATGTTATATTCAAAATATTAAATACATTTCCCATAAAACATAAGCAATCTTCGTGAATACAGATCTCTATAATTCACGTACCACATATCCTTACCTTAAATCTTTAACTCAAAAAAAGTGGTTATTTGCAAGGTTGAGCTCGACACAAACCAAAGAAAATCTAACAGTTTTCATGCATCACGTAGCACATAATAACATGCTCAAAATATATCTCATAAACATCAGACAAACATAACATACATGCTACAATTCATATAACAATTATAAAGATTGAGTTCCTTACTCAATCAGCATGCTTTAGTCAAACAACGTAGTCATAAATTGACTTTAACATTTCATAAATTCAACATATATTTAACACATCATGCTCTTTGCAATAAAGATTTAAAACAATCAAATTCACATAGCAAATAGGAACTGAAAGACTTGCCTTGATTGTTGTTTACCAATAATAGTTTAACAGCTTACAGTTATCTGTACTTCATGTGCCCTACACAATTATATAATCATTCACATCAACTATTAGTCACCTAGCAACGCATAATAGTTGTAATGTAAACTTTAATCTACAACCTATAACTCTTCCTATTAATTAATACACAATGTTCAATTTGATTGTGTTCACTTTAGACTTATAACTCACTATATTTCTTCTTAGTCAAACTCGAAATTCATTCAAGTGCTTAAGTCTTGCTAGGACTACTTATTGGTTTTATATTAAATCCATTACATATCTTATAATATTCATTTCAATTGAATTGAAATACTTTTTAAGTTCATTAACACTTGAGACGGTGTTTCGACGTTCATTCATTACACGCTCGATTTGTTCCATCATGTGTGCTTAGTACGCTTATACAACTTATCTAATACATCATTTATTAATGTTAAGCATCATTATATTTACTAATACTCATGTTTTATAACTTAGGACAACATATTTTATCTTCAGGAGCACTACATTTTCATAGGTGCATTCCCAACGCCCTCTGATTGCCTCCTAATACATATCAGTCCGACAAATGACCATTTTAACCCCTGTTTCCAACCTCAAATTGAAAACCTTAAAGAATGAAACTTGTAGGTCTATTCGTCCTCTTTCCGGATCATCTTGAATCACCTCAATCGGAGTTCGTATGAAAAGGTTATGGCCGTTTTACTATAGGAGGGCAAATTGTCTCCACCTGCACCACAATTCCAAATAATACCGCGAGATGAGCAGCAGGGGCGCGAATTCCAGTGCCGAGGCGTGAACTTCTAGTCTATTTTTGGCGCTGAGGCGCGAAATTTTGCGTGGGGCGCGAAATTTGGCGTTAGGGCTCCGAATTACTAAACACCCAACCACGAAGAATAGAATAACTAAATTCTGGACTAATTACTACTATTAACATCTAAATTAAGACGTACAATGTATATAGATTGCTCATAAATATTTACTTATCATACATATACCAATTTTAAAGCAATCAAACAATAATTTTAGAAAATTTAAATCCTTGAAACCATATTTTAAAGCCCAAAACTCCATGTTTGATATTTCCTTGACACAGTGACACTAAAAATGCTAATGAGAAACCAATTTAATGCTTTTAAACTATGTTCTTTGTAATTCTTAACAAACTAATTAACATAGCCATAGTTCAATTTCACAGATCAGCTCAAAATTCAATACTAATTTTTTTGTTATCCTACAAAACACGTTCATACATGTGTTCACTGTAAAACCAATTTCTTTTCTTGTAGACTTAATTTAGCATACAATCTTATCTATATGTTAAGCATACAACCACATATATATATATATATATGCTAGTATAACCATCAAAATTGCAAATACACATAATTTCCTAACCAATTATAAAATCATGGTTTTACAGAAAGTTTGTAAAGAACTTTATGTTACCGTCAAATTCAAAAACACAGAGACTTAGAGATTATAACGTAAAACATATATGGTAAGGTTATGTAACATACCTTTTTTTTGCTTAAGAAATCATTGTTAACCACAACTAACTATTTGAAAGGCTCAGGAACTCTCTCTCTCTCTCTCTCTCTCTCTTGATTCTCTCTCAGACTCTATCAAACCTCTGTAAACTCTTTTCCTTTCTTAGTTATCAGTATAAGCCAAATACACTATACGTAAAGATCAAAACAAAAACCAACGCATGATTTTTCAACCGTTTTAAAAATAGACGTTATAATAATTGTCCCTATTAATTTTATCAGTTAACAAACTTAATATATATTATTTATATTTTGTTTATTCAATTTATATTATTAAAATTCAAAATTTAGAAATCCAAAAGCCATAAGGCTCTGTTTGGCAAAATTATTTAAAAATTAAAGACTTAATATATTTAAGCCTTGTTTGGCAAAACTAAATTAAACTCCTTTAATTTATTTTAATAACTCCTTTATAATATAATTATTTATCACACTTTATTTAATTAAGTTTTCATACTTAATTTAATTAATTCTAATAACAATTTATTGAATAAATCATTTAATCAAGATAAACTCTCTAACTTAATTATTAAATTAAATTAGAATATTATCTCATAACAATTAATTTTCTTAGCTCCTTAATTATTTACTTAACAAATAATTAACCAATCAAGTCAAATCAAATTAAATATTTATTCAACAATAACCACATCCATTGAATATTTATATAGTTCAATAAATATTTATAATTACAATTAAAATTCTAGATTGTTACATTAATCACATCGTAATAAGAATTTTAATTATTAAATTCTTATTTTAATAACTTGTGAAAATTCGGGTTGTCACAGCACAAGTTCTCTATAAGATTACATATGGCGTAAAGGCATATCTCTATCCTAAACACAAATCATGAATTCCATCTATGTAGAAATCACAAACACATGCTATCATGATAAGATCTAAATCTACACTTCATCTCTCGAGTTCATATAGATTATCACGGTAATTGATGGCCAATCAATTAAACAATTAAGTCCAAATCACAATACACAATCCTCACGATAGAATATAATAATTGATAGCGAAGCATATTAAAATAAACTACACAATAAGATCCATTGTAATCTCAAACAAAGAATTAGTTCATTGAATTAAAACTAAGAATCCACACTTGAATACACATTAAAAGACAAAGATAGAAGAAGATAAGAAGATAAAATCTATTGTCTGTAGATTTGATGCTCTCTCCTTGCTCCTACTTTGAATCTTCAATGGTCTCCAAGTTGCTTCAATCTCCAAATCTAATAAGAACTAGGGTTTTTCCCAATATACTCTAATCTAATCTAATGGAATTCTTCCATAAACTTCCTCTAATCCTTGTAAATCTCCTCTTTTTATAAGCCTCCTTATATAACTTTAAGTCCTCTTGGAAGTCCTTGAATCAAACAACTCGAATCAATCCTTCTTGAACTCAAATTCTAGTTAAAATTGCCTTTTCTGCGTATACCCAAGCCCCGGCTTGTGTATTGCCTTGTAAATAGCAAGCCCCGACTTGCTATACTTCTGATTTTGAACTCAACACCCAAGCCCCGACTTCGGTATAAGTCTTAAAAGAGCAAGCTCCGGCTTGGGTGCAAGCTGCTAATTGTTTTTTCTACTTCAGTGTCCTCTGGTAAAATGGCCATAACTTTTGATCCAGGAGGCGTTACGGGGCCTGCTACCTATCAAATCGAAACTATCGACGAGCTCTACAACTTTTAGTCTTTGAGAATTAAGAAATAACGAATGGATAAAGGTCAAAAGTGGACTGGAAGTGACTACTATACAAATAGCCACCCAAAATAGTGAAGTTCAACGTCCGTTGGTACAAATGTCATAACTCTTGCATTCGAACTCTGATAGGAATGATTCAAGATGTTTTGGAAATCTAAGAAGAATCTCTACAATATAGTCCCAGTTCCAAGCCAAGAACATGAAATGAACATGAAAGCCCTAATGATGTCCGGATTGCTTTTCTTTGCGTTTTCCTGCCAATTCTTTGCGATTTCCTTGCTTTTCCTTACCAATAGTCGCTCACACCGCTCCCAAACATATAACCTACAAAATGAACACAAAATGCATGAAAAGTAACTAAGACACATGAATATAAGCAACTAATTCAAGTAAAAGATACCGGATAAGTAGATATAAAATCTATTTATCAAATACCCCAAAACTTAAACCGTTGCTTGACCCCAAGCAACACAACATAATGCAATGCAATGTAATGCAACTAATCTACATGCCTACGAATCCAGCAGTATTAATAAACACAAGTCTATTCAACCAACCTTAGAGAAATGAAATAAAAATGACAATACTTCATATCAAACCAATCAAAAATTTCCTAGTCAATCATCAAATCTTAAACTGTGATTACTGGTATAGTGTGTGTGTGCTCAACATCCATGCTAACTAATATAATGCTAAATACAACACATAATAGATCTCTTTAAAGGCATCATACAGTGTAAACCCACAAAATTTATGAACAAGCTAGATCAAACTAAAGTCAAACTTCCACCAAATTCAAGAGTCCAATCCAGTATACTTATGCTTTACTTTGCATTACGGGGGCTTTTTGCTCTTTTCCATTTTTTTTTTTTCAACCATGATTGTGCAATGTCTCATTCCATTAGGCTAACAGTGCTACCCCTTAGAGAGCTTTCGACCAACGACTCCCAGACCATAAAGACCTTAGGGCGCTAGGTGTAAAGACAATCCCCTCGGGCGTACTTGCTCAAGTAACAAAGGCCCCGAAACAAGACTAGCCACGAAATTTATTCATTTTTTTTCTTTCCTTTTTTTTCTTTTTTTTAAGCTTATATATCCCAAATTTTTCCCCCAAACTTAAGTGTTTGTCTAAATTTATCCATCTCCGCCTATTCATGTCTCTCATTCATTCAAACTAGTATTATCCTTAAGAAGTCCATTATGTATCAATTTAAACTTAATCAGTCAACAAAGTTGTTATTATTGTGATATCCTTATTATACCAGTTTTAAATAGGAAAAGATTCAATTCATAACAAGAAATCACATCAAAGTTCTAATAGTCGGTACTATACTTGTCTACCTAATCTCATCCTCATCATTTGCCAAAATAGACTGTAATTATCTAACAGCTGGAATCATGCAAGATGAACATAGTAACTAACTATTATTTTTGAATTTTTTTTAACAAGAAACTGAATATAATGATATTCAAACTATACTACTATGCAAGTACTTATGCAGTTGTACTACATGAATGCAAACATCATGAACCTAAACTAAATTAACAACATATGCAAAATAAAATTACATAAACATGAAACTAAACATGCAATAAAGAACTAAACTAAACTCCCCCAAACTTAGCAATTACAATGTCCTCATTGTAAGAATATAGCGGTAAGTAGAAGAGAACTTCCCTGTAATCAGCTAAGCGTGAGGTGATGGTGGCGACGATCATTTTCCTATCCATTGAACCTCCAATACCTGCAATGAAGAGAGACAACATGGATTATAATAGCACTTTGGAATATAACGTGATTTCTATCTACTAAATACACTAGGGAAGTATATAAATATATATATATATATATAAAAAATTCCTAGGTTGCCTCCCAATCGTCATTGATTTACGCCTTTTCACCTTTCTTTTTGTTCGTCAACGCTATCCAATTCCTCTTCGGTAATTAAGGAATCCTCCATCCATCAGTAGCAAATAATCCTTTGGGAGGTTCCCACAAGCGATGGCCATAGCATCAAAGTCACCTAATATGCTCTGACTCGGTATATTCTCCATGATGAAGGGAAAATAACTAGATGCTATCTCCATTGTGTTTGTGATCATATTTGGGCATAGAAGTATGTTAAACATACTGGGCTCTTCGTCTATCTTCTCTTTCTCGTCCCACCATGGCTTCATTGTTTAACTCGCTCTTATGTCATAAAGAGCTTTGCCGATGACATGACTACCTAGCAGGCAAGGTTTTGTAAATCTGACTGAATTCTTGATCTTTGGTGGAGAAGGCACTTAGGGAACTAACAGAATCAGTTCATTTTCTTTGGAATTAAGATCTTCGTCGACCTCTATTTCATTATCCCCAATTGTCTCCACACTTTCGATATCATGTAGCTCATCCAGTCGCATATTCGGTTCGCGTTCTCTGTCAATTTCGTTATCCATGTCATAAAGCCAAGTGTTTGGAGGAAGGTTGCATATGACTTTGGTCATTTGATCTATCTTATTCTGAAGATTCTGAATTGACTTCTCTTGATTAATTCTTCTCTCCTCATCTGATGCTATGAACTTGGACAACAATTCCTCCAATCTCGAATTATCTTTCTCAGTTTTGGAATCGATGTATTGAGGACCATGAGTTGAAGTGGTGATGAGTTGTTCCATCTGGTGCTGAAAATTGTGGCTCGATATTTCTTGACTCATTATCCTTTCCTCTTGGTTTGCTATGACCTTTGACAGTAATTCCTCTAACTTTGACTTTTCTTCTTTTAATGGAGGTTGATATGAGAATTCTGGCATGTATGTTGGATTTGGAGTAGAGTATTGATCATGATAATTATAGCTCCATGTAGAATCCAAGTGATACCCCCAAACTTGATGATAACTAGGATCAACATAGTTGTTGAGGTAATCACAACTATATTGTACCGGTTCAAAACTGACGGTGTATTGATGACTTTGATGGTTGCCAGCACAATAGTCACACGTAAATGCCCTCCTTCGACTCCTTTGGGCTGCAATAACGTCCAAAATCCTCAAAAGTTCTTCAATCTGTGCTGATATTACAGAAAATGCATTAAGTCCATCAATCCCTGTTTCACTTGGTTGAGTCATGTTTGCCATCCTTCGACTCCGTTGGGCTGCAATAACCTCCAACGTCTTCGAATTTGCCTCAATTTGTACTTACTCTACAAAAAATGTATTAAGTCCATCAATCCCTGTTTCCCTTGGTTGAGTCATGTCCGTGTATGGCCATTGATACACAAAGTCATCCATGGTACCTTGGTACCTGAAAAGAGAGAAATATAGGAAGAGAATTAAAAATAAAAATAAAAATGTTTAAATTAAGACTAATTTGATTGAAATTAATATTGGTAAAAAATATTAAACTAATTCAAAAACAATGCGCGCCAAAAACTTGTTGGGTAAAATCTAATTACGCAGAACACGCAAGTATACGCGGTCAACAAGTAATACAGTGAAAGTAGAGTATCATTCCCACGAGGAATTATTAATATAAATTACCAAATATTAACTCTTAACCAAAGTAATCTTATTTAATCAAAAAATTTAATGTTATAAATTAAATTATCTAATTACACTAATTCTAATTATCACTAATTACAAATTAATTATGGAGATTTAAGATCACAACTTCACTTATTGCTTCATTTAAGTTAACACACTTCTCATCAATTATTCTCTATCCTGAATTGTTAACCAAGAACACTAAAGTAGATAAAACCACCTCTCGATGCATAATATCCATACTCACTTAAATCCACAATTGATAGAATTAAGCAAGACATCCTAATTAACTAATCCACTATATCTCTATGTGAATTACAATTAAAAAGGATTTAAAGCACAAGTTCTTTATAAGATTACATATGGCGTAAAGGCATATCTCTATCCTAAACACAAATCATGAATTCCATCTATGCAGAAATCACAAACAAATGCTATCATGATCAGATCTAAATCTACACTTCATCTCTCGAGTTCATATAGATTATCACGGTAATTGATGGCCAATCAATTAAACAATTAAGTCCAAATCACAATAGACAATCCTCATGATAGAATATAGTAATAGATAGCGAAGCATATTAAAATAAACTACACAATAAGATCCATTGTAATCTCAAACAAAGAATTAGTTCATTGAATTAAAACTAAGAATCCACACTTGAATACACATTAAAAGACAAAGATAGAAGAAGATGAGAAGATAAAATCTATTGTCTGTAGATTTGATGCTCTCTCCTTGCTCCTACTTTGAATCTTCAATGGTCTCCAAGTTGCTTCAATCTCCAAATCTAATAAGAACTAGGGTTTTTCCCAATATACTATAATCTAATCTAATGGAATTCTTCCAAAAACTTCCTCTAATCCTTGTAAATCTCCTCTTTTTATAAGCCTCCTTATATAACTTTAAGTCCTCTTAGAAGTCCTTGAATCAAACAACTCGAATCAATCCTTCTTAAACTCAAATTCTAGTTAAAATTGCCTTTTTTGCGTGTACCCAAGCCCCGACTTGGGTATTGCCTTGTAAATAGCAAGCCCCGGCTTGCTATACTTCTGATTTTGAACTCAGGACCCAAGCCCCGTCTTGGGTGCAAACTGCTAATTGTTTTTTCTACTGCAGTGTCTGCTGGTAAAATGGCCATAACATTTGATCCGGGAAGAGTTATGGTGCCTGCCACCTATCAAATCGAAGATATCGACGAGATATACAACTTTCATTCTTTGAGAATTGAGAAATAACGAATGGATGAAAGTCGAAATTGGACTGAAAGTAACTGTTATGCAAATGACCACCCAAAATAGTGAAGTTCGACGTCCATTGGTACAAATGTCATAACTCTTGCATCCAAACTCCGATTGGAATGATTCAAGATGTTCTGGAAATCTAAGAAAAGGCTCTACAATATAGTCCCAGTTCCAAGCCAAGAACATGAAATGAACATGAAAGCCCAAATGATGTCTGGATTGGTTTTCTTTGCGTTTTCCTACTAATTCTTTGCGATTTCCTTGTTTTTTCTTACCAATAGTCGCTCACACCGCTCCCAAACATAAAACCTACAAGATGAACACAAAATGCATGAAAAGTAACTAAGACACATGAATATAAGCAACTAATTAAAGTAAAAGATACCGGATAAGTAGGTATAAAATCTACTTATCACTTCTTCCCACTTCTCCTCGAAGTGGATCATATCCATCACCTCCATTTCTAACTGAGTACGGAGAGCTTCCTTCTCGGTCCTCTCACTCAACTCTCTCTGCTCCATTTCTTCCAGCTTCCCTGTCAACTCCATATTTCTAGCCACCGATTTGTGAAACAAAGTCCCCATCTGGATCTCTGCCACCTTACGGTGAGCAATCTCCACCTCCATGTCTTGCATCACTAAATTTCTATGATGGTCCTCGTCCCTCAGATTTTGGAACTCAAACTCCCTTTCTTTAGCCTCAGCCTCTAACTCCTTAACTCTACATCCTAACTCCAAAATTTTCTACTCATACTCTCCTAGCATCTGATCCTCAAACGTAGCCTCGTCGGAGTCCTCCATGGGCTCATCCCGCAAAGGCTCCTCCTCTATAGGCTCCTACTCTGGATCAGACTCTTCAAAAAATGGCTCCATCTCTGCCTCATTAGCCTCATCCTCGATAGGGGCCACTGCCGATATGGGGTCCGCTATCAAAGGTGCATCATATACCACGTGTATGTCACGCGGCTCCTCCTCTACTACTCAGCTAGGTCCTCCCATGTCAGTCATACTATAATCACCAACATAAGACAAAACAAACAAAAACTCCATTAGAATGTTAAATAAACATAAGTTCATTGTATAAAATGAAATTATATTCCATAACACACTAAGTCTCTCTCTATGAAAACTCTAAATGAGTTTCATCCCTCTCTATCTTCTATATTCTCCTAAGTTATAACCTAAGGACTCTCGCTCCTAAGGTTTATAACTACAACTTTGATACAACCTTGTGACGCCCCCAAATTCAGACCACACTTTCCTCAAATTTGATTCGTCGCGTGCTAACTCTAATATCATACAAAAATCATCACAATGGAATAATAGAATAAATTACATTGTTATATGATAATTATTCTTGTCCCAAGGTCTCGCATTCATTATTAATACAAGACAACTTATAATAAACATAGCTTACTATATCATAATAAATAAGTTCTTCTACAACATAAAAGTAATAGTACATTCCTAGTAATATGAACACTAGCTACTCCAAAGCCTTCTCTTTACCCTTGTCCTTGCCAGAGGGTTCACCGCGTTCTGCCTTAACTGAAAGTTTTAAGGGAAGCATGGATGAGCAAAAATGTTGCCCAGCAAGTAATATCACAAGAATTAAAAAGTCATATAAAGAGTTTAATCTTCAAGGGTATGACAATAAATAAAATTCAGGAATTATCGACGATTCTCAATAAGGGTCGCTATGGACAGAAAGATATCAATAATATTCAACGTTTATTCAATTCAATATATTAAAGTAATGAATACTGATCAGTCACTAAGGACTATGAACTTCTACTAGAATTAACAGTAATAAACTGATAATCCATCAAATTGAGTACAACAGGTGATCTATAACGACCGAGAAATTCAGATCTTATTGTAAAATGATTTTATTAAATTAAATAATAATAAAATTATATTCTATGTGTTATTAAGGTGGTTGCCATTCTACGACTTAATGATGTGGGAATGTCGTAGTATTTGAGCTACGTGAAGGAATTAAAGTGTTTGAATTTCCAAGACGAAAATAAAAGTTTTCCGAGAAATTTTTTGAAAAAGACTATTCATCGGTATTTGCTAGGGATTTATTTTTGAATTTTCGAGAAATACTTAATGATAGAATGACAAGGTAAGATGGATTATGTAATAATAATCTAGTTATGGAAAATGTAATATTTTGCTTGCGGACTTAAGTTATGAATATTAAGGAAAACGAAGTATTATTATGTAAGTAATAATTATATGATACTTAGGTATTGTGCAACGTAATGAAAACGAGTATAATAAGAAGTATTATACTAGTTTGTATGAAGGATGGAATATCGTATATAATGAAGTTGTATACGAAGTATAATACAAGAATAATACATAGACAATATGTATATGTATTAGGTAATGTTAATGGACTTGGAAGATTGGTTAACAATTGGTACAAGCCCAAGTGAATTAAATGTTAAGGCCCAATATTGATTAATGAATCAACTAGTGTTTATTAATGCAAAGCCCAAATGTTGATTTAATGTAAGCCAAGCTAGAATCCATGAGTTGTTTGACCTATGGGGCAAACCATATTAATATGGTTAGTATGGTGATCAAGTTAAAGGCGTGGTGACCAAGTATTAGAAGTAATGACCAAGACTTATGAGTAATGATCAAGCAAAGGATAGGTTTTGTTCCTTGCAAGTAATGAATAGTAAGGAGGTGCATAAGGAGGTGGGATTGTTTTAAAGTCCAAATTACCATAACTTTGGAAAACCTATATATAGAGGAGGCTTAAAAGCCATTTGTTAGTTGTTCAAACAAACTAAACAATTACAAAGTGTTTAAGTGTTAGGAAGATTAAGCTACAAAAAAATTACTTCCATAAGCAAGAAGAAGAAAGGAGACTACTTTGTAAAGACTTCAAAAGTAAGATCTCTTCTCCAATTATCTTCTATCTCTATCATGATAGGTTGATAAGAAAAGTTGGATTAAGGAACATGAATGTTAGGAAGTAAGAAGAATGTGTAAGCAATGAACTTAAGCCACATAAGTTGGTAATAAGTAATTTAAGCTAGCATAAGTTATAAACTTATGTGAAAGTATTGTGAACTTGTAATGAATTTATTAATAAAAGTAATATAGAAGTAAAGAATTTGTATGTATATGTATCATATATACATGAATGAAACTATATGTGAAAACATGTATGCATGATGATTTAAGGACTATAACTTTCTTAAGGTAGAAACAATGAAGCTATAAGTAGTTTATAATGGAATAAGTTATAAGCTCATGAATGAATTAAGTCAAAATCCAACAATGAAAATAAGTTGTTGTATTAAGTATATGAAGATGTTTATAGAATGAAATGAATGCAAGGGAAGTAATGAACAAATCCTAAGTAATGAAGATTTATCGAAAATCGCACGATTAGACGATAATCATCGAATTCGTGAAATTTCCGGATTAGAAGTCAAACTTGGAGTTTGAACTCGGAAATGTTATTTTCCAATAGAGACAAGTCATGCTCATCATTTAAGAGTTGTGGACTCGAAAATGATCGAATTCTGACTTAGAACAAAGAAACGAGCGTTGAACGTTCACGAACATTTATCGTTTTTGTTAAAAATTAACCAATAGGTTAATTTTTAGCAAACGAAGTCAAATAGATAAAATTATTACATGAATGCGTAGATTATGTAATTTGTGAATCGTAGGCTTTTGAACGAGCCAATTCGGACTCATAACGAAGAAGTTATGCGTCCGGGAAGTTCACAAAATTTATTGTCTCTAAAAAATTTTCTGGTGCATAGAGTTGGCACCGCGGCGCCAACCCTAGGCCAAATGATGACGCCATAGCAATACCATAACAATAATCGAAAGATCTCGAAACTCATGCATGATCGAGCTATATAGTTATAAAAATGGCGCCACATGAAATGCCATCTCGAGCAATGAATGATGAAGGTTGTTTATACGTCTGAAAGAATGAATGGTAATTGATTTGAAAGTAAACATACTTTAAGGAACATAAAGTAACATTGTTTAAACTTTATTAAACCTTAGAGATGTTGTATAAAGGTTGAGATAACCTAGTCAAATGAATGTAAGTATAATGATAAACCAGAATGAATAGTAAATGAATCTAATACACAATTAGATTGAGATGAAGGGTAAGATAGTCATATACATACTTGATTATATATGACCTAATGTAAGGCGTTATATGATCATGTGTTATAGAGACTTGAAAGATTCAATCATAAAGTAAATATACCATAGCAGACGTTAAAGGAAAGTATTCTAACTCTTGTCTCAGTTCAAACTGAACAAGTTTTTGAAGTTCATGTATCCTTACGTATGAATGGATGTATGTTGAAGTTAAAGCCAATTCCTTTGGCTAGACTTGATATATTGAGTGGATTATTGATGATCTATTCATCTGTTATCAAATGTTGTTATCTTTTGTCAACTACTTTGTATGGTTTTCAAAAGAAGACTGAAATGTTAAACAAATGTTTTGTCGGTAAACAACAGGCACGTGAGGTTGCCAAATGATTAAACGTACATACGTTTAATGGATGTAGTGTTGATCAACATAGAGTACAATAGGTTGATCACCTAGAAGTGCTCGTAAGTAATATCGGGCTTACGGACTTAGTTCCGGGTTGTCCTTTTCAAAGAAAGAATGAATACTCGAGGTCTCTGACCGGAGTGAATGTTTTACTTAATATTGTTTTTATTTTAAAACATTTTGAAAGAAAGATGAAGTATTATTTTGATTTATCAATAGTACTTCATAACTATTGTTCAGTTATTGAAGATATACGATTCGTATGTGTCAAACATGTTGTTATTGAAATTGTTATACTTGCTGAGCTAGTTATGCTCACTCTTGCTTGAACCATATGAATGCAGCTAAGACTGATCGTCCCGAGGGATCGAATAAGGATAAAGGAAAAGCTAAGGCAGATCGCTAAGCTGTCTATGTAATAGTATAGGTTAATGTTGTAATGTTATTAATATTATGACAAAGAACCTTTGTAATGGGTTTAGAACTTGGGACAATGTAAATATTATTTTGATTATATATAAGAAAGATTCGTTCTCTTGAGGCATTTCAATTGAATAAAAGTATGAATGTTTGTACAGTATAACACCATCTGTCGGGTTTGAAGATACCCGGATTTGGGGG
The DNA here is from genome assembly GCA_020205605.1 of Panax ginseng. Taxonomy (NCBI): domain Eukaryota; kingdom Viridiplantae; phylum Streptophyta; class Magnoliopsida; order Apiales; family Araliaceae; genus Panax; species Panax ginseng. The sequence goes on from CM035129.1 coordinate 67,154,741, forward strand.
CGCTACAAGTTGGTATCAAAGCCTAGGTTATAAAACTTAAGGGGGATTAGAACCTTAAGTCATAACCTTAATAAAGAAGTAAAAGATGAAAGATAACCCTATAAAAATGCATTATCTTATGTTATGTGTTTTTATTATTTTACTGACATGTACTAATCAAATTATATTATTTTTATTGTAGATGTCAGGAGAAAATGATATGTATAGAGATATACATGTAGTGGCGCGAGATTCTTGTTAATCGAGTAGAGATACTACCCAATCCCAGAAAAGGGGAACCCGTGAGGTGGTGGCAATCGAGTCTGGAGACTCGGATGATTTAGACTATATGTCTATATTTGATGGCATGCTAGAGGAAAAGGTGGACGTAATGTCCTTTGACCAGGTTCCACCTACAGAAGAGTTGACTACGGGGGAGTCGATGAAGGCATTGTTTATGTCAGTATTGGACAGAAATGTCCATTACTATAAAGAAGTTAAGGAGTTGAAAGAGGAACTCTAAGCTGTCCGTGAGGACAAGACTAGTATGGAAAGAATGTGGGAAGAGGAGCACGATGATATAATTCTAGCTAAGGACAAGGTCCGAGAGCTAAAATGTGAAGTCTTTGAGATCAAGCAGGAGCTAAAGACTAAACAGCAGAAGTTGGAGAGGATGTCCTATATACATAGGAGTTCTCACGTGGATTTCCAGCAACAAGTAGCTGGGTATCCGGTAGAGGCAGGGCAGACTCGACATACCATCAGTCGGGATGTTATTGCCGGTCTAGCCAAGAAAGACTTTGAGAATGCCATTCGACAGATGTAATTTAGTAGTAGCTAGAATAGTTTAGATATGTAAATATTATGTATCTAGTAGTGACGTAAAACCTTCTTTTGTATACCAAAGGGTAGTCTTTTGTAAATCCCAATTTTTGGAAAGTAATTGTGGGATGGTAATGTAATCAGTTAAGGCTGAGTAATGTAAACAATGTAGTGTTATACTACAAGTTATGAATTAATATAAATCTTTTTATGGAATATATTGAGTAATGAGTATGAGTCATTATTTTATCACAAATAATAACTAACCAACAAGAAGAAAGTAATAATGATGTGTTGTTTTTCATAACAGCAAAATGCCGCCAAGAAGGAGACAACGAAATTAACACACTAATGTTAACCAACCGGAGGGTGGTCCGGTTAATCCAATACAAGAGTTCGTTAATCTTTTAACGACTACATTTAATAGAACGGGGGTTAATGTACCCGTAATTCCTGGAGTAGTATGAGCTACTACTTTTAAAGACTTTAAAAGTGTAGGTCCACCGGAGTTCAAAGGAACTACGGACCCTATAGAAACCCAGACTTGGGTAAAAGAAATTGAGAAAGCATTTGTAATAGAAAATGTTGAGGAGGGTCAAAAGGTAGAAGCAATGATGAGCTGGGAACAACCGAAAACGCCAACTGAGGTGTGGAGTTTCCTAGGGTTAGCGGGATACTATAGAAGATTTATCCAAGATTTTTTGAAGATAGCTACGCCGTTGACTAATTTAACAAGGAAGACTGTGAAATACGTATGAACGGATAAATTTGAAGATAGTTTTCAAGAACTGAAGAAAAGATTAAGTAAAGCGCATGTTTTGTCATTGCCAGATGACACAAGAAATTTCGTAGTATATAGTGATGCTTCGCATAGAGGACTTGGTTGTGTGCTCATGTAGCATGGCAAAGTCATTGCATATGCATCACGGCAGTTGAAGGATTATGAAAAAGTTTATCCTACTCATGATCTGGAACTAGCCGCGGTAGTATTTGCCATAAAGATATGGAGACATTATCTTTATGGGGAGAAATATGAGATATATACGGACCATAAGAGTCTAAAGTATATCTTCACTCAGAAGGAGTTGAATATGAGACAGAGAAGATGGTTAGAGTTGATAAAGGATTACGATTGTGAAATCCTTTATCACCCTGGGTAAGCCAATGTAGTTGCCGACGCCTTAAGTAGAAAGGGTCGGGAAAGGTTATCTATGTTAACGACTCAAGATAAGTTAATAACAGAGATGGCTAGAATGGAAATAAAAGTGAAGATATCGAGTGAATCGGGACAGATACTTTTTGCGACAGAGATGTAATCTACCATCGTAGAGAGAGTCAAGGAGGTACAACTCAAGACTGACGAGTGTAACCAAATGAAGAAGCGGTTATCTGAGAAGGAAGATACTAAGTATAGTCTTGATAATGAGGGATTATTAAGATATGAAGGAAGAATTTGGGTTCCGAATGAGACGGAATTAAAGGAGCAAGTATTACAAGAAGCTCATAGTTCCAGGTACTCGATACATCCTGGTAGCACTAAGATGTATCAAGATCTTCGACAGAGTTTTTGGTGGCCAAAAATGAAGAGAGAAATAGCAGAGTATGTGAGTAGGTGCTCGACTTGTGAAAAAGTTAAGGCCGAACATCAACGACCCAATGGCCTGTTACAGTCATTGGAGATTCTAGAATGGAAGTGGGAGCATATCACGATGGATTTTGTGGTGGGACTTCCAACAATGACAAAAGGGTATGATTCGATTTGGGTAATAGTGGATCGGTTAACGAAGTCGGCTCACTTTTTGCCAATTAGGGTCAAGTATAACTTAGACCACTTAGCTAAACTTTATGTTAAGGAAATCATTTCCAGACATGGAGTACCAGTATCGATTGTGTCAGATCGTGATCCACGATTCACATCGAACTTTTGGAGGAGTTTACAATAACAGTTGGGAACACAGTTGAAGTTAAGCACAGCTTATCATCCATAAACCGATGGGCAGAGTGAGAGAACAATTCAGACGTTAGAAGACATGTTGAGGTATTGCGTCATGGATTTCAAGGGTAGTTGGGATGATCACCCACCACTAGTAGAGTTTTCGTATAACAACAGTTATCATGCAAGCATAGGCAAGCCGCCTTATGAAGCTCTGTACGGAAGAAGGTGCAGAACCCCATTATGTTGGGATGAGGTAGGAGAACGCTAGATGTTAGGACCAGAATTGGTGCAGCAAAAAGCGGATGTTGTAAAGTTAATTCGGATGCGTCTATTCACAACTCAAGACAGACAAAAGAAGTATGCGGACTCGCATAGATTAAGTCGAGAGTTTGAAGTAGGTTCGTATGTGTTTCTAAAGGTATCTCCCTAGAAAGGAAAGATACGCTTTGGAAAGAAAGGAAAGTTAAGTCCAAGGTTTATAGGACCTTTTGAAGTATTAAAACGGGTGGGAGAGGTAGCTTATGTGATAGCATTACCTCCAGACCTAAAACGAATTCATAACGTGTTTCACGTATCTGTATTACGTCCATATAAGCTGGACTATAAGCACGTAATCGAGTATGAGCCGATTCATATCGAGAAGGATTTAACATATGAAGAATCGCCGATTCAGATCATTGATAGAAAGGAACAAGTTCTGAGGAACAAAGTAATACCATCAGTAAAGGTATTATGGAAGAATCACGTTGCTGAAGAAGCAACGTGGGAATTAGAAGAAAAGATGAAGAAAAATTTTCCTCATCTATTTGATTAAAGTAAGACGAGATTCTGGGGACAGAATCTTTATAAGGGGGGAAGAATGTAATGACCGAGAAATTCGGATCTTATTGTAAAATGATTTTATTAAATTAAATAATAATAAAATTATATTCTATGTGTTATTAAGGTGGTTTCCATTCTACGACTTAATGATATGGGAATGTCGTAGTATTTGAGCTACGTGAAGGAATTAAAGTGTTTGAATTTCCAAGAGGAAAATAAAAGTTTTCCGAGAAATTTTTTGAAAAACACTATTCATCGGTATTTGCTAGGGATTTATTTTTGAATTTTCGAGAAATACTTAATGATAGAATGACAAGGTAAGATGGATTATGTAATAATAATCTAGTTATGGAAAATGTAATATTTTGCTTGCTGACTTAAGTTATAAATATTAAAGAAAGCGAAGTATTATTATGTAAGTAATAATTATATGATACTTAGGTATTGTGCAACGTAATGAAAACGAGTATAATACGTAGTATTATACGAGTTTGTATGAAGGATGGAATATCGTATATAATGAAGTGTATACGAAGTATAATACAAGAATAATACATAGACAATATGTATATGTATTAAGTAATGTTAATGGACTTGGAAGATTGGTTAACAATTGGTACAAGCCCAAGTGAATTAAATGTTAAGGCCCAATATTGATTAATGAATCAACTAGTGTTTATTAATGCAAAGCCCAAATGTTGATTTAATGTAAGCCATGCTAGAATCCATGAGTTGTTTGACCCATTGGGAAAACCATATTAATATGGTTAGTATGGTGATCAAGTTTAAGGTGTGGTGACCAAGTATTAGAAGTAATGACCAAGACTTATGAGTAATGATCAAGCAAAGGATAGGTTTTGTGCCTTGCAAGTAATGAATAGTAAGGAGGTGCATAAGGAGGTGGGATTGTTTTAAAGTCCAAATTACCCTAACTTTGGAAAATCTATATATAGAGGAGGCTTACAAGCCATTTGTTAGTTGTTCAAACAAACTAAACAATTACAAAGTGCTTAAGTGTTAGGAAGATTAAGCTACAAAAAAACTACTTCCATAAGAAAGAAGATGAAAGGAGATTACTTTGTAAAGACTTCAAAAGTAAGATCTCTTCTCCAATTATCTTCTATCTCTATTATGATAGGTTGATAAGAAAAGTTGGATTAAGGAACATGAATGTTAAGAAGTAAGAAGAATGTGTAAGTAATGAATTTAAGCCACATAAGTTGGTAATAAGTCATTTAAGCTAGCATAAGTTATAAACTTATGTGAAAGTATTATGAACTTGTAATGAGTTTATTAACAAAAGTAATATGGAAGTAAAGAATTTGTATGTATATGTATCATATATACATGAATGAAACTATATGTGAAAATATGTATGCATGATGATTTAAAGACTATAACTTTCTTAAGGTAGAAACAATGAAGCTATAAATAGTTTATAATGGAATAAGTTATAAGCTCATGATTGAATTATGTCAAAATCCAACAATGAAAATAAGTTGTTGTATTAAGTATGTGAAGATGCTTATACAATGAAATGAATGAAAGTGAAGTAATGAACAAATCCTAAGTAATGACAATTTGCCGAAAATCGCACGATTAGACGATAATCGTCGAATTCGTGAAATTCCCGGATTAGAAGTCAAACTTAGAGTTTGAACTCGGAAATGTTATTTTCTAATGGAGACAAGTCATGCTCGTCATTTAAGAGTTGCTGACTCAAAAATGATCAAATTCTGACTTAGAACAAAGAAACGAGCGTTGAATGTTCACGAACGTTTATCGTTTTTGTTAAAAATGAACCAATAGGTAAATTTTTAGCAAATGAAGTCAAATAGATAAAATTCTTACATGAAAGCGTAGATTATGTAATTTGTGAATTGTAGGCTTTTGAACAAGCCAATTCGGACTTATAACGAAGAAGTTATGTGTCCGGGAAGTTCACAAAATTTATTGTCTGTAAAAATTTTCTGGTGCACAGAGTTGGCGCCGCGGCGCCAACCCTAGGCCAAATGATGGCGCCCACAAATAACTGTAATAATAATCAGGCATCTCGAAAGCTGGCGCCACAAATAGCGAACCATAGTACAAATGATGGCGCCACAGTGCCAAGTTCGAAATTCTACTGATCGTTAACTTTCGCGTGTGCATGAAATGTAGTTATAAAAGTCGGGCGCCCAGCAGCGCGATCTTTAGAGCAATGATAGTGAAGGTTGTTTATAAGTACAAATAATGAATGGTACTTGACTTGAAAGTAAACATACTTTAAGTAACATAAAGTAACATTGTTTAAACTTTGTTAAACCTTAGAGATGTTGTATAAAGGTTGAGATAACCTAGTCAAATGAATGTATGTATAATGATAAACCGGAATGAATAGTAAATGAATCTAATACACAATTAGATTGAGATGAAGGGTAAGATAGTCATATATATACTTGATTATATATGACCTAATGTAAGGTGTTATATGATCATGTGTTGTAGAGACTTGAAAGATTCAATCATAAAGTAAATATACCGTAGCAGACGCTAAAGACAAGTATTCTAACTCTTGTCTCAATTCAAACTGAACAAGTTTTTGAAGTTCATGTATCCTTATGCATGAATTGATGTATGTTGAAGTTAAAGCTAATTCCTTTGGCTAGACTTGATATATTTAGTGGATTATTGATGATTTATTCATCTATTATCAAATGTTGTTATCTTTTGTCAACTACTTTGTATGGTTTTCAAAAGAAGACTGAAATGTTAAATAAATGTTTTGTTGGTAAACAACAGGCACGTGAGTTTGCCAAATGATTAAATGTACATACGTTTAATGGATGTAGTGTTGATCAACATAGAGTACAATAGATTGATCACCTAGAAGTGCTCATAAGTAATATCGGGCTTACGGACTTAGTTCTGGGTTGTCCTTTTCAAAGAAAGAATGAATACTCGAGGTCTTTGACCGGAGTGAATGTTTTACTTAATATTATTTTTATTGTAAAACATTTTGAAAGAAAGATGAAGTGCTATTTTGATTTATCAATAGTACTTCATAACTATTGTTCAGTTATTGAAGATATACGATTTGTATGTATCAAGCATGTTGTTATTGAAATTGTTATACTTGCTAAGCAAGTTATGCCCACTCTTGCTTGAACCATATGAATGCAGCTAAGACTGATCGTCCCGAGGGATCGAATAAGGATAAAGGAAAAGCTAAGGCAGGTCGCTAAGGTGTCTGTGTAATAGTATAGGTTAATGTTGTAATGTTATTAATATTATGACAAAGAACCTTTGTATAGGGTTTAGAACTTGGGACACTATAAATATTATTTTGATTATATATAAGAAAGATTCGTTTTCTTGAGGCATTTCAATTGAATGAAAGTATGAATGTTTGTACAGTATAGCACCATCTGTCGGGTTGGAAGATACCCAGATTTGGGGGCGATAAATGATCAGCCTAAAGTACCCTATGTCATTCATAACATTTAATCATACTCATGTGCGCACATCGGTCTCTCGACAAATATATAATTCCCCTTCCAAGAGGGTTGTTCATCTCAGTTATAAGAGTCCGCACCAAGTTAATTTGGTTTTGATAGCTTTTGATCATATTCCAATAGTCTAGTCGAATCAATAGCTTAGACAACTTTCTTTAAAAATATATACATGAGCAATTATCATCCGAAATCAAGGTTCGAAACTGTAAGCAATTTCAACTCTAAACTACGAAGTAGTAAGTCATAAGATATGAATTATATGTTCAACGATTTACTTGTAAGATCAATAATAGTACAAGTTTAAGTAATTCCCAATAAAGAGTATGTTTCGAGTACTTGCACAATATTCAAAGTTGTGTAAGTTAAGAAACTTGCCTTTCGTGTTGATTACCAACTTATAGCTTACTAGCACCCAACGAACTATATTATCCTATGTAAGTATAAACATGTTAGTTATACAAGTTCAATATGTACACCTACTACTTTAATTTGCTATGATACACATGTGTAATTCATTGATACTAAACATATATTGCTATTTTTCTCTTAGTCATACGATCTTATATGCATGTCATCACATAGCACGAAAATCAATTTCTAATAAACTATGACATTAAAAGAGCATAGTTTGCTATCACATTTTGACTTAAGGTTGTAAACACTTATTCACATAGAATTTTGTCATTAACATGCTTATTGATACATGTATACTGCACTGGACATGTACTACTGATTAAGGTAACAATATAGATGTGCAAGCATCCTCAAACTAATAGCAGAAAATAGATCTCAATGCAAGGTGGTGCAGTCGCGCTCAGTTTGTACTAAGGAGTGGCGCAGCTGCGTTGCTCCTGGTGTAAACCAAGACATGGCTACTCCTGCAGATAGCTAGTGTACACCCGACTTTCACATATATGAATAATCATGCACAACACACATGTTAGTAGGTGGATAACTAAGTTTGACCCTACATCATAACATTAACATAGGTCATTATCCATTCTAATTTAATTAAGACTTTAAATGTTCAATTCATAATTTCTCTTACGTTTAGCCATTGTATACATTCTACGTGGTCAATAGATTTCAACTATACATATCTGCATTAGTTAAATCATGTCTTTCTAGTTATAAAGTTCTACTTCATTCATACTTGTTCTAAACCACACTTAACTAGTTTCACAATGCATATTACTAACTAGGCATTCACGTTAATCATGTTTACATGCATGAAACACTTAATCATGATGTCACATACTAGAATACTTGCAACGTAATATTGACAAAACTAGTTTTCAAGGTTTCTTGTGAAAATCTCATGTTAAGCCATCAAGCATACTAAGTCACTTTACTTACTATACATCATATTCTCATATATACATGTTAGACCACATAGGAATGCTCACAAGTTCTTAACTCAAAGGGTATATATTTTATCAAGTTCGTTTTCAAAACTATAAGTCTCCATTAGTGAAACTTATTTAAGCATGCAAGATAAGTCCACATAGTCTAAATCATGCTTTCATAATCATATAATAGATCACATATGCATGTTTTGAAGTTTAAAACTTAGTATATGCATAGTTCATGTACACATATCTAGTATAGTCTTTTACTTGAAAACTTATTGCAAATCGTGCTTGAATAGTCTATATTATCTTTAACCATATAGCTAACATATTGTCACATGTCAAGACATATCAAAACGTAATACACTCGCACCCAAGGTCAGAACATGTTTTGCAAAAGGTTTATCAAAACTAGTTTCCAACTCTTTATGTTTTCTTGGAATGTTCATACTAAAACAAGCTAAGGTAACTTACTATGTTCAAAACAACATCTAACCACATGATAGGGTCATTCACATGCATAACCTAACTATCATAACATGCTCAGAATAATAGAAAACCAACAAAGTAGTATCCATGACTTGCAGTCGGCGCGGCCGTACGGTCATGGCTCTACTTCTTCAGAGCCTCATCACATATAATGTTAAACATACAACCAGACCAACTACCATGCTTCTAAACATATATACAAACTCAGACAACACAATGTCATGTTATTCTATATCAATTAACAGAGAATTCAAATAATTGTAAGATTTTGACAAAACTTAAACTCAAGAACATAAACTGAATTTATACCTCTTTGAATACTAATTTGATTCCTCAAAGTACTAATTATACTCCCTCAATGCTCAACAACACTCACTCTCTTCCTACACTTATCATAAAAATTTTCAAGCAACTGAGAATGAGAAGAATTTGGCTGTTATTTATAGAGAATTGGTTGCCCAATTTCTATCTTTGCACCAAGGTTTGAATCAGTGGAAAATGAAAGGAAACAATGGGTATAAAGGAGTTATCCAACTGCCAATTTATAGCCATCATCATAGCACATTGCTAGGAAGCTAGAGTTTATGTAATGAAGAAGATATGCTACTGTGCAGCACTGTTCAAGATACTTAAAATGGGACGCGAGTTTTAATTCTCAGCAACGTGATTATAATGCTCAGTTTTGTTCCTTGAACTTCAAAAATGTAATTTTAATGTGTTAATGCTACTACAATATGGAAAGTTAGGGATTATTTATGTATCCACATCATATAATCCATGTACATTAGTCTAGTCTAATTAATATTAATAACATGTATGGACTCAATTTAATTGGTAACTAATAATTCAATATCTCCTTAAAACTTTATTATTGCAATTAGACTCACTTTTTGAACTAATTTGAAATTCTTTGATATAGTACATCTTTAATAGTCCCACGCATACTTATTGTCACATAAGCAATGTAACCTATAATTTCTTCCACTTTACTATATAGTTTTATATATTATATAGTTACCACAAGGTGTCACACTACACATTCTTTTTAATATAGTTACTAAATATTACAACATACCTTGCACACATTAATTAATTGAGTATTATAATTCTAATTATGTGAGTTACTTTACCCATTAGTATTCGATTATTCACAATAACAATTAATTAATAATATAATATTAATTAATTATTCACTTCTTAATTTATTCATTCCTTAATTAATTTAGACCACTTAAATTTCCATTCTCATGCCACACAATGCATTCCACAATTCTCATCATAAACTCCACATTTTTCTCATTTCTTATAAATTCAATTTGAATTAATTGAATTACTCATCTCACAACACATCAATATTTATATTCAAATAAATATTCACTTTCTTTTTATATCAAAATAATTATTTATTCATGAAATTCATGGTTCTTACAAATCCTCTAAAAAACGTCGGCAAAATCCCTAACAACTGGTATCTCTTCCTGTTTCACACCCTTCTTTTGAGTATCGACTATGTAAGCTAAGTATCCTACACAGCCTTGTCTCAATAACTAGTTGGCCTGCATAATCGTCAAACATCTCGCTTTTCTAGGAGATTTGCTACCATAGAAGACTACCTTTAATGGAGTCATAAGGTTTACACATTTCTTTTGGCAATCAATTATCGCTCCATAATTGAATAGCCAATCCATTCCCAATATGACATCAAACTTTCCAAGTTTTATCGGGATTAAATCTACTGTCATAACATTTCCCTTAATGCTCACCTTACGATTCCTATATACGAATCTTACAGGAATCACCTCCCTATTTGCAATTACTATGTTTAGAAGGAAATTAAACTCTTCAGTAGGCAATCCTAACCTCTTACCAAATTCATCAAATATAAACGATCAAGTAGCACCCGAATTAAATAATACATATGCATTTATATCATTGATTGGGATAAAACCTGACACAACATCTTGTAATTGCACAACATCCTCCACAGTTATGTTGAAGGCTCTGGTCGTGGGTCTGTTTGTCGACGTTGGTCCAGCAATAGCCAACGTACCTCCACTACCACCTCCATTGCTTACAATTGCATCTCCAGCTTTCTTCTTAGGGCACTCGCGAGCTAGATGATTCTTTGACCAGCATGTCAAACAAGAATTCTTCTTTGGTTGATGGAAATTCGGAGCAATGTGACCCTCCTGGCCATAGTTGAAGCATACTCGCTTACCCCTTAAGCAAATGCCAATGTGATTTTTCCCACATATAGCACACGCTTCAAATTTTCTTTTCTGCTGGTTACTCTGTTTACTTCCAGCACCAACACTCGCATTCCACTTCCTCTTTGAGTTATTATTATTCCCACCACTGCTACAACCAGTTTTACCTTCATTCTTACTTTTCTTCTTTTTCTGTTCCTGATTGTACTTCATTACGGCATCGCTTCCTCCTTCCGCGATAATCGCCTTCGTAAGCACCGCTGCAAACGTCTTCAAATGAAACATAGAAACTCTGTTGTATAACCAAGGATTTAGTTCCCGTTCAAATCTTCTCGCCTTGCGCTCATCTGTGTTAACTTGATATGGTGCAAACCTTATCAACTGTTTGAACTTTGGTACATACTCCGACACTATCATTGCACCATGCTTCAGCTCTAAAAACTAGACCTCCATCTGATTTTGTGAACTCTCTAGGAAATAGGTCTAAAAAAATATTTCCTTGAATCTGTCCCATGTCATCACTCCCTGACCTCCTTAGGTTTTATTTGTTTGCCACCAGTAATTGGCCTCTGCTTTCAACATGAACGTCGCAAAAGCAGTCGTTTTGTCCTCACCGACTCTAGCAACGTCGAAAACCTTTTGTATTTCCATGATCCAGGTCTATGCCTCAATCGAATTCATGGACCCACAGAATTTTGGTGGTCCAACCGCCTTAAAATCCTTAAAAGTTGTAGCTTGATTCTGCAGTGCTCCCGTTAGTAATGCCACCAACTGCTAAATTGGGTTAGCATCAATGTTGTTGTTATTGGTAGACCCCTTAGGGGTTTGTTGTCGTGGTTAATGTCTTCTTGGAGGCATTTTGTGTTTAAAATATATTTATTAGATCATTACTCAATCTCTTAAGTATTTTCTACTAAACTCACACATCATAAAAGATCATCACATAACACATAACATGTTGAATAAATATTAACATTTTATTCATTCATAATCTTTTAAAAACATAATTATGATAGCATCCCTGCCATCTACATCCCTTTCCTGAACTGATGAAGTTTCAAGATAACATCATCATATCCCATTGGTTACAAAACATTTGGTATTTATATCTTATTTACTATTTAATCACACAATAATTGCATTCTTTACTATAGCCTACTCAGTCGTTGCACAGCCTTACGGCGCTCATCTTCCATGATACGGAACATGATTCTACGATTTAACATATACCATGGCAGCATTTTGAACTGAGTCAGATAGTACATGACTTGGTCGTGAGCTCTGTTCATCACTGTGACACCGCCAAACCCAGGTACTTCATTCCCACAGGATTTGGTGTTCACTTAATCAAACATTCATATCTACCTACCCAATCACAATAAAGCTGGATAAATAAAACCTTTCCCATTAAAGGGTTACATAATAAAATCTCCCAGGTTATCTAACCTTTAAATACAATCATTCAAATGCCGAATTTAAAATAAACTTCATTACAACTGTTCAATTAAAATCTGAAAATCAAATATCAAATTACAAGTCTTCAAAACTTGTTCATCTTTCCTTTTCCCTTACTGGTGCTAAGTACATCAGCCTTTTCATCTTTAACTGTAAAAGTTATATAAGCAAGAGTGAGCAAACAATGCTCACTTGATACAATAAGAAATTGACAAGAGTATAATAATAATAACTGCTCATGATAGGCTCATCAAGACTGAATGGTACTCTAACAATGATAATCAGGAACTGAAATTCAAAATGTAGAATAAATATAACTAAGGGTCATAAGACCATGAACTATGTCCACAGTTGCGAGTAATCTTTCAACTCCAACTTTAACAGTCTTAAGACTATAAGGACTCCTCGTACTTAGGGGGATCAGCCCTTCGTACTATGTATTGTGCACAAACATTTAACGCTACGCGTAAGTTATCCCCTAATAATAATAGGGTTGTTCATCTCAGTATTTGGAGTATAAGTCCGCACCAAAGAGAGTTTAGTTTGGATAAGCTTTCAAGGGTAATTTGAAGTTCAACGATCATCAACTAGAGGACTAGTTGAATTAATAACATCATATTACAGAATAATCGTAATTGAATCAACATAGTAAACCAAAATCATACTTTAGGAATAATCTAATAGCATATACTTTGAATAACTATAACATGCCTTGCTTGAACAATATTAAGTCAAGGTTAATTAGAATTGAGTACTAAGCATGCATAATCATTTGAACGATAAAATAGCTCGACATTAGTATAAATAGTTGTGCATGCTAAACAACAAGTTAAATACAAGAATAACTTGTCAACATCAAATCAAAGTTTAGAAAGCTTGCATCATTTATAAGGTAATCGCATTGAAACAATAAATAGTTCAACAAGATAAAGAATTATAAAGCTTGCATTGTTCTATTGTAAACAATAATTGATTCAATCAAGATAATGGATTAGAAAACTTGCCTTGCTCATGGACTAAACCGAACAATTCAAATCACAATATCTTATAAACATATGTCATCATGACATAATTAGTCACTACTACTTTACAAATCTTAACTAAGTACGTTCATCATGTAAACATTGGATTTTTAATCATATAATCAAGTTATAACACAAGTTAATTGTTAATAACATACTTACTCATAGTATAAAAATACTAAAATCAACATTTTACAGTCCTACTATCATCACATAACAATTCCTTAAAATTTCAAGTACAAAATCAACACTGTCAGACCATTCTGCTAACTCGCGCCGTGGCGCCACAGTTTACATTGTGGATCACGCTGCGGTGTGGTCATGGCGCTGTGGCGCGGAGATCAAGGCTACAAGGCCATGCTACGACGTGAGCTTGGCACTGCGGCGCCACAAAGGTACTGCAAGTTCGCGCCGCGGCGCCGAATTGCAGACCTCGGCAACAGCACAGAAAAAGCCAATTTTGGCCTACAAGCTCATTTCTAACAGACCAAATAGCATGTAAATCATACAACTACTTCATGTAAACATATTTAACAAACTCTAAACATGATTCTACCAATACAACATAAACAACAAAATTAACACACCCAAATTCACTGTTTTTGGCTAAAACTCATTTTTTTATATTTCAATGAAAATCAACACTGTAAATTTTGTTTTTCAACCAAAACCACTAATTCAAAGTGTTTTTATCAATGATTATACATGCTCTATCAAATTAAATGGTCAATTTATCAACTAAACAACTAATTAGCCCTCAATTTCTAGTTTAACTAAACAATATATAATCACCAAAAACTCTCTGTAAAAAGGTTTTCTTCACAAACTTCATACAAAATAACACTACATTGATTATAATCATATATAACCTATGAAAATAACTTTACAACACTAGGTTATCATATGAACACACTAAAATCAATAATTATCCTATCACAAAAATTTTACAGAGAAATAGGAGAATTGAAACTAAAACTTTTAAAACTTAAAAAAAAAATAGGGTAATACCTTGAAGAAGATGATGGTTATCCTTAAGATTATCAAGCCTTTCTCCAACTTCACTCCCAAATTCTCTAGGATTCTCTCTCACTTCTCCACTTTTCTTCTTTTCTTCTTCTCTTCTTCTTCTTCCTCTGAGCTTTTCTTTTCTTTTCTCTAACCTCTCTCCTCTATTCTTACGTAAAATAATATAACGTATATAGAATATAATATATATTGATTATATAATATAAATACAAAACATATAACTGATATCAGTTATATGAGTTTTAAAAATCAAAAGCCATAAGGCTTGTTTGGTTACTAACTAAAAAAAATAACCCATTAATCCTAACACCCTATTTGGTAAAACCCAAATAAATTAAAGACTTAATAGGCATTAGGCCTTGTTTGGCCAAAACGGAATTAAAACTCCTTTAAGTTATTTTAATAATTACTTTATAAAAGGTTATTTGTCACACATTAATTTAATTAAATTAATCATAATAACAATTTATTAAATCACTTTATCACATAAATCAATATCACCAATATTATAATTTCTATATAATTATAACTTTATTTAATCAACCAACACATCCTTTTTAATTACAAATTCCAATAAAAAGAATAGTAATTGAATTAATCAAAATTCTCTAACTTAATAATTAAATTAAATTAGCAAAATAATTAATTTTCCTTAATTATTTATTTAACAAATAATTAAGCACATCAATTCAAATTTGAACAGTTATTTATTCAACAATAAACACATCCATTAAATATTTAAATAATTCAATAAATATTTAATATAACAATTAAAATTGTAGAATGTTACATCATTCCCTCCTTACATGGATTCTGTCCCCAGAATCACAATTCAAATAATTCATTCATCACAATCACGACGTGAAAAGCACAGTCCATCTCTTCCATTTTGATCTTCTTTGCGTGTACCTCTCCCTCTATTACTTCTGCATGCTGAGAAGCTTTCTCGTACGCACCTTCAACTCTTGTTCTCTTAGCGAATTCTTATTTCAAGTTGTCCTTCAGTTTCTCAATCTCCTCCATCAGCTGCTCATTTTTCCCCTCTTTGTGAACTAGCTTCCATTCCACATAGATGAGACGTTCATCAAGATCTCAGATCTCATCATCCTTCTGTGTCATCGAAGTCTGACGTTCAGCTACTAGCTCCTCCAACTCCTCGACTCTATCTTGAAGCTCAATGTTGCGCTCATATACCTCATCATATATATGAGCTGCGGTAGATTTTGGTGGAAACTCTTCCTCTTCCTCATCCTCATCCGTCTATGGCAGCTCCACGGGGTCTTCCTCATCTATCTCTAACACATCCTCATCATCAGGTATACCCTCCTGCTCCAACTCCGGGACATAACCAACCACTGTGACCAACAAAGATGACTCCCTTGGCACCAGTTGTTCCCAGAATACCTGAATATCTCGAGGCTCCTCCTCTATTGGCATCTGAGGTCCCTCCTCCTTAGCCTGATTGGATTCTCCCACATTAGCCATCCTAACAACACAATTTTTTAAGTTTTTAAATACTAATCATCACGACTCAACACTCACGAGCACATAGGTTGCAACTACATAAGCACATAGAGTGTTTTATTATCTCTTTCTTAAAACTCGATAAGAGTCTATCACCACTATCTTTTCAATCTCCTATAAGGTTGCTTCCTAAGGTTTTTCCCCCACCTAAGGTTCATAACCTAAAGCTTTGATACCAACTTGTGACGCCCCCAAATCTGTTACTTCATTCCCACATGATTTGGTGCTCACTATCCAAAACAATTACATCTAACTACCCATAATCAGGGATAAAGATATAACTTAAATAACTTCAACAATAATCCTTCCCATTAAAGATTTACATTAACTTAAAATAAATCCCAGGTAATCTAACCTTAAATTATTACATAAGTCTGTGGAATACATCATATACTAAAATAAGTCTCATAACATAAATTCCAGTAAATGAAATCAAACATTTCTTCATTATTTGAACATCTTGCCCTTGCCCTTGCTAGTAGACGGCTCATCAGCTTTCTTAACTTTAGTTGCAGTGTTAAATGTAAGAGTGAGCAAACAATTGCTCACTAATATAATGATGACAATAGCAATAACATAAGAGTAAGCAATGCATATTGAATAATGAAGAACTCGTTCTTCGAATCAAGATTAGGAAACAAGTTTGAGATTTACATATGAGGGTCTTAAGACCATGAACTATGTCTCAAGGTTACTAAGTATTTCTACCTCAACCTTTAATAGTCATTAGACTATACGTACCTTTTCTTTCATACTTAGGGGGATCAGCCCTTCGTACCATGTATTGTGCACACACATCTAAACGCTAACATGTAGATAATCCCCTATATTAGGGTTGTTTATCTCAGTTTGACTTAGGATTTCTGTACTAAAGAAAGTTTAGTTTGGACTAACTTTACCAATGGTTTTAGAATTTTAGAACACTTATCAACTATGGACTAGTCATTTCAACAAAGGTTCACTAGCCATTCGAGGTACGATACAATAACTAGGTATTGAGTATCAATGTTTAAGTCGAGATAAAATCAAAACAATATATAGTTGAATGAAATATTGTATATTTAATAGACTATCTGCAAAAGAATTAGAAAGTCGTCTCATTCAAAATAATGAGCATCTTAAGCTTTAAGTTAATAAGAAATAATGATTAGAACTCGCTCAGTATGAACAAATAACTTGAGCTATCATAACCAATCAATATCAAGTTCAAGGTTAGAAACTAGTTTAGCAAAAGTAAGATTTAGATACTTTCATAACAATGATAAACAAGATAGGATAAAGATCTTGCTATACATAAAGAAGTAACGTTTAGGGAACTTGCCTCATGCATAATCTACATAATTATAACACATGTTCGCCAAAGTACCCTACATATACCATTAGAATCTCAATATTGATTAGTTATACTAAAATTACCCTTATAAGTTTAATTCACCATCTTAGTTAAGTTATAACCTTTAACTTAAGGTCTAACCATATTGATCAACCACATAACACGAATCTGAAAACTCATTAACATATAACGTAAAGCTATAGCATTCAATTCTCATCCCTAACTCTTACAAACATCGAGTTTCAATTGTTATATAAGTTATTAATTAATAACTTCAAATCTTCATATTTGGTATTACAATGCAACTACAATTTATTACAACATCATATAATATGATTAACATCTTTTTATGTCCATAAGATTAGGTTACCATTGTATGCTATGGACTGGAAAAAAAAACAAAATAGTTTCTGCTCATGGATTGGGGCGTGGCGCCCTTTTTAAAATTAGCACCCGGTCTTGATTAAGCTTAGTAATGCACGGACCTTGAATCTGCGATTCGATTATACAACATGCTACGAACCAAACTCTAAATTCCTCATTCCACCAACAACATAAGCACACCCAGACACTAAAATTTCAGTCAAACAACATCACATATATATTTAACCATTCTAATAACACAAACAATGCTAATAACCAATTTAGAGCCTTCAAAAGCAAGGTCTACGCTTAATATTCATATTTCACCATAGTTAGCGCATATGAACACTACAAATTCATTTCTTGATCAAATCAATCCATTTGACTTGCATTCTTTTCGTATTCGAATATATTAACAATAGCATTCATCAATTTACAGATTATACCATGAACTCTTAACCAATTTTAGTCTCAACTAGACCAAAATACACATATTATCACATAACTCCAATTCTTCATTTTAAAACATGTTTATATGAATTAATTCCTACAACTTAATTATAACAACATAGCATGATTTATACATGCATGCTCAAAAAACACACTAAACAGATTTCAAAACCAATTCATCCATAAAAATCCAATTTTCAATGAAAACTAAGAACACATAAATCCTAATTCTAAAACAAAATTTCATGAATTTATTTACTGAAAATCATTTCTAGATGATAACTAATAGATTATAAACCATCAATTAGCATATATAAACCACCTCTCATAAATTTTGACAACAAAATCAAAGTTTGTATGAAAAACTCAAGAACATAAACTCAAGCTTGAAACTAAGAATCTTACCTTTGATTTCTTGTGTTTAGATGATGAAGGCTACTTTGTTAATCCCCTCTTGGCTCTCAAAACCACAACCATTTCTTCTTTCTTCTATATGTTCTCTCTATGTTTTCTCTTTAGTTTTCTTATGTTCTTTCTTTGCAAATAACTAAGCTAAGTCTAATACGTAAGAGAAACTGATAAAACATAATACGAAAACATATAAAATAAAAACTGACATAATAACTCTACTTAATATATCAGTTATATTTTATTTTAAATTTAAAAGCCAATGCCTTGTTTGTCAAAACACTTTTAAAAAGAAAGACTTAACAATCCTTAAGCCTTGTTTGACAAAACTGAATTAAAAATCCTTTAATTTATTTTCATAACTCATTTATAATATAATTTATTATCCCACTTTATTTAATTAAATTCTCATATTCAAATTTAATTAAATTAAAACTAACAACAACTTAATAAATTAATTTGCCACATAACCCAATTACCACAAAATTATAATTTTCATTATAATTTTATTTAATAAATTAATACATCACTTTAATTACTAAATTAAATTAAAACAACGAAGATATCAATTCATTTAATCCTTTTTAACTCTCTAATTTAATTTTTAAATTAAATTAGAATATTACCACATAATAATTAATTCATCACTTTTTTATTTTAATTAACTTCAAAATACTAAATTACTTGATTATCATCTTAATTAACATATTACCTTAATTAAGTTAATTCCCACAACTCATAAATTATTTATTTAACTAATAAATAATAAAATTAAAAAAAATATTTATTTAACAATAAACACATAAACTAAAATATTTATTTAATTCAATAAATATTTGAAATTACAATTAACATTCTGGATTGTTACAATCTCTCTATATCAGTTTCTGAGAAACTTTTACATTTCTTTAGAATTTTCAAGATTTTGACTTAAAACAGCCACAAGCTTGCAAAATGTTCTAATATGACTTTTAAAATGCCAAAACATTGCATTTACATTTTATAAACCCTTTTCACAAGGTATTTACAGATTTAATATACATCTGTATAAAAATTAATAGTTATATAGTGCATCTATGCCCTTCTTTGCGCATTCTTGGCTTAACTTTCTTTCACAGATCCAACACAATTATATTCATGTATACGAACGTATTAGCCTCGAATGATAACATATAACTTGTATAGCTATATATTAAATATCCACATTGACCATATTAATAGCTTTCCTTCTTATGTTTGAAAAACTCTTATGTTCATTTCAAAACTTTTATTCTTTTACTTACGATAGTCATTTATCGCTTAATAGCCTTTGACGTGGTTTTAATACATGTATACTATAGAATTTCAGTTTATAAACCACTCATAACTTAATACATGAGTATTCCATTCATCTTATACATAACTCAATTGTACAAGGAAAATTTATAATGTATGTCATGTCTTGAAAGTAATTATAACTTATTTGGGTAACTTATAGTTCCCATAATACTTTATAGTTTTATTAAATATTCTTACATTTTAAGGTAATGCCAAAACAACCCTCTTTCTGACTAAGTGTATCTAGAAGCCCCTTGGTGTCTCTTGATGCCAGCAGCCAAGCTTGGTTTGGCCCCGTGGGGCGCAGCTGGGCTTGGTCTGGCCTCTCTTGGTCTGGCATGTCGACGCCGTGAACAAAAATCCTCAATTACTAGGTGTTTGGTTCTTAGCCTTTATGTTTTCTATGTGGTTTAATTTATCTTGCTTTAAAGGGTGAGATTTTAGGAAGAGACCAACATACAATGTCGACAATTTGAAAAGTTTAATTTTAATTGATTAGGCCGAATTAAATAGAGCCGTCAGTTGGTATGATTTAAATGGTTGTACCAACTCAACCGGAGTTTTGAAAGGTTTTACAATATGGCCCAATATATGACTCCGTTTAATTGGTCTTACAAACTGAAATTTCTAGAGTTCAGGGGCTTGCCTAAGCGAGGTGAAGGTGTTAAGCACTGCCTGACTTCCATGAAACACGGTTACCGCATTTTTCATTCCCTATGCATTGATTGTGTGTGTGTATGTGTTTGAAAGCTTTGGATTGAAAAGATGTTTTGTGCTTTATTTGAAAGTAGTGTTATGCCTCTTTTCCACCTATATACAGAGGGTTTGACTTATTGAAAAGTTAAACTTTAAGCAAAGAATATAAAAGTGAAGTTTTGAGAACAGGTTTTCAAACCCTTATGCTCAAACAAGAATTGAGGCCTTTGATACTTCCATTTTATTTCGTATTCAACTTGATTTGATTTTATTCAAGATGCGAAGCATCTTTTACAGTATAATATTATATATATATATATATATATGTGTGTGTGTGTGTGTGTGTGTGTGTGTGTGTGTGTGTGAACTTCTTATGGGTATGAAATCCATCGAAGTAAGCCCGAACACCACAACCACATTTTTCACTATTTTGGGGCCTTAAACCCGTATAACCGTTTTAAGGCCTTGGATTTTCAAGTACAGAGATTTTTAAGCTGGTTTTAAAATCAAAAAGGTCCATCACGGGAACCGGATCTGGATTCATTGATTGAATCGTAGATCCTGTAGCTCCTAGGATCACAGCATATCACACAAACAACTTGAATAACAAATATATTGAAAGAAACTGCATATTTACTTCTAAACATCGCAAAACAAAGGATTCATCAGTTAAATCCTTTCATACGCGTACCCAAAGCTTTCAGCGTCCTCTAGATATAGATCTAGGGTCACATGGTTTCTAAATACTTACCAAAACTAGAAAGAAAACTAGATGTGTACAGATCTTAGCCATTCTATCTTTCGGGTCCCAAATCACTATGGATCTGGTATTCTATTTATATAACTATTGCGGAAGATATAAACATAAACTGTTTATATATTAAACATTACACACTATCCCCAAGGTCGAGAACCTTCACATAATACCTAAATCAATATCCTATCTGACATACAAATTTATTATCATACATTATTGTTACAAATTTAGCTGCACATATAATCCAAAGCTGACATGTCTTTGACTTTTCCCTATGATCGGCGTATTCGTCCTAATCTGCAATGTTTATCATGATATAGCAAGGGTGAGCAACAATTTTTCCCAGCAAGTATAAGTTCAATTAATGATATATCATGATTGAAAGAATTGAACAATAAATCATGGCTAACTTTCTACAATATAAACATTGTGAAAAAGCATGAATAAATTTTCATAGTTTGAATGAATAATGAACATGAATAAATCAAGCTGGACCAAATGGTAATGAAGGTGATCGACCTTTCATAATGAGATGAATACATACAATGTGCACAAGAGTGCGAATCAATAATTCATAGACATGGTATAATCAGTAATGATTAACCCCAAGCATATTTCAAAAAAATATCAACTCGAGGTTGAGTTAGAGAACTTGCATGTCTTTGTTGATTCTTTGTTACACAACCTATATCGCTTTATGCGAAGACCTAATATAGATAATACTAGATCTCCAAATATTAGAATAATATCATCACAAAGATATAATCTTTATTAAATATAGTTATAATATAACCTAACAAATTACCACATAATCCTATCAGTCTATAAAATACCTATAATTTGGTATCAAGTCAAACTATTTCAGTCTGAGTTGAATTCGGTACAATTTCTGACATCCCCACGGTCTAGTCGGATAATTCATGAGTCTAATTTCCATAAGACTTTGCCTAAATGCTTTACATTTACCTTAGATAATTTTATTTTCAGTCAAAATATTTTTCGATGACTTATAATAATTTTTAGATAATTATTATCATTTATCATGATTTTTTTAATCATTAATATCATATTTAAATGATTTAAATACCTAAATATTCCTTTATCATTAATATTTATTTAATATCAAATATTAATGAAAATCATGACATAATATTATAAATCATTTATAATATCTCAAATTATTTTAAATACCTTAATAACACATTTAAATGATTTTAAAATGATTAAAATCATTATCAAATAACTTGCCATTAATATTAAAATATTAGAATTTTCATGAAAAAATATCAAAAGTTATATTTTATAATTTAAAATATTTTTCTAACCCTTAAATCATTTTTATATGATTTTTAAAACATTAATTCTAATTTTCCATAATTTATTTAATATATTTATTAAATAAAGCTATTATCATTAATATTAATTTATTAATGAAATTCATCACAAAATATTAAAAGCCATTAAAAATAACTTAAAATATTTCCTTACACTTTAATATAATTTCAAATAATTTTAAAGTATTAAAATCATTTTTATGTAATTTATTTAATATAATAATTAAATAAATTAACTATCATTAATATTTAAAAATATTAAAATATTAATGTATATATATTCCAAATTATTAAAAACCCATTTTTAGGCTTTAAAATAATTTTTACAAATATATTAAGAATTTCTAATATTTATTTTCTATTTATTCTATAATTTTCGTTTAAAGTTGGGGTCCTCCACAGAAACACTTGTAGACGGTAATCTACAAGTCCGATTTGGGCACACTTGGTATCGTTAGAACCGTGACTTCCCGAGCTACGTTTTAGGCTCAAGAAACAGTCCATTTGGCCTAGTATAGCACCCTAAAAATAGGTCACTACTGACTGACCATTACATGCCTTGTAAACATTTTCAGTTTTGGAGTCTTTTACAAAAACGTTTGTATTACAAGATCCACAACTCCGATAAGGCCCAATCAGACTCGTTGGATCTGTATCTTCTTGAACTACAGTTTTTAGTTATCAAAAACCAAATTCCAATCTGTATATGTCCCTGAAATCAGTCCCAAAGTGACTGGTCAGCAAGGTTTTCTTCACAGTTGGTTCATTTTTTTGATTTGGGGTCCTTAACGGAAACGCTTATAAAACGAAATCTAAAAATCGGATTTAGGTCCAATAGGTATAGTTGGATTCGTACTTTCCCAAACTAAAGATTCCATGTATCAAACATCTATTTTGGTTCTATTTTGGTCCCGTAAAAATGGACAGAAGTTAATGATCGGTAGCTTGTGTTTAACAGTTAAGGTAGTTTAGGATTTAATTCATAACTTGCTCATTTCTTAACATATATGAGTGATTCCAAAGGGTTTTTGCCCTTAACTCATGTATCTATCATGCTAACATGTTTTAACCCATTTACAACATGAACCCAATGAATCTAACATAAAAATATATATAGCATACAAAGGAAAGCTTTTTCTTAAACCTTTTGGTACAAAACTTGATTTTCTCACTTTGGATCTAACTTTTGATTTCAAAAATACTTTGATACACATATAAAATATCAATACTCATGTAAATCATGATTTGTTTTTTTAAAGATCCAAAACAAAAGTTGCTTGGTTCATAAAGATCTAACAAAAGAGAGCAGCACAAAAATTGTAAATTTTCAATTTCTTACCTTTTTCTTCTTGCAAGCCTTCTTGATTTGTTTTTTTCTCCTTTCTTCCTTTTCTCCATCAATGGCATCCTTCTTCCTCTTATTCTCTCTTCTTCTCTTTGTTCTTAGTTTAGACATAGGTTTAGAAATCTAGCATAACTTAGTGTATATACAATATACATATAACACTTATAATTATAGAATATGTAACTCCCAATATAATTACATATACTAATTATCAATTTAATATATAAGTTACAAAAGTAGAAATTTAAAAGCCCTAAGGCTTGTTTGGCAAAACCATATTATTTTTAAAATCAGGTTTTAATAGTTAAGGTCTTGGATAAAACAGGTTTAAAACAAAAGTAAGGCCTTGTTTGGGAAAACGGTTTTAAAAAATCTTTTAATAGATCCTTTAACACATATCCTTAATGTTATCCTTTAATTAATTAAATCTTGACATTAATTTAATTAATTAAAAGTGTAACATCAATTAATCACATAAAATTGTCACATTATAATTACTTGCTAATTATAACTTCATGTAACAATTACCACATCACTACATTATCTCAATTAAATTAAAACTATAACATAAAATCATTACATATTAATTAAATATTAAATAATCATTTAATTAATATAATACATAATTACATTACTCTATATTAATCACATAATCTCAATAAATAATTCAATTAAAATATTTATTTACTTGAACAAATATTAAATTAAAATTTAAATTGTCTTCACACCAATTCACATATTTCACAATATATAACACATATACATACTAAATACTTAAACATCTTAAAATAAAATTTTATTTATTAAATTCTCATTTATTAATTCTTAAAAATCTGGGATGTCACAATCAGACTTTCTCGAAGTTCACATCAGAGTTGTTACCAACGCTCTCTTTTCTAGATACACATTCTCGTTTTACCTCCGCTGGTGATATTCCTCTTTTTACGAGTAACCTTATTGGGGATTTCCAATGCTTATCCTAATGATAGTTTGCACCATTTTGCCTCACCGGATCCTTCCCCATGCTACGCTGGGATTGTCACCAACGGTTTGGATTTCTATCTAGTTGATGCAAATGTTTTTGCTGGGGGTAGTACTTTCCATGATCAATTATCACATAATCCTCCCGATAACTACTCGAATGGTAGTTTCTAAAGGTTGACCATCACCGAACTTTCTTGATGCCTACTCGAATGGTAGTTTACAAAGGTCGATCATCATTGAACTTTCTCGATGCCTACTCAAACGGAAATTTACAAAGGTTAATCATCACCGAACCTTCTCGATGCATATTCAAATAGTAGTTTACAAAGGTTGATTATCATCGAACTTTCTCGATGCCTACTAGAATGGTAGTTTACGACGGTTGACCATCACCAAACATTCTTGATGCCTACTCGAATGGTAGTTTACAAAGGTTGATCATCATCAAACTTTCTCAATGCCTACTCGAACGGTAGTTTACAAAGGTTGATCACCACTAAAATCTCTCGATGCCAACTCAAACGATAGTTTACAAAGGTTGATCACCACTGAACTCTCTTGATGCTTACTCGAACGGTAGTTTACAAAGGTTGATCATCACCAAACTCTCTTGATGTAATGCTCGGTTGATGCCAATGGTTTGCCATATTAGATACTTTGATCTTCTCTGAAATAGTTTTTCAATAGCTTATATCATCGGACCCTTCCCGATGCTATGTTGGGGCTGTCACCAACGGTTTGAAATATCAGATTCTCTGATGTTACCTAAAGTAGTTTTCAACGGCTTATATCACCGAACCCGATGCTATGTTGGGGCTGTCACAAACGGTTTGAATCACTAAATTCCTCTTCGATGCTACGATGGATCTGTCAGGTGTGAGGAGGACTGCTTCTGCTATAACTTTGCCTCGTATAGCTACCGCCGGTTGACTGAGTCAATAATTTGTCTTATTCAAGTTGATAGGATAGATTCTATACACGAGGAGGAAGACGTTCCTGTTGATAAACCCGCTTTTTCTTCTTCTACCCCACATCGGGATTATCCCGCTATTAGTGTGATTATTCCTGATCTTTTGGATGATTTGACAGATCACCCATCAATCTATCTTCACGCGAACGAGGTAATGGAAGTATTCATTTTTGCCTTTCTTCTTTCTCCACTTTTGGGACAATGGTTTAATCTTGATTAGAAATTGATGAAATTGGGGAACTGGTTCAACATTTATTATTTATATCGGACCCTTCATTCGTAGTATCAGGATATCGTCCACTCCTGGGGCTTTTAGGCTTTTTTTTTCTATTCATCCCCATCGCTGCCCTATGGGTTATCTGCGGGCTTTATCTAAGCGCTGGTTTCACCAGACTCAATCTCTCAATTTACTGGATTGCGAGGTGATGATGACACTGATGGACTGGTGGTCCATCATTGGATTAGAGTTTATAGGGGAGCCAGTGCCCTTTGTGGCTAACATTTCACCGGCTGCAGTTTGATCCTTATTAAGAGTTCCTTCTTCGGCCCTCAAGGGTCGGGCTATCCGTTCTAGCCCTTTGAGCATTGATGCTTCGAGTGGAGCTTTGTCGTTGCCTTTGCCTGCTCATAAGAGGGATAGAGATCGCATTCTTCTGTAATTGTTCTTGATCATCATTAGGGGTTGTTTCTTGGCAGACAACTCCTCAATTGTCTCTTTTGCTCTCATCAATGCCGCTGGTGATGTCGATAGCATCAGAGACTTTGACTGGGACTCATTCACCTTCGCCTACATTTAGAGGGTGTGACAGAGGCTTGTCTAGGCTTTTACCCATTTTTGCTGGTGAGTAATTTCCCCTTATCTTTTAATTTTCCCCCGCTCGGGTTGTCAGTCTTCATAACTGATGACATTTAATCTTTGTATTTTTAGTTTTGGGCATATGAGAGGTGTAGACACTTGAAATTTTTCATTCTTGTTACTAACCCTGCATGAGAGCAGAATCGTCTTCCAGTGACAACCTTGGAAATCACATCCAGTTCTAACCCTGGAGAAAACCTCGGGAGATCTAGTTCCAACCTCGAAGATAACCCTGATAGATCTAGTTCCAACCTCGGAGATACCCCCGAGAGAACCAGTTCCAACCCAAGAAATAACCCTGAGAGATCCAGTTTCCAATCTCGGAGATAACCACGAGATATTCAGTCCATATTCTAGAGATAACCATAAAAAAGTTAGATTAAACCCTGGAAAAAACATCGGGAGGTAAAGTCAACCTCATAGATAACCCCAGGAGGTCAAGTCAACCTCAGAGATAACCCTGAGGATAGTCAGAGTCAATAACAACCCAATCTCGGAGATAACCATAAGAAACGACTGCTACAACTGCGCCAAAACTGGAGATAACCCCGAAAGAGGCAAAATGGTCATTTTGGCACCTCAACATCACATCAACGTCATCTCAACACAATTCAACTCAAACTGCCTACCAAGATGTTCCACAAGAACTATAGCTCAAATCCTGAGTGACAACTACACAAGATAACACGATGGATAGATAACGAAGACTTGGAGATCTAGTTATGGACCCATCTTCTCGGCTATGGACAACCTATAATCCCATGTCATTGTGTAGCTCTCGATAAAATCTTTTCAGAAAGGTACAACACTCCTTCATCGGATGCCCGAATTGAAAGTTATGAAGGTTCAAGCGGATAACGCATAGCCTGAGTGCATGTAATTCGAGACGACGGGACCCACAAAGCCTAGGGCAGCCCGAGCAGCCACAGGTAGACCCGCGACCAACTGGTCTTTATATATGAGCTCCTAGCAGCTCATTTGAAAAAAAAAGAAGAAAAAAGAAAAAACTCTGTCCATTTCAGCCTGTAACCCCTGCTAGAGTGCTCCAAATTGAGTGATTCTTCTTTTTAAACACTTATAAACTCGTTTTCTGTAACATATTGAAGTTTAATCGATGGAAATTGAGTTTTCAAGCCCCAAAAACTATCTGAAGTCTTATTGGCGCTGTAAGATTTTTCAGATTTTTAAGTTTTATATATATATGTATATATATATTTAATGCTTTTATATATATATATATGCTTTAACTGCTTTTGCAATATAGATATTTCATCTTCCAGCTTGTGGACTAGATTTGCTTAAATCTAGCTTTTTCTAACTTTGACAGGTTCAAAAGTGACTAAATTGGAACCGTTGAAGCTAGAATGGTTTAAATTTATTTAAATCTAGTTCTTTTTGTAGCTTTTGTACATATTACTTTATCATGTGAGTCTAGGAATTATGTGATCGAAGATTCAGCCTCTAAATCTAGATTTGGTTCCCACGATGGACATTTCTCGACTCGACCGACATGTAAATTATCTACTATTATGCGGATATCCTTGGATGGCTATTATGCCCATAAGGAGTTCGGCACTGCTATTTATCTTATTTTCTCGAACATGCCTCGAATCTCGAAAATAAAAGCAATCAAGCTGAATACAGAATAAAATGGAAGTATCAAAGGCCTCAATTACTATTGAGCATAAGGATTTGAAAACCTATTTTCCAAAACTTCACTGCTATATCTTGTTAAAATTGAACTTTTATATAAGTCAAACCCTTTTGTATATAGGTGCAAACGAGGTATAGCACTACTTCCAAATAATTGCACATAGGCCCAATACATACACATACACACATGTAGATAAACAAGTTAATTGGAAAGTTGAAGTAACCATGTTTTCACGGAAGTCAGGGGTGCCTAACACCTTCCCCCCACTTAATCAAGCCCCCGAACCCAACAAATATCGGTTTCAAAGGCCATTTAAACAGTTTCCAACCATTGGGACTTTGTGCAAACCTTTTCAAAATCGGTTGAATTGGTACAACCATTTTAAATCTACCAATTGGCGACTCTAAAAGTCAAATCATCGACATTCATATGTTGGACCTTTTCAAACTCGCCTTTTTAGACAAAACTCGCCCAAAATGAGAACACAACAGGGCAAGCACAAAAAGGGACACAAATCTTCCCGACGTCGATAGGTGGCGACTCTGATGGGGAATCCTGTAAGAAAGCTTAAGCCGCTGTTCAAACTTTTCAAAATAAAACTTTTTATCTTCTTATGTGTGAATACTGCATTTACATTAAATAGATGTGTACTAATGCTTTATTTACTGAACTTTAGTGCTTCGCACCATATCTGCCTGTGATATTAGTGCTTCGCACATGTCATCATTTTCATATGGTAAGACACGATATATGTGAATGTATGTTATATGATTCCTCCACGAGGAGGTAAACCCGTCGAAAGAAAGAGAGAAAGCAACTTGTGTGGGTTTGTCGTCTCTTGCTTATCTGCACTCTCTCTCCTAGTTTCTCTCTCTTAGTCAACCATTTAATAGTGATCTGATTTTGATCTATTTACTTGCTCCTCCTTCATTGGATGCTTCTGCAACTTCCATACATCTCATAACAGAAATAGACAATAAATAGCAAAAAGAAGGAAAGAAACGTAAAATAATAAGATCTTCAAATATAAAACTCCCTCTCCCCTAAATCTGACACAATGAATATTTCAGGAGAAATACCAGAAACTCAAGCTTCCAAGAAAAGGTTAGTTTGATTAACTGTTTTCAAGTACTGTTATATATTGTTAATTCTTCTTTAGAATTAATTAATGATGTTTATTTTTATTAATGAAATTTGTAACATTCACTAAATTGTTTCTTTCTTGTATATATGTTGTGAAATATGCAAGAAATTGGTTTTTTCTTATAACTATATTGGTTTTTTCTTTTATTAATCATTTATCTTTCAAATATCAACCCTTTTATATATTACAATACTATGTAATATTTTAAAAATATTAAATACTAATTAACCAATATTTCTACTTGATAGTTAATTCTCATAATTAACTAATTTATGCTTTACTATCTCAATCTATCCATGGATAGCTTAAGCACTAACTAAAACTCATATTACATCATACTAGTTACTAGTATATATATTCAAGGAAATGGTGATTATCCATCTAAGATATTTAATGACACTAACTCACAATGATAAAATAATTCTATTAATTATTTAATGTCCGATAGATAAATCTTATCCATCTTCTTATTAATTCATCTCTACAATTTATAACAAATATATAATAATGATATATATATATATATATATATATATATATATAAACACACCATTACTTATTATATAGCTCATATTACCCTATGTAACACAATACCACATACCTCGTAACACATTTATATATTCTTGTTTGAACCCATCTCATGCTTTAAGAATTTTATCTATAAAATTCTTATTTTAATATTTTTTGAAAATTCGGGTTCTTACATCTTGCCATTGGCTGGTTTTAGAGGATTTACTACATATCATCCACTAGCTGTCATGGGAAAGTTTGATCAGTTCCAGGATGTTTATCCTTTTGATTCAGTTCCAGGTCAACGATCATCAGTCTTGTCTTTGTTAGAGGATGATTTAGCCAGAGTTTAAGAATATTGGACCCATCAAGAGAGGGCTGACTTTTCAGCAAGTCATCTGGGTCGCTACTTAAAGTATTCTCCGTGGTTAGAGACAGACATTGCATCGGCTATGGTTGTTTATTCGGAGCCTAGCACTGATTTAGATGAGGAGGAGCCTATAGAGGATCCTTTTTCTCCCACAGAGGATAAGTTGTTTGCTGGTTTGACATCAGCTTTGGCCAGTGACATTCCTAGCTCTTCAGCCGATGTTGCCCCACCTTCTGTAGAGTCCTTAGAGTAAATGATACAGCTTCTGATCTTTGAGATGGATCAGGCTAGGGCATTGATGTTGATGACCCTATCTCACCGAGACACTACTTTTGTTTAGAGGGATGAGGCCTGAGCTACCAGGGATGCTTCTGTTGTTGATAGTACCAATCTCAGATCCTATACGGGGGGTATTATCACAGATATGAGTGCATTTATGGATGATCATGGCAATACTCTGCAGACTGCCACGGATCTTTTAGATCGCATTGAAACCACAATACAGGAGCTCAAAGATGCACCTCCATCTTCAGAGAGAGATGTGGTGTTGGATTCGTTGTCCCGTTTGACCGCGGGTTTATAGACTAGCTTTCATTTTCCTACATAGACTAGGTTAGCCATTTTTGTCATGTACATGACACATTGTATATATTAAAAAATATTATATGACAAGGAAATATATTTTGATTAACTTCCCTTCTGGATATGTTTTGATCTTTGCTCGATGATTGCCACTTCCTTTGTGACTTGATGTCTAGATGTATCACGAGCTCTTTCTAGATGGACTGACATTGAGATGTCAGTGGGTCTCTTAGAAGGGTTTGTTGATCCTAGAGGCTTTATAGAATTTGGGTTTATATATGGTTTGGTGTCTTGAGACTGGTATTTAATTGGGTATTTGAGTTTATAAGTAAAGTGTTTGGCTATTTTCTTTTGAAAGTTAGACCGCACCATAGATGGCTGCCTACGTACTCCTGAGGATGGGGGAGATTAGGTCTTTTATAGTTAAAGCCCGACATTAAAGACTTGTATTGCTTTGATCTAATTTTTGATTGATTGATGTTTTATTTTTTTTCACAGGACCAAGATGGCAGTTTGCAAGTGATTTAGATAGTACTTTTCACAGTGTCTGAATTGATGAGCTAGGGAAATTCTTCCCCATCCATGTCTTGTAATTGGAAGGCTCCTTCTGACAATACTTCTTTGACAATGAAAGGGCCTTCCCAATTTGGGGAAAATTTTCCTTTGGCATCATCTTAATTGGAGAGGATCTTCCTCAACACAAAGTTATTTTCTTTGAATTACCTAATCTAGTTCATCTTATTATAGGACCTTGCAATCCTCTGTTGATATAACTAACCATAGAAGATGGCTGCCGCCCTTTTCTTATCTATCAAAGATAATTGGTGATACCACTCTTGTATCCATTGTTCTTCTTCCATTTGAGCATCTATAAATACTCTTAATGATTCTATTTCCACTTCTATGGAGAGTACTACTTCCATGTCATAAACTAATGAGTAGGGGGATAGTCCCAGTAGAAGTGTGCATTGATGTTATGTTGGCTAATAGAGTTAGAGACAATAAATCAAGCCATCCTTTGTGATTGGAGGACAGTTTTTACATGATCTTTTTGATGTTTTTGTTAGTTGCTTCAATAGCTCCATTCATCTTGGGATGATAGATGACAAAATAAAGATGTTTGATGTGGAACTTTCTACATAATTCCTTCATCATCTAGTTTTTCAGATTCTTAGCATTGTCTCATACGATCACCTCCGGTTGTCCGTATCGACATATTAGCATTAGTTAGTGCCTTTTGGCTTGCAAATTTGATATCTGGGATCCCTCTCCTATCAGATATGTGCATCGAGGAACCCAATATTTCCAATGCATTGGCAAAATCATTTTTATTTTGAGGGATGTAAATGAAGTCTATTTCTTCAAATTCTGTAACCATCTTGATAACTTGCCGATAATAGGGCAACAAATGAAATTCTTTTGTGCAATATGCTCTGATGGTTTGCTTGATAACCAATTCGAGATCTCCAAAGAATGCTAATCGCTTGATACCCGTTGATTGGGCAAATTTCAACTCCATTATATAACCTTTATACTCGGTTGTGTTGTTGGTATTTTCATACTATAGCTTGATAGCCATGGGATATTGTTTTCCCATACAAGATACAAGAATTACCCCTGCTCCTTTACCTTTCATGTTTACAGCCCCGTCGAAGTACAGTTTCCAGAATTGGTTTGTATCTTCTCGATGGTTTTTCTAAGTTATCATTACCCCATCATCTGCGAAATAAGTTTCCAAGGGTTTGAAGTTTCCTGATGGTGCTTCGGCCAATTGATCTAGAATTTCTTGACCTTTGATGGACTTTTGAGTCACGTAGATGATATCAAATTGTTAAAGGATCAATTGCCATCTTCATAATATACAATTTAACATGGGCTTATTGAATATGTACTTCAGAGGATCCATGCGAGATATGAGATAGGTTGTTTGACGCCCCCAAATCATGTTCCCTAACCTCGGGTTTGTTGCTCATAATCCATCATACATATCACATCTAACTACCCATCCATTGATGATTTACATCATTCATTACATTATATTAATAAAACATACCTTAAAACATAATTATATCATCATCATCCCATGTTAACTAACTTTAACATTACATGTCTATTATTACAAAAGACTTAAGCTAAAATATAATATAATAATCATTACACAATTAATATTACTTAGTCGCCTTCGCTTTGCCTTTATCCATCTTAGAAACCTCTATTACCTCAACTTTAGCTAAAATATTTTATTTAAACAAGGGTTAGCAACAAGTTTGCTCAGCAAGTTAAAGCATACAATAAAGGATATATCATGATTAGAAAAGTTTAATTCTCAAGAACTTTAACAATATTCAAAATATTGTGAAGTAGCTAAAATAATAAATCATTTCCAATAACAAGGATTTTCTTGAAATTCATACAGAACAACACATCTAGAATGAAAGAGTTAAATTCTTTCAAGGGTTCAATAATATCAATTTGAATAAGAAGAACTAATAGTGTTCAATAAAGTGGGATATTCCCACATTTCATGTAAAGTGATCACAAATGGATCAAGAACTAATAGAGGCATTACCAGTTCATATACTGATAGACTACCTCAATAGTATAAATTAACCTTAAAGATTAGATCATACTCTCATACAAGTACTTAAGGGTTTCTGTAACGCCCCCATATCTATACTTCCACGGTATCCGATCTGGTGTTCACAACTAATCAATTAATATAACGTATCCAAATCTATACACCCGTGGTATCTAATTTGATGCTTATATCTAATCGAACTACTATACAAATATTATAAGATATAATTCCCATAGATCCAAGGTTCACAGTATCCCATAATAGATAACAATTCCCTAGAGAACTATTGTTGTGTTTAGTTACCCTCACTTGGATGTATAGACTGTATCTCCGAATAGTATCTATCTATCTAAAATTCAGAGAACTAGTAATAACATGAACAAACTCATATTACCAATACCTTCACTCAAATGTATAGTTTATATCATGCGGATTACAATATCGTATCGATAGTACCTATTTATCTGAAATCCAAAGTATCAACAACAAAATGAACATACCATATTGTTAGTACCCTCACTCAGATAAATAGTGAAAGTAGTATGCACACAAGCCAATCATGTTTGATGATAAAACATATACTGTGTAACAATCTTATTCATTTATTAATAAAAAATATTAATTTATTAAAGGCTTTTAATTATCTACATGATGTTGTTTTATAATATGTGATAAACCCATAGTTTTAAGCAATGCTTTTAGAATAATGATGATGATCATTCTAATGAGATCTAAATTCTTAGAAAGCTTTAAACTAAAATAGTTCCCAATCGTTGGATTACTAAATTGGGGATTTGTGAATCCGGATAGATTGGTACATACGTTGCTTGCTCATTGGATGAGGATGATTGATCTCATGATCATTTGTGTGGAGACACTAAATCAAGTATGTGAGGTGCTTATTAGAGAATAAGTTCAAACGAACGTGGCTCATTAAGGAATACCTAATAGAGTTTTACTTTCTGTCGATGGGAATTCCTGTAGTGATAGTAGTACAAGTGATCCTTAGACTTGAGATCATCATAGTATCGTGTGTATGATGAGTTATACTTTGACTTATTACTTAAGACCCATAGGGTATATCAAAGGGTATGCTTGGGTATAATAAGTTGTACATGGAGATAATGTATGATCAATAAAGAATCTACCACTTCTAGTAAAGAAGAGAAATGTCCTCAGATTCTATAAATGACAACTCGGTAGTCCTTGGCCAAAGCGAATGAAATTAGAAAGGAGTTTCTAATTTGCATTATTTGAGTTGTGCATTTAAGGATCGAAATACATATAATTAAATAAAATAAGACTTGACGATAATTCCATGACTTATATTTAATTGGGACATTGTATGGTGGAAGGATTGAATTGTCTGATAACTATTTACTCAAATGTTCTTTTATGATTAATGTTGAAATCTATATTATCTGGAAAGTGCGTTGATCGCTAGGAGGCTTATCCCTATTGTAGAATAAATATTATTTATTTAAATAAATTATTAGTTTAATTTATTTATTTAAATAAGATTAGAATTGTTCTAATTGATTTATTCACAACCGGTTTAATATGGAGAACCTAAAGGGTCACACCATAAAAGGAAAAATAATTATTTAAGAAGTAAATGGCATCGTAATAATAAGTTAAGTATATTTAATTTAATCTATGGTGATAGAATAAATTAAATAGCTTAATATTATTATTTAATATTTTGGAAATATTAAATATAAATTAATAAGAGGAGTCTTATTATTATTATTACTATTACTATTATTTAATTCCTAAAGGAGTTTGAGAATTAATTAATAAAAGTACTCTCATATATTCCTAATAAGATTAGGAGGTTAAATTAATTGAAAGAGTTTAATTAATTATCCCTAATAAGATTAAGGAGCTTAATTAATTAAAAGAATTTAATTAATTAAATAAAATTCAATTTCTTAATTGTTAAGGAGGGTTGTCCACATCTATAAATAAGAGGAGTCTTATTATGGGTGTAGTGGTTGTTGACTTTTACAACACACGTAATTTCAATTGTTGGGAGAGTACACCTTTTTCTACAAAGATAGAAAAATTAGGGTTTTGCCAAACACCCATCTTCTTGAATCTTTCTTCTTTCTTGGTGGATCACCTCTAGAGGCCAAACACTTGGGTGGCTAACGTTGATCAAAGGAAGGAACCAAACCCGGTGGATTCAAGTTGAACGCGAATAGGATTGGAGGTGAACTTGTACCTGAGGAAGCTCGGATCTTCAAGGGTATGATATTTGTTTTTTCTTTTTCGTTTAATTAATAATTGTGCATAAAGGATGATTCGGATATATGGTTTGTAAAATTTTTAAAACTCTGATTTTTCACGTTTCCGCATATTTTATGCAATTTGATTGCGCTCATAAATATTACAAACCTAACAGTGGTTTCAGAGCCAAGTCTTTATGCAAATTATTAATTGTCAAATTTAATATGTATATTGATATGTGTTTAGAACAATTTAATTGGGCATAATTTTGTTATATAAAATTAAAAAAAAAAAAAAAATTCGCGAATTACTTTCTAAGTATTCACGTGATGCTGTTTGAAATTCCATGATTCCTTTGTTATTCATGGAAATCAAGATTCCTTTGTTATTCACGGAAATCAAGGATTAGCGTGTAAGTTATATATATATATATATATATATATATATATATATATATATATGATTAACCTGAAGCTACAGGATTCATATATATGTAATATGATGTATTGAATCACCTTTTCGGCTTATCCTGTAACTTCTTTGTTCACGTGATATATATAAATATATATTATATATATAATGTACCGCTATATTATATATATAAATATATAATATTAATAATTTTATAATTAAAATAAAAGTTTATTTTAATTTTAAAATAAAAAATTTATTTTAATTTTACAATAAAAAGGTTTATTTTAAATTTAAAATTAGAATTTCATGCTAACTAATTAGAGTTGGAATTTGATTCCATGATAACTAATTGGAGTTGAAATTGGATTTCATATTTTCTTAAATAAAGGAGTTTATTTAGACATGAAATAAGATTTCATATTATTCAAAATAAAGGAGTTTATTTGTGAATAGGAAAGTGAATCCATGTTTCTTTAAATAAAGGAGTTTATTTAGATATGGAATAAGAATTCATATTATTCAAAATAAATGAGTTTATTTATAAATAGGAAAAAGAATCCGTGTTTCATTTAATAAAGGACTTTTTTTTTTACATGAAATTGGATTCCATAATTAATTAAAATAACGGAGTTTATTTTGATTAAAGATTTTGATTAAAATAAAATAGTTTATTTTATTCAAAATTAGATAAATTAAAATAAAATAGTTTTATTTTGATTTAAATTTGGATTAAAATAAAGGTGTTTATTTTGATTCAAAATTAGATTTTATACTAACTAAATTTGTCCATTAAATGATATCAATATATATATTAAATGTTTATTATTCACGAGATGAATGTTATTTATTGATGCATATGGTGATGTGTATGATAATAAATGAGATTGATTATGGACTATTGACCAATGTGATTGGATTTTATTTTAGTTGGATGCTTGAATGTATAAATTTTATTAAATGGGGTCTGTGTACCTCGTCTTCTCTAATTTTTTCTTAATGTAAATTCTATCTCCCTCCTATGTACTTCCCCTTGACTGCTGATCAAGGTTTCTATTTATTTTAAATAGTTTTGTAATAGGAATAGTTAGAATTAATTTTGAAGAATTGAAGATCAAGGAGCAAGGAGCGCTTGAAGACCCGTTTGTAATAGAGCCCGGGTTTAAATGTAATAGTTATATTTAAATATTAATTTTTGCACCCCTAGGGTTTGACCTTTTGGTTCACTTGGTGGCTCTAGTGAACCAAACTAGAATAAAAATCCATAATCAATCCAGGTAGAATATAGTATTCTATATGTGCATGCTTATACTATATATATTATATTTATGCAAACATGCTTCACATGTTAATTAATATGACGCGTATTTTATATATATATGTGCATGCGCGCTAAACAAGATGAGACATTTTAATAACAAACCCCTCAAATTTTTTATATTAAGTCCTAAGCGTTCAAAGATATTTGGAATATCGAACGTCGCCTTCTAGCATGATAAAATTAATAGAGTATTAAATATTTAATATGAGTTTATTGTGTCACCACAAGGCAAGTTTTAAGTATTTTAGATGTTAATTTATCACATTTGATGCTTATAAAAAAAATTGAACAGTATTGTTTTGTTGTGTCATCACAAGGACAATATTTTTCTTTTTTGAATATATGGAGTGCTAGGTTGGACTTAACTTGGATAATTTTGATTCGGATGTGCCACCACTCGATCAAAATAATCTAAGAGGCAAAATACAAGGAGTTGCATAGTTGATGTAATTGACAGGAGTTGTCTACCTATTTATTTATATATAGTTTGTTGTCACCACAAGGCTATATACATTTGAAATGGGATCCTTATTCTCACTAGCAAATCTTTAATTGAATTTTGCCGAACTATATAAGTGAGGGTAATATAGTTTGAAGAAAATAGTGGGAGATACCAATTTAAAATAAGACCTAATTTATTTTGGTAATTAATAAAAGAATGTATGCTAAAATGTTGTTAATTACAAATTTATTTACAGATTTTTACAATGTCTAAATTACTATCACTGCGAAGCATATTAGGTGCTAAATTAACCAGACCGAATTAAACGGATTGGTTAAGAAATTGAGAATAGTTCCCATGGCTAAAAAGTTATCTTATGTCCTTAATATGCCTATCCATGCAATGGTTGCAGACAATGCCTCTGAGGAAGAGATTGCTACTTTAAGAAAGTGGCAAGATGATGCACAGTTGGCTCAATTCATCATGCTCACATCCATGAGTAACGAGCTTTAGCGTCAGCATGAAACTATGGATGCTCTTACTATATTCCTGCATATCAAGTAGTTGATTATGAGGAAAGTAGGACTAATAGATATCAGATATCTAAGGAGCTCTTCCGATCTAGAATGACCAACGACACTACAGTACAGACACATGTCCTAAACATAATCAATTTGATCGATCAATTAGGACAACGAGTTTTGTCATGAATGGAGAGTTGAGCCAAGATTCAATCTTCCACTCACTCCTGGACTCCTTTCACAATTGTTGTGAATTTTTCATATGAACAAGCTAGATATCAGCCTCGCTGATTTGCTTAACATGTTGAAAAATGTTGAGAGTCACTTTTCATCCAAGAAAGACCAAGTCTTACTGGTAGGGGCCAAAGGATCTTCTGAAAAGAAGAACGATTCAAAGAAGGTAAATAAAAGGCAAAAACAAAGGATAATAAGAACAAAACGGATACGGATAGCAAAGGAGTTTGCTTCCACTGCAATAAGCCAGGACATTGGAAAAGAAACTGCGAGAAGCATCTTGCAGAGCTAACCAGAAGAAACTTAGTGAAGTTTCGGTTATAAATACAATTTTATTCATAATTTAAAATAAATTTTTCTTTAAGTCAAGGTTCTACTTGAGTATTGGATACCGACTTTGGTTATCATAAATATAGATTTATGAAGGGACCAAGTAGAAGTAGAAAGCTAAACAAATATAAGTAATCCTATGTGTGGGAAATGAAGCAAAGGTTGCCACATTAGCCATAGAAACTTATAGTTTATCAATGCTTACGGGCAAATCTATTAAGTCAATAAGTTGTTATTGTATTCCAGTTCTTGTTAGAAACATTATTTCCATTTTATTATTAGACAATAAAATTTTTGGTAGTATAATTAAGAACAATTGTTGTTCTATTTATAATAATAATGTTTTGTATAGAACTGGAATATTACTTAATGGATTTTGTATACTTGACTTACGTGAAAATAATTTTACATATTGAACAAACTAGTATAAGAAAAGGAGATGATCATTCAAAGAGTTGAGTGTGTGTATTTGCTGAAATACAAGTCTGAATTATTTGAAAGGTTCAAAGAATTCAGAAGTGAAATAAATTGACAAAGTATTAAGATTCTTTGATTAGATCAAGGAATAAATACTTGAGCAATAAGTTTCTAGATCATCTCAAATGGTTTTCTCATAATGGACGCCTCATGATATGCAATAATTGATTGATGTATCTGAAAGGAAAAATCGTACCTTGTTGGACATAGTGCGGTCCATAATGATTTTAACAATATTCCAGTATCCTTCTGGGATAATGTCCTAGAAATGGCTGCATATCTACGGAAAAGGTAACCTCAAAATTTGGCCCCAAGACTCCATAAAAGTTATGGACAGGGAGGATTCCTAATCTTAAGTATGTTAAGATAAATGGTTGTCCAACTTATGTGAAAAGGTTTCAAAGGATAAGCTTGGGACAAGATTTGACAAGTACAGATTTGTGGGACATCCTATAGTAAGTTTAGGGTATATGTTCTATAATCCTACTTAGCAAAAGGTGTTTGTTGCGAAATATGTCACCTTCTAAGATAAAGATGTTTATCATTGAAGGGGCTAGTGGGAGGATAATAAAATCTTGAAGAGTTCAAGAACCACAAAATAGTATAAGTCAAATAAGAGGAACCTGTAGATTGACCTATTGTACCACAACCAAATTATAAATCTGGAATAGTACCAAAGATACCTAGGAGGTATGGATTCATCATGGATGATGATGCTGAGGTACGCATCATAGAAGATGATGATCTAGAGTTACATACGATGAGGTAAGAGTTCTAGTGTGTACAAAAGGGTAAGTGGGAGCGTCGTGACATTCCTAGTATTATATATTGATATATTACGGATAAGGAATGACATACCAATGCTGCAATCAGTAAAGATAAAGTTGTCTAAACATTCCTCCATGAATGATTTGGGACGAGTATCTTAATTGGGGATGCAAATCTATATAGATAGATTTAAAAGGATGCTCGGCTTAACCCAATGAACGTATATTCATTTGATGCTAAAGTCGTTTAGCATGGCAAACCCCAATAGTTATCTCATGTTGATGAGCCATGGAGTGTATCTCTCTTAATAGTACCCATAGACTCCAAAGAGATCGCGTGAGTGACTATCATGTATGCAATGAAATGTCGAGAGACTGATGTTGATCGGTCATATTCGGAGAAGTTCAGCGTGAGACGGTGAAAACATCTTAAAGTACTTAACCGGCACTAAGGATGTGATCATATTCATGGTGGGTCTGAATTAAAACTAGAGGGCTTAACAGACTCAGGTTTTTCAGACGAACCAAGACGACAGAAAATCCATTTTAAGGTAAATCGTTACCTTGAATGGTGGTGCAGTGAATTGGAAAGGTTCCAAACAGCAAAGAGTTGCTGGTTTAGTGATAAAGATAAAGTATATAGCTGTAAATGAAGCTACAAGTTGATTGTTTGGATAAAAAGTTCATTATAGAACTAGGAAAAGTACCTAAATCTCATCTTGGATCTAAACATGTGTTGTGGCACTTTTATTTGATTATAGGAATCATTGAAAGATGGGAAATCACTATAGAGATAGTGAACTCTCAAGAACAACAT
Source organism: Panax ginseng (assembly GCA_020205605.1). Lineage (NCBI taxonomy): Eukaryota > Viridiplantae > Streptophyta > Magnoliopsida > Apiales > Araliaceae > Panax > Panax ginseng. The sequence continues at coordinate 67,196,066 of CM035129.1, forward strand.
TACATATCCATTTACTGAAGCTTATCCAATAGCAGGATAATCGTCACTTAGAGAAGAAGAGTATGAGATACCATGACGATTGGCTTTAGTGCAAGTGGAAGATTCAAAGTAGTATGCACACAAACCAATCATGTTTGATGATAAAGCATATACTTTGTAACAATCTTATTCATTTATTAATAAAAAATATTAATTTATTAAAGGCTTTTAATTATCTACATGATGCTGTTTTATAATATGTGATAAACCCATAGTTTTAAGCAATGCTTTTAGAATAATGATGATGATCATTCTAATGAGATCTAAATTCTTAGAAAGCTTAAAACTAAAATAGTTCCCAATCGTTGGATTACTAAATTGGGGATTTGTGAATCTGGATAGATTGGTACATACGTTGCTTGCTCATTGGATGAGGATGATTGATCTCATGATCATTTGTGTGGAGACACTAAAACAAGTATGTAGGTGCTTATTAGAGAATAAGTTCACTGAACGTGGCTCGCTAAGGAATACCTAATAGAGTTTTACTTGCATGTCAATAGGAATTCCTGTAGTGATAGTAGTACAAGTGATCCTTGGACTTGAGATCATCATAGTATCGTGTGTATGATGAGTTATACTTTGACTTATTACTTAAGACCCATAGGGTATATCAAAGGGTATGCTTGGGTATAATAAGTTGTACATGGAGATAATGTATGATCAATAAAGAATCTACCACTTCTAGTAAAAGAAGAGAAATGTCCTATGTGATTCGATAAATGACAACTCGGTAGTCCTTGGCGGCGAGAATGAAATTAGAAAGGAGTTTCTAATTTGCATTATTTGAGTTGTGCATTTAAGGATCGAAATACATATAATTAAATAAAATAAGACTTGTGAAGAATTCCATGACTTATATTTAATTGGGACATTGTATGGTGGAAGGATTGAATTATCTGGTAACTATTTACTCAAATGTTCTTTTATGATTAATGTTGAAATCTATATTATACGGAAAGTCGTTGATCGCTAGGGAGGCTTATCCTATTGTAGAATAAATATTATTTATTTAAATAAATTATTAGTTTAATTTATTTATTTAAATAAGATTAAATTATTCTAATTGATTTATTCACAACCGGTTTAATATGGAGAACCTAAAGGGTCACACCATAAAAAAGGAAGAATAATTATTTAAGAATTAAATGACATAATCGTAATAATAAGTTAAGTATATTTAATTTAATCTATGGTGATAGAATAAATTAAATAGCTTAATATTATTATTTAATATTTTGGAAATATTAAATATAAATTAATAAGAGGAGTCTTATTATTACTATTACTATTATTTTATTCCTAAAGGAGTTTGGGAATTAATTAATAAAAGTACTCTCATATATTCCGAATAAGATTAGGAGGTTAAATTAATTAAAAGAGTTTAATTAATTATCCCTAATAAGATTAGGGAGCTTAATTAATTAAAAGAATTTAATTAATTAAATAAAACCCAATTTCTTAATTGTTAAGGAGGGTTGTCCACATCTATAAATAAGAGGAGTCTTATTATGGGTGTAGTGGTTGTTGACTTTTATAACACACGTAATTCCAATTGTTGGGAGAGTACACCTTTTTCTATAGAGATAGAAAAACTAGGATTTTGCCAAACACCCATCATCTTGAATCCTTCTTCTTCCTTGGTGGATCACCTCTAGATGCCAAACACTTGGGTGGCTAACGTTGATCAAAGGAAGGAACCAAACCCGGTGGATTCAAGTTGAACGCGAATAGGATTGGAGGTGAACTTGTACCTGAGGAAGCTCGGATCTTCAAGGGTATGATTCTTGTTCTTTCTTTTTCGTTTAATTAATAATTGTGCATAAAGGATGATCCGGGTATATGGTTTGTAAAATTTTTAAAACTCTGATTTTTCACGTTTTCGCATATTTTATGCAATTTGATTGCGCTCATGAATATTACAAACCTAACAAATAGTTCCCAAGGATCTCAAATTAAATTAAAAATTATAATTACATTTATTTATGTAAAGAAAACACGGTTGCGGAAATAAAAGATGTTATATATCATATATTAAAGTTCGATTACATGATTCTTCATAAAGAATTTCTTATTACAAAAGTATTACATTTTCGTAAACAGTAATATAAACTAATCTAAGCAGGGACGCTTCCCTTTATTAACTCCAGATGTGCCAGGGTTACCATCTAATACTGCAAAGGGAATGATTTACAAGAGTGAGCTATAACATGCTCAACATGTTTTATAATTTATCAAACTATAGGATTTAAAGAAGTATAACAGTTCAAAACTCAACTGATTGTTGTTTACCATGTCTGGAATTTTTATATTTCAACCATTTCTGGACTTTTTATTTCTGTCAGTCACAAAGACTTAGAAATCTTGTTCAGATGTGAGATAGGGGATCACCCTATTCAATATCCTAGGAGTATGCATCTCATCCTACTCGTGCCCTCGTGCACTAAATGTCAATATATTATTGACATACATTAATCCCCTCGTGGGATATACAACTCAGTATAGGATGTCTTACAAAAGTAATTTGGTTTGACTCAACAGTTTATGCAAAATAAACAATATCATATGAATAAACAATTCATTTCTTAGTTATGCTGAAGTTATAGCGATAACTTTACAATTATTGGCAATTCAAGTTTAGGTTTGGTAATACATATCAAAAGCAATTCAAGATAGGAATCTTGTTCAACTAATTATAATAGGGTTTAGTAACTTGCGAAAGTAATTATGTGACGCCCACAAATTCGGGTCCCAAATCACCGCGGATCTGGTACAATCATTTTATAACTATTGTGGAAAGTTTAAACATAAATTGTTTATACAATAAAATTTACACATTATTCCCCAAGGTCGAATAACCTTAACTTATACACAATTCATAATCTGTCTAACCTATAACATTATTCTTATACTATATTGTTACAAATTTAGCTGTACACATAGTCCCAAGCTGAACTTGGCTTTCTCCTTTCCTGTATCTGACGTATTCGTCTTAATCTGCAATGTTTATCATGATATAGCAAGGGTGAGCATAAGTTTGCCCAGCAAGTATAAGTTTATTTAAGGATATATCATGATTGAAAGAACACACACACATATATATATATATATATATAAATCTGGATCGAATGGTAATGAAGGTGATCAGCCTTTCATACCTGATGAATACATGCAGTATGCATAGAGTGCGATTTAATAATTCTTAGACATGGCAATCAAAAATGATTAACCACAAGTATAATTAAATAATACAACTCATGCTTTAGTTAAGAAAAACTTGCACAATAAATAAGTATAAGAAACTTGCGTGTTCGGTCGATTACTATTACGCAATTTAATTATCTTTGCTTGAAGACCTAATATATAAATAATATCGATATACAAATTAGAATAATATCATCACAGTATAATATTATTATATATATATTCATAGAATAACCTAAACACATAACACATAACCCTATCAGTCCACAAACTACTAATACTCGGTATCAAGTCAAACTATTTCAGTATGAGTTGAATCCGACACACTTCTAACATCCCGATGGTCTAGTCGGACAATTATCTAGTCTAAGTTTAATTAAACTCTTCCTAAACACTTAAAAATTATCTTAGATAATTTTATTATCAGTCAAAATATTTTTCATAAGCTCGTAATAATTTTCAGATAATTATTATCATTTATCATGAATTTTCAATCATTAATAATGTATTTATATAATATAAATACCACATTATTCTATCATCATTAATATTTATTTAATATAAAATATTAATGAAAATCATAACATAATATTATAACATATTTATAATATATCAAAGTATTTTAATACCTTAAATTCATATTTATATAATTTTTAAACAATTGAATTCATTATCAGATAAATTCTATTAATATAAAAGATTAATATTTTCATGACAAAATATCAAAAGTTATATTTATAACTCAAAATATTTTTCTAACCTTTGAATTATTTTTATATGATTTTTACATCATTAATTCTATTTTTCCATAATTTATTTAATATATTCATTAAATATATCAATTACCATTAATATTAATTTATTAATGAAATTCATCACAAAAATATCAAAAGTTATTAGAAATAACTTAAAATATTTTCTAACACCATAATATAATTTTTCATGATTTTCAAATATAAAATCATTTTTAAATAATTTATTTAATATTATAATTAAATAAATTAAATACCATTTATATTCCAAAAATATTAAATATTTATGAATTATACTCAAACTAATTAAAAACTAATTTTTAGGCTTTAAAATAATTTTTATTAATTTATTATGTATTTTAAATAATTTAAAACTAATTTTCTCTAATTTTTAAATAAAATAATTATTTTCAGAAATAATCTATTGCTAAAGGGCCCTATAGCGACAAAACCGTCGCTATAGGTGTTCTTCACAAACCCAGAACATGTTATGTCAATTATCAAGTTGCTAGGTTTGACCACATGTAGATTTGTGATCATGAGGTTTCTGGACTTGTAATTTTGTTAGACATGTAGTACTAATGTAATACTACAATCACCAACTTGTTTCATGGTCATACAACAACATACCAGCAAGATCCAGACTCCCAAACTTCTTGTCAGAGCTGTTCTTCATTTTTATATGGGTTTTCCAGAAATGAAGAACAATTGCAGGGTACCTACTTTGGTGCTTTATAACTTTGATTCTAAGTATTATTTCTGTGATCTAAGAGTTCCAACATGTAGTATACATGACAGGGTACAATATTATAACTCTAGATCCATCTAACAACATCACATGAACAAGATCTGGCATGGTCAAACCATGTCAGAAAACTTGTTCTTACTTTTTCTGGGTTTTCCAGATTTCACAAAAATAGGAGGTCAACGCTGATTTGATCGTTCTTATCTTTCATTCCATTTATGATCTGAGTGATCCATAGACTTTAATATGTAGCCTACATATCTGATCAACATTTGATCCTTATTCACAAATTATACAAATAAAAATAATTATTGTTCATAAATAAGATCACATATACCGACTCGTATACACTTAGATACTTAACCCTGATAATTCTTCACAAGAATTTTAAATCCACCAAAATCTTATACTTCACTACCAGACTATCATTTACAGTCTACCAAATTATTTAAGTCTTGTCCAAAAATTTTGAAATCCTTAAAATTTCTTTACAAAACTATCAATTCCATACACTGATTTTCTGTCTATGTTCTAATATTGAACCTTAAATCAATCAATTATGATTTTAAAAATTTTCTAAATTCTCGGGTTGTCACATTCACCCCTTCTTCTAAGAATTTCGTCCCCGAAATTCACCTTACACCTTACACCTTACACCATTCATACACATCATCACATGCTACCCAATACATCACTCACAAGAGTAAAAATTTTCAAATTTTGTTGAGGAGTTATATAGACTATTGTCTGTCATTTTTGCAAAGGTTTTATGGAAATTCATCTGCAAACCGTCTTACCCTGAAGACATAGAGGGTGTTTAGCCCGGTATGCCCAGTACTGGCCCAATAATACTGGTTTTATCTGTTTCTCGTCACTGCCATAGGCACAAAAATTTTACCTCACTCTTATTGGATTCTGCACCAAAACAATTTGGTACGGGAATTTTTTTTCAATGAACACTTAGTTTTCATAAACATTAGTCTAGCTGAATCGAATATCGTAGACTCATATCAATAATCAATTTCAATCGATTTACGAATGTGTATAGCCAAACGCCGTTGGCAAATTAAATTTTTGAAAATATTTTTGAGAATGATGTAATGATGCCATACTGTATTAACAGTCCATTTGAGGATGTCGTCATTGTATGACATAGTCATAACACATCATACAATAGTGGAACAATGATTTTTAGATCGAATTCACACTAAGTATTCATGTATTTATAACTCTATTAACTTTTTATCATCTCTGCACTAGGTTACATGGTACATAAGTGATAAATAAAAATATATTTTGATATTTCAAATCATTATCGTCTAGCTGAAACAAGTAGCATAGACTATTCTTTAAACAGTTCAAAAATCATTACAAATATATATATATATATATATATATATATATATATATAAATATATATATATACTCAAAAGTACATAATGCGTATTTAGCTTGATGTCAAAATTTTGAAGTCTAGCATAGCTAGGAGTTTTGGAAAACTTATGTCTCCACTAATAATCATTTGCTTAAACAGTCTATCTATTCCTATTATCCTCAATACTCCATTCACACAAAACTATTCCCAGTTCATCCAACCACACTTATGAGTTCATGAACTTTCCACAATCATATGAGTTTAAGAACTTGTCCTAGTCAGACCTTTGGCGTCCATTCGCTGAGGGGTTCATAAACATTTCACATAATCATGAGTTAGGAACGTAACATAAGTATGAGTTTTAGAACTCGTGCTTAACCTTATATTCTCTACCTATAACCTATCTATCTGTTATACACATGAGAAAGGAATCACCCTCTTAACATGCAAATATCAAATAGCGCAACACAAACATTTCATAATACCCACTTAATCCTAATTTCCTTCTCAATACGAATTTCATTTAATCTGTATCCATAATCCTTTCCTGAATCTGTACCAATTCATCGTACAACTGACACAACAATATTTGTTGTAAACTTTTCAATCAATAGATTGATTCTTTTCCCTACTATCACCTTATTAGATCACGGGGTGATCTCATCGTATATATTACGATTCATTTCTATACCATGATCGTTTTTGCTTTACGATCTCCTATCTCGATTCTTTTAGTCTTTTAGACTATATCTATTCACCACTACTATTTAACTTTATTATCAGAGTTATGGAACTCTATATCTTTATAACTCACCGAGATTCGTCTTTGAATCTTACTGACCAATTAACTCTATGTGAGTTAGATCTTATCCTAATCACTGCGGTTATTGGTCTCAGGTATTCCTACCTAAGGTTCATAACCAACAGCTTTGATACCAACTGTGACGTTCCCAAATTCGGGTCCCAAATCACCGCAGGTCCGGTTAAATCATTCTATTAATATTACGGAAGATATAAACATAAATTGGTTATACAATAAACTTTACACACTATTCCCCAAGGTCGAGTAACCTTAACTTATACACAATTCATAATCTGTTTAACCTATAACATTATTCTCATACTATACTGTCACAAATTTAGCTGTACACGTAGTCCCTAGCTAAACTTGGCTTTGTCCTTTCATGTATCCAACATATTCGTCTTAATCTGCAATGTTTATCATGATATTACAAGGGTGAGCATAAGTTTGCCCAACAAGTATAAGTTTATTTAAGGATATATCATGATTGAAAGAATTTAAATAATAAGCTGGCTATAATTCAACAATATAGTTGTGAATTAGCATAAACAAATTTTCTTAGCTGAACGAACATTGAACATGAACACACACACACACACACACACACACACACACATATATATATATATATATATATATATATATCTGGACCAATGGTAATGAAGGTGATCAACCTTTCATACTTGATGAATACATGCAGTATGCATAGAGTGCAATTTAATAATTCTTAGACATGGTAATCAAAAATGATTAACCACAAGTATAATTAAATAATACAACTCGAGGTCGAGTTAAGAAAAACTTGCACAATAAATAAGTATAAGAAACTTGCATGTTCGGTCGATTACTGTAACGTAATTTAATTATCTTTGCCTGAAGACCTAATATATAAATAATATCAATATACAAATTAGAATAATATCATCACAAGATAATACTATTATATATATATATATTCACCTAATAACCTAAACACATAAGGCATAACCCTATTAGTCCACAAACTACTAATACTCTTGTCGAAGTCAAACTATTTCATCTCGAGTTGAATCGACACAATTCGAACATCCCGACGGTCTAATCGGACAATTATTGAGTCTAAGTTTAATTAAACTCTACCTAAACACTTAACAATTTTCTTAGATAATTTTATTATCAGTCAAAATACTTTTCATAAGCTCGTAATAATTTTCACATAATTATTATCATTTATCATAAATTTTGAATCATTAATAACGTATTTATATAATATAAATACCGCATTATTCTCTCATCATTAATATTTATTTAATATGAGATATTAATAAAAATCATAACATAATATTATAATATATTTATAATATATCAAACTATTTTTAATACCTTAAATTCATATTTATATGATTTTTAAACAATTAAATTCATTATCGATAATTGCTATTAATATTAAAATATTAATATTTTCATGACAAAATATCAAAAGTTATATTTTATAACTCAAAATATTTTTCTAACCCTTAAATCATTTTTATATGATTTTAAAATTATTAATTCTATTTTTCCATAATTTATTTAATATATTCATTAAATAAATCCTTTACCATTAATATTAATTTATTAATGAAATTCATCACAAAATATCAAAAGTTATTAGAAATAACTTAAAATATTTTCTAACACCATAATATAATTTTTCATGATTTTTCAAATATAAAAATCATTTTTAAATAATTTATTTAATATTATAATAAAATAAATTAAATACCATTTATATTCCAAAAATATTAAATATTGAAATATACTCAAACTAATTAAAAACTAATTTTTAGGCTTTGAAATAATTTTTAAGAATTTATTATGTATTTTAAATAATTTAAAACTATTTTTCTCTAATTTTTAAATAAAATAATTATTTTCAGAAATTATCTGTCGCTAAAGGGCCCTATAGCTAGAGCACCATCGCTATAGGTGTTCTTCACAAACCCAGAACATGCTATGTCAGTTATCAAGTTGCTAGGTTTGACCACATGTAGATCTGTGATCATGAGGTTTCTGGGCTTGTAATTTTGTTAGACATGTAGTACTAATGTAATACTACAATAACCAACTTGTTTCATTGTCATACAACAACATACCAGCAAGATCTAGACTCCCAAACTTCTTGTCAGAGTTGTTCTTCATTTCTGTTTGGGTTTTCCAAATATGAAGAACAGTTGCAGGGTACCTACTTTGGTGCTCTATAACTTTGATTCTAAGCATTATTTCTGTGATCTAAGAGTTCCAACATGTAGTATACATGACAGGGTACAATATCATAATTCTAGATCCATCTAACAACGTCCACATGAACAAGATCTGGCATGGTCAAACCATGTCAGAAAACTTGTTCTTTTTTTGGGTTTTCCAGATTTCACAAAAACAGGATGTCAACGCTGATTTGACTGTTCTTATCTTTCATTCCGTTTATGATCTAAGTGATCTAGTGACTTTAATATGTAGCCTACATATTAGACTACAACAACAAAACAACAACTTGGCTAAACTGCTAACACACAACAAGATCTAAGGCCTTGAAAAGCTTGTCAGACGAAATCTGGAAATTCTGGGATACCCATATTTTAGTTGGTCATGGTGATTGACCATGTTTAATTCGCTTATATCTTGTGATCTACACATGATTTGACCCTGTTTCCAGTTCTAGATCATAGACAACATGGTATACTACAAATCTATAACATAAAACACCTTAAACATCTAACACAGACAGATCTAGAGGCCCTGACATTAGGCTGTCAGGCCTTATTTTTAAGGTTTTAAGTCAGCTTGGAAAACATAGATTTTGGCTTCTAGATGTTATGGATCTATGATGTAACATCACAGATCACTAAATAACATCCTTAAACACACTTCTAAAAAACAAACAACAACATCAAACATAAAATCACATGATTTTATAAGGCTAAGGTTTTATACCTTTATGCTTGATCTTTGATTTTCTGATCCTTGATCTGTTTCTTGGAAGGCTAAGAGCTGGTAATGGTTTTGTTTCTCAATCTTTATCACTCTAGAGTTCGAAATATAGAGGGAGAAAAGGCTTGGCAAGTTTTCTAAGTAAAGTGAGAATTTTACTTAAGTTAAATCTTTTATTCTTTTGAATTCCTGGCCACAAATGTTATTAAGTGTCCAAGATATCATATTTGGTAAGATTTTTACACACATAGGATAAACTTGAGTGATGACTGACAAGATTTTGTAAAATCTTTTATTTATCTTTTAAGTAAAAGGGTATTTTGGTAATTTTGCACCCACTAAGGGTATTTTGGTCTTTTCCCCTATAATTTGAAGGGCATTTTGGATATTTCCCTTTTATCCCTAAACATTTAACACTTAGCCAATTAAACTTAAATTTTGAATTCCCAAATTAGGGTTTTGAATTTCTGAATTACGGTTTCGAATTCTCGAAATTAAAATTAGGGTTTTTCGATCGTATCATTAGGGTTTCTAATAGTTCGTTCGATTTTTCTAACTTAATCACCATATTCATATCATGAATTTAGTGTTTATCACCTATGTAACTTATCTGATCAACATTTGATCCTTATTCACAAATTATACACATAAAAATAATTATTGTTCACATATAAGATCACATATACCGACTCGTATACACTTAGATACTTAACCCTGATAATTCTTCACAAGAATTTTAAATCCACCAAAATCTTATACCTCATTACTAGACTATCATTTACAGTCTACCAAATTATTCAAGTCTTGTCCAAGAATTTTGAAATCCTTAAAATTTCTTTACAGAACTGTCAATTCCATACACTTATTTTATGTTTAATTAGGTTCTAATATTGAACCTTAAATCAATCAATTATGATTTTAAAAATTTTCTAAATTCTCGGGTTGTCACAAATTAAGGGTTTAAGATACTTGCCTAAGCGAAGATCGATCAAGCAACGCTACTTGATTCGTTTATAAACACCTAAGATGTTCATTCATATAAATATAAAACATTAGTATTGATAACCATACTCAAATACATAAACTATTTATGTCCGGGTTAAGTTCGATATAATTTCGTTGTCCTAACTTTACTAGGTAATTAATAAGTTAATATCTCCGTTAAACTTTATTTATAAGATTTATTATATTTTTAGATAATTTATATATATTTTATAATAATTTTCGGAAGCTTACAAAATTCTTTAGATATTTATTTATTCATTAAATGATTTTTAAATTATTTATTTCTATTTTTAAATAATTAATATTTACTTAAAATTTTATAAAAATCTTGTTTATTATTGTTAAATAATTTATAATCATTTAATATGATTTTTAAATCATTTATATTATTTTTAAATAATTATTTATTATTTATAAATAATTATTCTAATTAATTTATTATTAACTTAATTATTAATAATATTCAAATAAATAAAATATTTATTAAATTTATGTAAATATATTAAAAATTAATTATTATAATTTAAAATAAATTTTAAAACTGCTTTTATAATTATTTATATTTATTTATTAATTATTTCTAATTTTATTAATTTATTTATTAGAATTTATTTTTTGTCTATCGTTAAAGCTCTATAGTGATGAGAAAAGTATCGCTATAGGTGTTCTTGAGTTTTGGGAATCGAGGTTGGTTATGGCTAGAGGTTACTTTGACTAAGCTTAATTTCCTACTGTGTTGATCGATTTCATGATCAATGAATACGTGCAAGTATACACCAATCAACAAGTAATAAAGTGAAAGTAGAGTATCGTTCCCACGAGGAATTATTTAATAAAAATCACCAAGTACTAATTCTTAACCAAACTAATTTTATTTAAACAATCTCAAATCGTGTTTTTTCTAATTAAGAAAACTAAATTAACTAATTAAAACTAAGATTTTAACGAGTGAATTCAAATAAATAAAGATTAAGACTTCATATCCCCAATTATGAATTATAAATCAATTATCCAATTATCCCAATTATTATGCCCTCTTGAATTGTTAACATGAATTCTCAAATGCCAAAAGTCCTTTTCAAGTGATCAATTGCCTTCTATTTAATCCAGATTAATCTTGCTATATTCCTATGCAAAACAATTGAATTAAACTCATTATAATCCCAATTCCTTATGTGTTACATGCGGTGAAAAGATATTTCCATTCTATTCACAAACCTAATTATTCATTGTGCAAATAACTAAGTCACATGTCACCATGCCCGATTCTAACCCTAGAATTCCTCTTCCAATTCCTTCTAGAGTAACAAAGTAATTCTTGATCAAATAATTAAGCAATAAGCACAAGAACAAGATAAACAACTCACTTTAACATAAATAATTAGAATATAATGAATAACTAATTCATAGCCATAAAAAGCTTCAATTGAAATCTCAAAAATAGTTAGTTCATAATTAATGAATTAAAACCAAGAATCCACAACTGAATAGACATTAAAAGATAAAAGTAAGATGAGAGAAGAGAATAGAATCTGTTGTCAGCAAATCTGATGCTCCCCTCTTGCTCTTGCTCTTGATCTTCAATGGTCTCCAAGTTGCTTCAATCTCCAAAACTAATAAGAACTAGGGTTATTTTCTAATCTAAAGGAGTGTTTAATCTAGGCTAAGCTATGTAATCTCCTTTTATTTTATGCCTTACATCATGTATTTATAGGTTACAAGTCCAATTTTTAGTTTAGGAACAAACCCAATCCAATTTGGAATCAAAAGGTGTTAAAATTAGCCCAAACGCAGCGTCCAGGCCATCACCAAGACCTTCCCGGCCTTGTTATTTGATTGGGTACAACTCAAACTACTGCTCCCAGTACGCCACTGGCATAGGCCAAAAATGGGCGCCCCGGCGCTACCACATATTCTGACATTTTCTGCTCCGACGTCCTTTGGGAAAATGGCCATAACCTCTTCGTCCGAACTCCGATTTCGATGATTCAAGATGATCCGAAAAGAGGAGAAGTAGATCTACAACTTTCATTCTTTGAGGTTTCCGAAATAATGTCAGGAGCTATAGTCAAATTGGCTCTGAAGTGACTTCTATGTAAATGGCAAGCCGAAAACGCGAATCTAGCCACCCCAAACATCGATCCATGTAACTTTTGTCCCAATTCCTATAAAATAACATAAAACATGCATGAATAGACACAAACACATAAAAACATCCTAAAAGACTTAAGAACAACAACAAATTAAGCCCGAATGTATCCAATTCATGGGTATAAAACTCACTCATCAAATACCCCCAAACTTAAATCTTTGCTTGTCCTCAAGCAAAAACACAAAAAATGTTATGCAATGCAATTTAATTTAATGAAACTAATCTATATGCCTCACAGAATCCAGCGAAAATGATGAAACAAGTCTTCAACCTACCTTAGAGAAATCAAGTAAACATGATAATACATGATATTAAAACAAATCGGTAATTTCTCAATCAATCATCAAATCTTAGACTCGTTATCAATATTATAGTGCGTGTGTGCTCCACAACAATGTTAACTGATATAAAATCAAATTTAAGACATAATAGATATCTTTGAAGGCATCATACAGTGCAAATTCACAAAATTCACGAACAAGCTATATCCAACTAAAGTCAAACATCCACCAAGTTCAAGAGTCCAATCTGGGATACTTATGCTTTACTTTTCATTACGGGGGCTTTTTGCTCTTTTCCCGTTTTATTGTTGTTTTTTTTTAACCATAACTGTGCAATGTCTCATTCCATTAGGCTAACAGTGTCACCCCTTAGCGAGCTTTTGACCAACGACTCCCAGACCATATAAGACCTTAGGGCGCTAGGTTTTAAGATACCCCTTCGGGCGTACTTACTCAAGTAACAAAGGCCCCGAAACAAAACTAGCCACGGTAATTTTTTTTTTTTTTCTCTTTTTTTTTATAGATGGTTGGTGAGTGCGTTTTACGCTCCATCTCACGCTTGTGTTTATGGGGAGTGTTTCTCCTCAACCCACCACAAGACTCAACATGTTTTTTTTTTTTTTTAAAGCTTATATACCCCAAAATTTCCCCCAAACTTAAGTTTTTATCAAAATTTAGCCATCTCCTTTATTCATGTCTTTCATTCCTTCACACTAGTATTATACTTAAGAAATCCATTATGTATCAATTTAAACTTAATCATTAACATATATCATGTTATTAACGTCTAACCTTGATTATACCGATTTCAAACAGGAAAAGATTCAATTCATAACAAGAAATCACATCAAAGCACGAATATTCAATACTATACTTATCTACTTAACTCCGGTCTCATCATTGGCCAAAATAGACTTTTACTATCTAACAGTTGGAATCATGCAAATATAAACTAAGCGCAACAAACATAGTAAACTAACTACTATTTTTTATGATTTTTAAATTTTTTTTAAACAAAAAAAATAAAAAAACGAATGCAACAACTAAATGTAAATAACTTGAAAACATAACGAACTACAATGTAAATAACTAACTATATGAAATACGACACTAAAATGCCCCCAAACTTAAACTAGACATTGTCCTCAATGATTTGAAATAGAAAAAAAATAAAAGCGAAGAGACTTCCACGAAAATATAGCAATCTTCCTCCTTGCAGCTAAGTTTGGAGAATAGGCTAAGCACATGGAACAAATTGGGCACCACACTTGAATTTGACTTGCATAACTTGTAAAACCATGATAGAAGCAATTTTATTAAATCCTAAATAAATGCAAATTCAAAACTACTAATATAACACTTAATAAAAACTAAAAATAAAAATTAAACTTGGGTTTGCCTCCCAATAAGCGCTTGTTTTATAGTCTCACTTGACTTCTTCAATTCTCTATCCAATTCCCTACGAAAGTTGAGGAACCCTCCATCCATCGAAAATAATATAGCTTTTGGTAGGTTCCCATTTGTAATAGCCATTGTATTAAAGTCACCTAGAATGCTTTCTTGAGATAAGATCACATTCAAGAACGTCCAAATCTAGGTGGTTTCTCCATTAATGTCTGCGAATATATTACGGCATAGAGGCTTGTCGAGACACAACAATTTCTTCTTCTATCTTCTCTAGCTCATCGCACCATGGTTTCAAGGTGTACTTGCTTTTACATCACGAGAGAGTATTGCCGGCGACATGACTACCAATCGATACAAGGTTTTGCAAATCTAACCTGGGACTCTTGAATCTGTGGAGGAGAAGGCACTTGAGGCATAAATAACATTGGCTCATCATCATTGGTTCTCACAATTAGTTCTTCACCGACCTTGTTGTCATTATCCCCACTTGTCTCCTCTTTTCATCTCGTGGCTCATTCGATTTGTAGATTTGGCTCGGGCTCACCATCGCCTCGTAATCCATGTCATAGGGCCAGTGTATTGAGGACGGTTGTTCAACGCATGTGCTATCTGTTCCACTTGATTTTCCAAATTTTTGATCAACGCCCCTTGGCTTTGCAAATTCAGCTCTACTTGATTCATTTTCTTGTCTTGTTCCTCATTCCTTTTTTCAGAAACTTTAATAAATTTTTCCAAGGCTTCCTCCCAATTTGAATGTTCTTCCTGTTGTAGTGGAGGTGAACACAAGAAATCCTGTGGGTATGTTGGACTTGGAGCATAAAATTGATCTTGATTGTTACTCCATGAAAAATTCGGGTGATACCCCCAATCCTGATGATAGTTGTTGGGATAGACATAATTATTGGGGTAATCACCACTATACTTTCTCTTAAATTTCGAAATCGATGGCGCATTGATGACTCGTATGATTTCCAGCATAATAATCACAAGTAATCGCCATACTTTGACGACGCTGAGCTTCAAAAGCTTCAAACATCCTCGAAAGTGTCTCAATCTGTGCTGACAATGCAGAAAGTTTCTCGAGTCTTTCAATCTCCGCCCCCTTGGTTGAGTCATGTTCGTATATGGCCATTGATACACAAAGCCATCCATAGTACACGAAAGAGAGAAATATAGAAAGAGAATTAAAATAAAATAAAAATGTTTAAATTAAGACTAATTTGATTGAAATTAATATTGAAACTAATTATTAAATTAATTCCCCGTTAATCTAAGCGCTAAAAACTTGTTGATCGATTTATGAATCAATGAATACGTTGCAAGTATACACTATCAACAAGTAATAAAGTGAAAGTAGAGTATCGTTCCCACGAGGAATTATTTAATAAAAATCACCAAGTACTAATTCTTAACCAAACTAATTTTATTTAAACAATCTCAAATCGTGTTTTTCTAATTAAGAAAACTAAATTAACTAATTAAAACTAAGATTTTAACGAGTGAATTCAAATAAATAAAGATTAAGACTTCAATATCCCCAATTATGAATTATAAATCAATTATCCAATTATCCCAATTATTATGCCTCTTGAATTGTTAACAGAATTCTCAAATGCCAAAAGTCCTTTTCAAAGTGATCAATTGCCTTCTATTTAATCCAGATTAATCTTGCTATATTCCTATGCAAAACAATTGAATTAAACTCATTATAATCCCAATTCCTTATGTGTTACATGCGGTAAAAGATATTTCCATTCTATTCACAAACCTAATTATTCAACGTGTGCAAATAACTAAGTCACATGTCACCATGCCCGCCTCTAACCTAGAATTCCTCTTCCAATTCCTTCTAGAGTAACAAAGTAATTATTGATCAAATAATTAAGTAATAAGCACAAGACAAGATAAACAACTCACTTTAACATAAATAATTAGAATATAATGAATAACTAATTCATAGCCATAAAAAGTTCAATTGAAATCTCAAAAATAGTTAGTTCATAATTAATGAATTAAAACCAAGAATCCACAAATCGAATAGACATTAAAAGATAAAAGTAAGATGAGAGAAGAGAATAGAATCATTGTCGACCAAATCGATGCTCCCTCTTGCTCTTGCTCTTGATCTTCAATGGTCTCCAAGTTGCTTCAATCTCCAAAACTAATAAGAACTAGGGTTATTTTCTAATCTAAAGGAGTGTTTAATCTAGGCTAAGCTATGTAATCTCCTTTTATTTTATGCCTTACATCATGTATTTATAGGTTACAAGTCCAATTTTTAGTTTAGAACAAACCCAATCCATTTGGAGTCAAAAAGGTGTTAAAATTACCCCAAACGCGTCCGGGCCATCACTAAGACCTTCCCAGCGCCCAGGTTATTGGTACAATGCAACAAACTCGCTCTGCTCCCCGGCCTTGAGCTTGAGCATAAAAAAATGGGCGCCCCGACGCTACCACATATTCTGACATTTTCTGCTCCGACGTCCTTTGGAAAAATAGCCATAACGTCTTCGTCCGAACTCCGATTTCGATGATTCAAGATGATCCGAAAAGAGGAGAAGTAGATCTACAACTTTCATTCTTTGAGGTTTCCGAAATAATGTCAGGAGCTATAGTCAAATTGGCTCTGAAGTGACTTCTATGTAAATGGCAAGCCGAAAACGCGAATCTAGCCACCCCAAACATCGATCCATGTAACTTTTGTCCCAATTCCTATAAAATAACATAAAACATGCATGAATAGACACAAACACATAAAAACATCCTAAAAGACTTAAGAACAACAACAAATTAAGCGAATGTATCCAATTCATGGGTATAAAACTCACTCATCAAATACCCCCAAACTTAAATCTTTGCTTGTCCTCAAGCAAAAACACAAAAATGTTATGCAATGCAATTTAATTTAATGAAACTAATCTATATGCCTACGAATCCAACAGTAATGATAGAAACAAGTCTTCAACCGGCCTTAGAGAAATCAAGTAAACATGATAATATATGATATTAAAACAAATCAGTAATTTCTCAATCAATCATCAAATCTTAGGTCATTATCAATCGATATAGTGCGTGTGTGCTCCACAACAATGTTAACTGATATAAAATCAAATTTAAGACATAATAGATATCTTTGAAGGCATCACACAGTGCAAATTCACAAAATTCACGAACAAGCTATATCCAACTAAAGTCAAACATCCACCAAGTTCAAGAGTCCAATCTGGGATACTTATGCTTTACTTTTCATTACGGGGGCTTTTTGCTCTTTTCCCGTTTTATTGTTTTTTTTTTTAAACCATAACTGTGCAATGTCTCATTCCATTAGGCTAACAGTGTCACCCCTTAGCGAGCTTTCGACCAACGACTCCCAGACCATATAAGACCTTAGGGCGCTAGGTTTTAAGATACCCCTTCGGGCGTACTTACTCAAGTAACAAAGGCCCCGAAACAAAACTAGCCACGGTAATTTTTTTTCTTTTTCTCTTTTTTTTATAGATGGTTGGTGAGTGCGTTTTACGCTCCATCTCACGCTTGTGTTTATGGGGAGTGTTTCTCCTCAACCCACCACAAGACTCAACATGTTTTTTTTTTTTTTTAAAGCTTATATACCCCAAAATTTCCCCCCAAACTTAAGTTTTTATCAAAATTTAGCCATCTCCGCCTATTCATGTCTTTCATTCCTTCACACTAGTATTATACTTAAGAAATCCATTATGTATCAATTTAAACTTAATCAGTTAACATAGCTGTTATTAACGTGCTAACCTTGATTATACCAGTTTCAAACAGGAAAAGATTCAATTCATAACAAGAAATCACATCAAAGCCTGAATATTCAATACTATACTTATCTACTTAACTCCAGTCTCATCATTGGCCAAAATAGACTTTTACTATCTAACAGTTGGAATCATGCAAATATAAACTAACTGCAAAAAACATAGTAAACTAACTACTATTTTTTTGCGATTTTTAAATTTTTTTTTTAAACAAAAAAAAAAAAAAAAAACGAATGCAACAACTAAATGTAAATAACCCGAAAACATAACGAACTACAATGTAAATAACTAACTATATATGAAATATACGACACTAAAATGCCCCCCAAACTTAAACTAGACATTGTCCTCAATGACCAAAATAGAAAAAATTAAAGCAGAGGACTTCCCACGAAAATATAGCAATCTTCCTCCTTGCAGCTAAGTTTGGAGAATAAAGCTAAGCACATGGAACAAATTGGGCACCACACTTGAATTTGACTTGCATAACTCAGAAACCATGATAGAAGCAATTTTATTAAATCCTAAATAAATGCAAATTCAAAACTACTAATATAACACTTAATAAAACTAAAAATAAAAATTAAACTTGGGTTTGCCTCCCAATAAGCGCTTGTTTTATAGTCTCATTTGACTTCTTCAATTCTCTATCCAATTCCCTCACGAAAGTTGAGGAACCCTCCATCCATCGGAAATAATATAGCTTTTGGTAGGTTCCCATTTGTAATAGCCATTATATTAAAGTCACCTAGAATGCTTTCTTGAGATAAGATCACATTCAAGAACGTCGAAAGATCTAGGTGGTTTCTCCATTGTGTCTGCGAATATATTACGGCATAGAGGCTTGTCGACACAACAATTTCTTCTTCTATCTTCTCTAGCTCATCGCACCATGGTTTCAAGGTGTACTTGCTTTTTACATCACACGGAGAGTATTGCCGGCGACATGACTACCAATCGACAAGGTTTTGCAAATCTAACTTGGGACTCTTGAATCGTGGGAGGAGAAGGCACTTGAGGCATAAATAACATTGGCTCATCATCATTGGTTCTCACAATTAGTTCTTCACCAAACCTTGTTGTCATTATCCCCACTTGTCTCCTCTTTTTCATCTCGTGGCTCATTCAATTGTAGATTTGGCTCGGGCTCACCATCTGCCTCGTAATCCATGTCATAGGGCCAGTGTATTGAGGACGGTTGTTCAACGATGTGCTATCTCTGTTCCACTTGATTTTCCAAATTTTTTGATCAACGCCTTTGGCTTTGCAAATTCAAATTTACTTGATTCATTTTCTTGTCTTGTTCCTCATTCCTTTTTTCGAAACTTTAATAAATTTTTCCAAGGCTTCCTCCCAATTTGAATGTTCTTCCTGTTGTAGTGGAGGTGAACACAAGAAATCCTGTGGGTATGTTGGACTTGGAGCATAAAATTGATCTTGATTGTTACTCCATGAAAATTAAGATGATACCCCAATCCTCGATGATAGTTGTTGGGATAGACATAATTATTGGGGTAATCACCACTATATCTTATCTCGCACTTCGAAATCGATGGCGCATTGATGACTCAGTATGATTTCCAAAGATAATAATCACAAGTAATCGCCATACTTTGACGACGCAATGAGCTTCAAAAGCTTCAAACATCCTCGAAAGTGTCTCAATCAATCTTTGACAATGCGAGAAAGTTTCTCGAGTCTTTCAATCTCCTCCCCTTGGTTGAGTCATGTTCGTGTATGGCCATTGATACACAAAGCCATCCATAGTACACGAAAAGAGAGAAATATAGAAAGAGAATTAAAAATAAAATAAAATGTTTAAATTAAGACTAATTTGATTGAAATTAATATTGGAAACTAATTATTAAATTAATTCCCGTGAATGGCGCCAAAAACTTGTTGATCGATTTACATGATCAATGAATACGCAAGTAGTATACACTTGAACAAGTAATAAAGTGAAAGTAGAGTATCGTTCCCACGAGGAATTATTTAATAAAAATCACCAAGTACTAATTCTTAACCAAACTAATTTTATTTAAACAATCTCAAATCGTGTTTTTTCTAATTAAGAAAACTAAATTAACTAATTAAAACTAAGATTTTAACGAGTGAATTCAAATAAATAAAGATTAAGACTTCAATATCCCCAATTATGAATTATAAATCAATTATCCAATTATCCCAATTATTATGCCTACTGAATTGTTAACAGGAATTCTCAAATGCCAAAAGTCCTTTTCCAAGTGATCAATTGCCTTCTATTTAATCCAGATTAATCTTGCTATATTCCTATGCAAAACAATTGAATTAAACTCGTTACAATCCCAATTCCTTATGTGTTACATGCGGCGAAAAGATATTTCCATTCTATTCACAAACCTAATTATTCACTGTGCAAATAACTAAGTCACATGTCACCATGCCCAGTTCTAACCCTAGAATTCCTCTTCCAATTCCTTCTAGAGTAACAAAGTAATTACTGATCAAATAATTAAGCAATAAGCACAAGACAAGATAAACAACTCACTTTAACATAAATAATTAGAATATAATGAATAACTAATTCATAGCCATAAAAAGTTCAATTGAAATCTCAAAAATAGTTAGTTCATAATTAATGAATTAAAACCAAGAATCCACAACTGAATAGACATCAAAAGATAAAAGTAAGATGAGAGAAGAGAATAGAATCATTTGTCGAAATCGATGCTCCCTCTTGCTCTTGCTCTTGATCTTCAATGGTCTCCAAGTTGCTTCAATCTCCAAAACTAATAAGAACTAGGGTTATTTTCTAATCTAAAGGAGTGTTTAATCTAGGCTAAGCTATGTAATCTCCTTTTATTTTATGCCTTACATCATGTATTTATAGGTTACAAGTCCAATTTTTAGTTTAGGAACAAACCCAATCCAATTTGGAGTCAAAAGGTGTTAAAATTACCCAAAAGCGTCCAGTGCCATCACTAAGACCTTCCCAGCAACCAGTATTTGGGTCACGGCACATCAAACTACGCTCTCAGTACCTTGCTGAAACATAGGCTAAAAATGGGCGCCCAACGCTACCACATATTCGACATTTTCTGCTCCGGCGTCCTTTGGAAAAATAGCCATAACGTCTTCGTCCGAACTCCGATTTCGATGATTCAAGATGATCCGAAAAGAGGAGACGTAGATCTACAACTTTCATTCTTTGAGGTTTCCGAAATAATGTCAGGAGCTATAGTCAAATTGGCTCTGAAGTGACTTCTATGTAAATGGCAAGCCGAAAACGCGAATCTAGCCACCCCAAACATCGATCCATGTAACTTTTGTCCCAATTCCTATAAAATAACATAAAACATGCATGAATAGACACAAACACATAAAAACATCCTAAAAGACTTAAGAACAACAACAAATTAAGCCCGAATGTATCCAATTCATGGGTATAAAACTCACTCATCAAATACCCCCAAACTTAAATCTTTGCTTGTCCTCAAGCAAAAACACAAAAATGTTATGCAATGCAATTTAATTTAATGAAACTAATCTATATGCCTACGAATCCAACAGTAATGACAGAAACAAGTCTTCAACCGGCCTTAGAGAAATCAAGTAAACATGATAATATATGATATTAAAACAAATCAGTAATTTCTCAATCAATCATCAAATCTTAGACTGTTATCACTGATATAGTGCGTGTGTGCTCCACAACAATGTTAACTGATATAAAATCAAATTTAAGACATAATAGATATCTTTGAAGGCATCACACAGTGCAAATTCACAAAAATTCACGAACAAGCTATATCCAACTAAAGTCAAACATCCACCAAGTTCAAGAGTCCAATCTGGGATACTTATGCTTTACTTTTCATTACGGGGGCTTTTTGCTCTTTTCCCGTTTTATTGTTTTTTTTTTTTAAACCATAAGCGTGCAATGTCTCATTCCATTAGGCTAACATGTCACCCCTTAGCGAGCTTTGACCAACGACTCCCGGACCATATAAGACCTTAGGGCGCTTAGGTTTTAAGATACCCCTTGGGCGTGCTTACTCAAGTAACAAAGGCCCCAAACAAAACTAGCCACGGTAATTTTTTTTTTTTTCTCTTTTTTTTATAGATAGATGGTTGGTGAGTGCGTTTTCGCTCCATCTCACGCTTGTGTTTATGGGGAGTGTTTCTCCTCAACCCACCACAAGACTCAACATGTTTTTTTTTTTTTAAAGCTTATATACCCCAAAAATTTCCCCCCCAAACTTAAGTTTTATCAAAATTTAGCCATCTCCGCCTATTCATGTCTTTCATTCCTTCACACTAGTATTATACTTAAGAAATCCATTATGTATCAATTTAAACTTAATCGCTAATATAGTCATTATTAACGTTAACCTTGATTATACCCGTTTCAAACAGAAAAGATTCAATTCATAACAAGAAATCACATCAAAGCCCGAATATTCAATACTATACTTATCTACTTAACTCCGGTCTCATCATTGGCCAAAATAGACTTTTTACTATCTAACAGTTGGAATCATGCAAATATAAACTAATCGCAACAAACATAGTAAACTAACTACTTATTTTTTGCGATTTTTAAATTTTTTTTTAACAAAAAAAAAAATAAAAAACGAATGCAACAACTAAATGTAAATAACCCAAAACATAACGAACTACAATGTAAATAACTAACTATATGAAATACGACACTAAAATGCCCCCAAACTTAAACTAGACATTGTCCTCATATGACCTAAATAGAAAAAAAAATTAAAGCGAGGACTTCCCACGAAAATATAGCAATCTTCCTCCTTGCCCGCTAAGTTTGGAGAATAAAGGCTAAGCACATGGAACAAATTGGGCACCACACTTGAATTTGACTTGCATAACTCAGAAAACCATGATAGAAGCAATTTTATTAAATCCTAAATAAATGCAAATTCAAAACTACTAATATAACACTTAATAAAAACTAAAAATAAAAATTAAACTTGGGTTGCCTCCCAATAAGCGCTTGTTTTATAGTCTCAGCCTGACTTCTTCAATTCTCTATCCAATTCCCCTACGAAAGTTGAGGAACCCTCCATCCATCGGAAATAATATAGCTTTTGGTAGGTTCCCATTTGTAATAGCCATTGTATTAAAGTCACCTAGAATGCTTTCTTGAGATAAGATCACATTCAAGAACGTCCAGCATCTAGGTGGTTTCTCCATTGTGTCTGCGAATATATTCTGGCATAGAGGCTTGTCAGACACAACAATTTCTTCTTCTATCTTCTCTAGCTCATCGCACCATGGTTTCAAGGTGGTGTACTTGCTTTTACATCACAGAGAGTATTGCTTAAGCGACATGACTACCAATCGGACAAGGTTTTGCAAATCTAACTTGGGACTCTTGAACTGTGGAGGAGAAGGCACTTGAGGCATAAATAACATTGGCTCATCATCATTGGTTCTCACAATTAGTTCTTCACCGAACCTTGTTGTCATTATCCCCACTTGTCTCCTCTTTTTCATCTCGTGGCTCATTCAACAGTAGATTTGGCTCGGGCTCACCATCCAGCCTCGTAATCCATGTCATAGGGCAGTGTATATTGAGGACGGTTGTTCAACGCATGTGCTATCTGCTTCACTTGATTTTCCAAATTTTGATCAACGCCTTGGCTTTGCAAATTCAAATCTACTTGATTCATTTTCTTGTCTTGTTCCTCATTCCTTTTTTCGAAACTTTAATAAATTTTTCCAAGGCTTCCTCCCAATTTGAATGTTCTTCCTGTTGTAGTGGAGGTGAACACAAGAAATCTCAATGGGTATGTTGGACTTGGAGCATAAAATTGATCTTGATTGTTACTCCATGAAAAATTCGGGTGATACCCCAATCTCACGATGATAGTTGTTGGGATAGACATAATTATTGGGGTAATCACCACTATACTTATCTTATTTCGGCCGGCTTCGATGGCGCATTGATGACTCGTATGATTTCCGGCATAATAATCACAAGTAATCGCCATACTTTGACGACGTATTTGAGCTTCAAAAGCTTCAAACATCCTCGAAAGTGTCTCAATCAGTCTTTGACAATGCGAAAGTTTCTCGAGTCTTTCAATCTCCGCTCCCCTTGGTTGAGTCATGTTCGTATATGGCCATTGATACACAAAGCCATCCATAGTACACGAAAAAGAGAGAAATATAGAAAGAGAATTAAAATAAAAATAAAAATGTTTAAATTAAGACTAATTTGATTGAAATTAATATTGGAAACTAATTATTAAATTAATTCCCGGCAATTCAACGCCAAAAAACTTGTTGATCGATTTACAATCAATGAATACGTGCAAGTATACACTATCAACAAGTAATAAAGTGAAAGTAGAGTATCGTTCCCACGAGGAATTATTTAATAAAAATCACCAAGTACTAATTTTAACCAAACTAATTTTATTTAAACAATCTCAAATCGTGTTTTTTCTAATTAAGAAAACTAAATTAACTAATTAAAACTAAGATTTTAACGAGTGAATTCAAATAAATAAAGATTAAGACTTCAATATCCCCAATTATGAATTATAAATCAATTATCCAATTATCCCAATTATTATGCCTCTTTGAATTGTTAACGAGGAATTCTCAAATGCCAAAAGTCCTTTTCCAAGTGATCAATTGCCTTCTATTTAATCCAGATTAATCTTGCTATATTCCTATGCAAAACAATTGAATTAAACTCGTTATAATCCCAATTCCTTATGTGTTACATGCGGTGAAAAGATATTTCCATTCTATTCACAAACCTAATTATTCATTTGTGCAAATAACTAAGTCACATGTCACCATGCCCAGCTTCTAACCCTAGAATTCCTCTTCCAATTCCTTCTAGAGTAACAAAGTAATTCTTGATCAAATAATTAAGTAATAAGCACAAGACAAGATAAACAACTCACTTTAACATAAATAATTAGAATATAATGAATAACTAATTCATAGCCATAAAAAGTTCAATTGAAATCTCAAAATAGTTAGTTCATAATTAATGAATTAAAACCAAGAATCCACAAATCCAATAGACATTAAAAGATAAAAGTAAGATGAGAGAAGAGAATAGAATCGCTGTCGAAATCTGATGCTCCCCTCTTGCTCTTGCTTCTTGATCTTCAATGGTCTCCAAGTTGCTTCAATCTCCAAAACTAATAAGAACTAGGGTTATTTTCTAATCTAAAGGAGTGTTTAATCTAGGCTAAGCTATGTAATCTCCTTTTATTTTATGCCTTACATCATGTATTTATAGGTTACAAGTCCAATTTTTAGTTTAGGAACAAACCCAATCCAATTGGAGTCAAAAAAGGTGTTAAAATTACCCAAAAGCGCGTCCAAAGCCATCACCAAGACCTTCCCAGGCCTTGTGACTGGCTGAATGGGCACGCCTCAAACTCTGCTCCCCGTAGCCCTCCTTGCCAGCTGGGCATAGGCCAAAAATGGGCGCCCCAACGCTACCACATATTCTGACATTTTCTGCTCCGACGTCCTTTGGAAAAATGGCCATAACGTCTTCGTCCGAACTCCGATTTCGATGATTCAAGATGATTCGAAAAGAGGAGAAGTAGATCTACAACTTTCATTCTTTGAGGTTTCCGAAATAATGTCAGAGCTATAGTAAAATTGGCTCTGAAGTGACTTCATGTAAATGGCAAGTAGAAAACGCTAATCTAGCCACCCCAAACATCGATCCATGTAACTTTTGTCCCAATTCCTATAAAATAACATAAAACATGCATGAATAGACACAAACACATAAAAACATCCTAAAAGACTTAAGAACAACAACAAATTAAGCCCGAATGTATCCAATTCATGGGTATAAAACTCACTCATCACCTACTGTTAATGATTCTGGGTTTGAAAGTGTATGTGTGTTATAGTACTCATGTAATAATACAATAACATACCAATTTCATGCTTTAACCTATATATAACAAGAAGTTATAGAGGCTCAAAGTCACTGTAAGAGTTGTTCTTGAGTTTTTGGGTAACCCAGAACATTGGCATGGTCGGTCAACGGTTTTGTGGCTTTTAGATCTTTCAATCCGTGTGATAGATTTATGTTGTGATTGTTGTAATAGGTAGTCTATATAACAAGGTACATATATGTTACACTTATTTGGATAGAGTATGATTCTAAGGTTTAGATCTATGTTGGTCAAAGTACAGCCAAAGGCTATTCCTCATGTTCATCAGTTTTCTTTGTAACCCAAAAAACACAGTCATGCTCGGTCAAGGACTTTTGACTATTAATTCTAGTAATCCTATGAATTGATTAAGCATATGAGTATCATAGATATGTAATATGTATGTCAAGGTATTAATTCATTACATTTAGACATCATAACAACAAACAGAAAGCGATTAAAAGGTTAGTCAAAGTAGCAGGCTCAACTTGTTCTTGAGATTTCTAGGTAACCCAGAAATCTGAACTTCGTTTTCGGTCAACAACTTTTGACAATATATGATTCTAATGACCCTGATTTCTTTTCTAGATTAAAGACCTCATGTAATACTATAACTAGCATACAATTTAACAGACCTAACTATTAACATACACGGGTCTACAGGCTTTGACATTTGACTGTCAGACCTGTTTTTTCAAAATTTCCAGTTTGCTTAAAACACCATTTTGATGCATCTAGATGTTATAAAAATATGTTCTATCAACTTAGCATACTTACTAACATGCTATTACACATATCTAAACATCTAAAGTACAAATTAAACATAACATCAAAGATCTGTGTTAAAATTACGGTTTGCACCTTTTCTTGCTTGATTTTGATTTCTGGCTACTGATTCTGTTATTGCTATCACCAAGGCTTGTTTAGGTATGTTATAAGAGTGTATAGGCTTGGAAAATTTGCTAGTTTGCACTGAACTAAGGCTGCCTTTTATAGAATTTCTAAACTAGGGTTTTTGGTCATTATTCACCAACTTGACTCTCTAAATATTTGATGTTCTATTACTTGTGCTTCTTGGGAGTTACATGCATGTCATGTAGTGTGTTGGAACTTAGTTTGATGACTAACAACCTACTTGTGAGCTAGTTTGCATAAATTAGTAGCTTAATTATACCCTAATCCTCTTTAATCTTGATTAGAGTTTTGGTTTTTATGATTAGGTTTCTTAATGATGTTTATTAGCACCTAATTGAAGTTTAATAATCATGATTAACTTATACACAATTCATAATCTGTTTAACCTATAACATTATTCTCATACTATACTGTTACAAATTTAGCTGTACACGTAGTCCCTAGCTAAACTTGGCTATGTCCTTTCATGTATCCAACATATTCGTCTTAATCTGCAATGTTTATCATGATATTACAAGGGTGTGCATAAGTTTGCCCAACAAGTATAAGTTTATTTAAGGATATATCATGATTGAAAGAATTTAAATAATAAGCTGGCTATAATTCAACAATATAGTTGTGAATTAGCATAAACAAATTTTCTTAGCTGAACGAACATTGAACATGAACACACACACACACACACACACACACACACACACACACATATATATATATATATATATATATATCTGGACAAATGGTAATGAAGGTGATCAACCTTTCATACTTGATGAATACATGCAGTATGCATAGAGTGCAATTTAATAATTCTTAGACATGGTAATCAAAAATGATTAACCACAAGTATAATTAAATAATACAACTCGAGGTCGAGTTAAGAAAAACTTGCACAATAAATAAGTATAAGAAACTTGCATGTTCGGTCGATTACTGTAACGTAATTTAATTATCTTTGCCTGAAGACCTAATATATAAATAATATCAATATACAAATTAGAATAATATCATCACAGTATAGTACTATTATATATATATATATATTCACTGAATAACCTAAACACATAAGGCATAACCCTATTAGTCCACAAACTACTAATACTCGGTATCAAGTCAAACTATTTCAGTCTGAGTTGAATCTGACACAATTCGAACATCCCGACGGTCTAATCGGACAATTATTGAGTCTAAGTTTAATTAAACTCTACCTAAACACTTAACAATTTTCTTAGATAATTTTATTATCAGTCAAAATACTTTTCATAAGCTCGTAATAATTTTCACATAATTATTATCATTTATCATGAATTTTGAATCATTAATAACGTATTTATATAATATAAATACCGCATTATTCTCTCATCATTAATATTTATTTAATATGAGATATTAATAAAAATCATAACATAATATTATAATATATTTATAATATATCAAACTATTTTTAATACCTTAAATTCATATTTATATGATTTTTAAACAATTAAATTCATTATCGATAATTGCTATTAATATTAAAATATTAATATTTTCATGACAAAATATCAAAAGTTATATTTTATAACTCAAAATATTTTTCTAACCCTTAAATCATTTTTATATGATTTTAAAATTATTAATTCTATTTTTCCATAATTTATTTAATATATTCATTAAATAAATCCTTTACCATTAATATTAATTTATTAATGAAATTCATCACAAAATATCAAAAGTTATTAGAAATAACTTAAAATATTTTCTAACACCATAATATAATTTTTCATGATTTTTCAAATATAAAATCATTTTTAAATAATTTATTTAATATTATAATAAAATAAATTAAATACCATTTATATTCCAAAAATATTAAATATTGAAATATACTCAAACTAATTAAAACTAATTTTAGGCTTTGAAATAATTTTAAGAATTTATTATGTATTTTAAATAATTTAAAACTATTTTTCTCTAATTTTTAAATAAAATAATTATTTTCGAAATTATCTGTCATTAAAGGGCCCTATAGCTAGAGCACCATCGCTATAGGTGTTCTTCACAAACCCAGAACATGCTATGTCAGTTATCAAGTTGCTAGGTTTGACCACATGTAGATCTGTGATCATGAGGTTTCTGGGCTTGTAATTTTGTTAGACATGTAGTACTAATGTAATACTACAATAACCAACTTGTTTCATTGTCATACAACAACATACCAGCAAGATCTAGACTCCCAAACTTCTTGTCAGAGTTGTTCTTCATTTCTGTCTGGGTTTTCCAAATATAAAGAACAGTTGCAGGGTACCTACTTTGGTGCTCTATAACTTTGATTCTAAGCATTATTTCTGTGATCTAAGAGTTCCAACATGTAGTATACATGACAGGGTACAATATCATAATTCTAGATCCATCTAACAACGTCACATGAACAAGATCTGGCATGGTCAAACCATGTCAGAAAACTTGTTCTTTTTTTGGGTTTTCCAGATTTCACAAAAACAGGATGTCAACGCTGATTTGACTGTTCTTATCTTTCATTCCGTTTATGATCTAAGTGATCTAGTGACTTTAATATGTAGCCTACATATTAGACTACAACAACAAAACAACAACTTGGCTAAACTGCTAACACACAACAAGATCTAAGGCCTTGAAAAGCTTGTCAGACGAAATCTGGAAATTCTGGGATACCCATATTTTAGTTGGTCATGGTCGGTCAACCATGTTTAACTGCTTATATCTTGTGATCTACACATGATTTGACCCTGTTTCCAGTTCTAGATCATAGACAACATGGTATACTACAAATCTATAACATAAAACACCTTAAACATCTAACACAGACAGATCTAGAGGCCCTGACATTAGGCTGTCAGGCCTTATTTTTAAGGTTTTAAGTCAGCTTGGAAAACATAGATTTTGGCTTCTAGATGTTATGGATCTATGATGTAAACATCACAGATCACTAAATAACATCCTTAAACACACTTCTAAAAAACAAACAACAACATCAAACATAAAATCACATGATTTTATAAGGCTAAGGTTTTATACCTTTATGCTTGATCTTTGATTTTCTGATCCTTGATCTGTTTCTTGGAAGGCTAAGAGCTGGTAATGGTTTTGTTTCTCAATCTTTATCACTCTAGAGTTCGAAATATAGAGGGAGAAAAGGCTTGGCAAGTTTTCTAAGTAAAGTGAGAATTTTACTTAAGTTAAATCTTTTATTCTTTTGAATTCTGCCACCACAAATGTTATTAAGTGTCCAAGATATCATATTTGGTAAGATTTTTACACACATAGGATAAACTTGAGTGATGACTGACAAGATTTTGTAAAATCTTTTATTTATCTTTTAAGTAAAAGGGTATTTTGGTAATTTTGCACCCACTAAGGGTATTTTGGTCTTTTCCCCTATAATTTGAAGGGCATTTGGATATTTCCTTTTATCCCTAAACATTTAACACTTAGCCAATTAAACTTAAATTTTGAATTCCCAAATTAGGGTTTTGAATTTACAATTACGGTTTGAATTCTCGAAATTAAAATTAGGGTTTTTCGATCGTATCATTAGGGTTTCTAATAGTTCGCTTCGATTTTTCTAACTTAATCACCATATTCATATCATGAATTTAGTGTTTATCACCTATGTAACTTATCCGATCAACATTTGATCCTTATTCACAAATTATACACATAAAATAATTATTGTTCACATATAAGATCACATATACCGACTCAGTATACACTTAGATACTTAACCACGATAATTCTTCACAAGAATTTTAAATCCACCAAAATCTTATACCTCATTACTAGACTATCATTTACTGATCCACCAAATTATTCAAGTCTTGTCCAAGAATTTTGAAATCCTTAAAATTTCTTTACGAACTCGTCAATTCCATACACTTATTTTATGTTTAATTAGGTTCTAATATTGAACCTTAAATCAATCAATTATGATTTTAAAAATTTTCTAAATTCTCAAGGTTGTCACAAATTAAGGGTTTAGGATACTTGCCTAGCGAAGATCGATCAAGCAACGCTTACTTGATTCGCTTATAAACACCTAAGATGTTCATTCATATAAATATAAAACATTAGTATTGATAACCATACTCAAATACATAAACTATTTATGTCCGGGTTAAGTTCGATATAATTTCGGTGTCCTAACTTTACTAGGTAATTAATAAGTTAATATCTCGGTTAAACTTTATTTATAAGATTTATTATATTTTAGATAATTTATATATATTTTATAATAATTTTCTAAGCTTACAAAATTCTTTAGATATTTATTTATTCATTAAATGATTTTTAAATTATTTATTTCTATTTTTAAATAATTAATATTTACTTAAAATTTTATAAAAATCTTGTTTATTATTGTTAAATAATTTATAATCATTTAATATGATTTTTAAATCATTTATATTATTTTTAAATAATTATTTATTATTTATAAATAATTATTCTAATTAATTTATTATTAACTTAATTATTAATAATATTCAAATAAATAAAATATTTATTAAATTTATGTAAAAATATTAAAAATTAATTATTATAATTTAAAATAAATTTTAAAACTGTTTTTATAATTATTTATATTTATTTATTAATTATTTCTAATTTTTATTAATTTATTTATTAGAATTTATTTTTTGTCTATCGTTAAAGCTCTATAGTGACAGAAAGTATCGCTATAGGTGTTCTTGAGTTTTTGGGAATCAGTTGGTTATGGCCTAGAGGTTACTTTGACCTAAGCTTAATTTCCTACTGTTAATGATTCTGGGTTTGAAAGTGTATGTGTGTTATAGTACTCATGTAATAATACAATAACATACCAATTTCATGCTTTAACCTATATATAACAAGAAGTTATAGAGGCTCAAAGTCACTGTAAGAGTTGTTCTTGAGTTTTTGGGTAACCCAGAACATTGGCATGATCGGTCAACGGTTTTGTGGCTTCTAGATCTTTCAATCCGTGTGATAGATTTATGTTGTGATTGTTGTAATAGGTAGTCCATATAACAAGGTACATATATGTTACACTTATTTGGATAGAGTATGATTCTAAGGTTTAGATCTATGTTGGTCAAAGTACAGCCAAAGGCTATTCCTCATGTTCATCAGTTTTCTTTGTAACCCAAAAAACACAGTCATGCTCGGTCAAGGACTTTTGACTATTAATTCTAGTAATCCTATGAATTGATTAAGCATATGAGTATCATAGATATGTAATATGTATGTCAAGGTATTAATTCATTACATTTAGACATCATAACAACAAACAGAAAGCGATTAAAAGGTTAGTCAAAGTAGCAGGCTCAACTTGTTCTTGAGATTTCTAGGTAACCCAGAAATCTGAACTTCGTTTTCGGTCAACAACTTTTGACAATATATAATTCTAATGACCCTGATTTCTTTTCTAGATTAAAGACCTCATGTAATACTATAACTAGCATACAATTTAATAGACCTAACTATTATTAACATACGAATCTCTGAGGCTTTGACATTTGGTATCGGACTGTTTTTTCAAAATTTCCAGTTTGCTTAAAACACCATTTTGATGCATCTAGATGTTATAAAAATATGTTCTATCAACTTAGCATACTTACTAACATGCTATTACACATATCTAAACATCTAAACTACAAATTAAACATAGCATCAAAGATCTGTGTTAAAATTAGGGTTTGCACCTTTTCTTGCTTGATTTTGATTTCTGGCTACTGATTCTGTTATTGCTATCACCAAGGCTTGTTTAGGTATGTTATAAGAGTGTATAGGCTTGGAAAATTTGCTAGTTTGCACTGAACTAAGGCTGCCTTTTATAGAATTTCTAAACTAGGGTTTTTGGTCATTATTCACCAACTTGACTCTCTAAATATTTGATGTTCTATTACTTGTGCTTCTTGGGAGTTACATGCATGTCATGTAGTGTGTTGGAACTTAGTTTGATGACTAACAACCTACTTGTGAGCTAGTTTGCATAAATTAGTAGCTTAATTATACCCTAATCCTCTTTAATCTTGATTAGAGTTTTGGTTTTTATGATTAGGGTTGCTTAATGATGTTTATTAGCACCTAATTGAAGTTTAATAATCATGATTAGGTGTTAGGATAACCTAATTAGGGTTTAGCCTAACTAATTACGGTTAGGGATTCCTGAATTTGATATTAGGGTTCCTAACATAGAGTTTTCACAAATCCTAACAAGCATGACAAAGTGTTTTGTCAGTGTAAGCACGACAAAGTAGTTTGTCAAAATACATATACCGAAAAGTACATTTTCGGAATAAATTTTTTAAGCACGACGTGTCAAGCACGTCAACTTTTGAACGAAAATTTATTTGACCTAATTTGTTTAACAAAGTATATAATAACACAAAATGCTTTCAGAATGGAGAGATTTTATTAATATAACTAAATTTACATAATCGAATCTTATTAGGGTTTTGGGGTTTCACAGTTTCATCTTCATTATACCCTATATTATGCATAATACTCAAAAATAGCCCATGGGTCATTTTACGACAATAAAGTTCCCCTTGTTTTGTAAGGGTTGTTCATCTCAGTCTTACGTCTTACATCATAAGTCCATAACACAACATTATGGTTTGGATTAAATTCAACTAAATGTTAATGATTTCAAAATATTGATCTAGCCGAAATAAGTGGCATAAATCTTCAATAATAATTTAATTCAATTAATAGAATAATTAATGTTTTGACAAATATTAGTCTAGCCAAAACAAATGGCATCAAGCTTCAATAGTAGTTAGTTCACAAATAATAGAATATTTCATCAAATATTAGTTTAGCTGAAACAAATGGCATCGACATAGTCCTCAAATAATTAGGTATAATCGAATTTTAAAGATGGTTTGAATACTTATACAAATATAAAAGATTCGTATAAGTTTTAGGATTCAATCAACGTATGAACATCGAACAGATTTATAGTTTTCAACCATCACAAAATAATCATAAGAATAATGTCAAATAAACATATGAACTTGCACACAATAATCAATCTTACAAGTTTAGATAATAAAAAGAGTTTAATGAACTTGCAATCATAAAATTTATACAAGAGGTATGAATTTGAACAAGAAATAATTTGTACAGAGTAATATATAAGAAAGTTCTATAACTTGCACTAGGTGTGAATAATTAATAATAACCATAGATGTGGAATAATCAATAATAATTATCCACTAACATGCTTGAAAAATAATAACTCGAGTTTGAGTTAAGGAAACTTGTCTGATCTGTTGACTACTACTATGCAATTTAATTTAACTTCTTTTGTAAGACCTATCATTAATAAGATTGATCTCTCAATTAGCACCACATATCTTACTTATAATACCATTGTTCCATAATAATTTATCTAACACGTAATCACATACTCAAACATTTGATACTACCATAAATCATTAGTAATATTATCGTTATTTGATAATATTTTAATCATGGTACCATATACATTTCTGATTTATCACTTAATCTTTTATTTTATAAGCTCTTCTTTATAATGCAGTAAGCCGAATACTAATACAGTAATCTAGATTATATAAACAGAGCAATCCAACAACCTGGATTATCCAATCCAGTAAGCTGGATTATACAAACCAGCAAGCTGGATTATCCTTTTCAGCATACTATATACCCAATTTAGCATATTGAATGCCCAATCATACTATATTCTTAAAATACATAACTTCTCTTTATTTATTATTTTAAACTCTCATTTAATATTATTATTAATTATTTAATAATATTTTATTCATTCACAAGTATTTTTAATCATTTAGTAATGTCATACTCACCACATAATATTATTAATCATTTAATAATATCTTATTCATCCCATAATATTATTAATCATTTAATAATATTTTAATCCTTAATATTATTATTTATTTAATAATATTTTAATCTTTAACTAATATTATTATTTATTTTATAATATTTTAATTTAATCATAATCTAAATATTATTAATTAATTAATAATATCATATTCTAATATTATTAATCTTTTAATAATATTTTAATCATTTATTAAACTTATAAATAATTTATTTTAATTATTTTTCCTTTACTAATTATTTCATTTAATCATTCTAAAATGCCATAAACATAATATTTCATCAAAATGACCAAAACCCCTATCACAAATCTGCATATATCATATATAGGGTTTTCAAGTCATAACATTCTATTTTCCAAATTTTCAACATCACATAATTAATTTAACTCAGTTATCCATAATATCATCATTTATATGAAAAATAGTAAAACATATCTAAAAATATTTCTTTTCTGGAAATCAACTAAATATATTTCCCTTATGAAAATATATTTTTCTTGTAAATTTTGAAATCCATTTACTATATTTAAATAGTCCAAAATATCCAAATCTTGCTACATTTATCATACATCAAAACATTTTCCAAAACTTCTAAAATTTACAAGGTATGTTCCTGACACATATATATACTTCCCATACAAATTTCATAATTTTGGAGTTACCCATAAAGATTTATTCAAGTGTACTTTTTAAAGTAGTTATTTACCATAAAATCCATAACGCTTATTCTACATGGCCAAAAATTCTCATCTTTTTACAGGAGTCAGTTATCTTATCATATTATCGTCCCAAATTACCCAGGAATTTTAATTAAAATAAATGGATGAAACTAACCCTGGAAGCAGTTGGACAGAAACGTTATTTCCCCTTTACCCCACTTTTCTTTATCCGAACTATTTTGGCCAAAATAGCCACCACGACTTGTAAACAAAATATTTTTGAGTGCTACCACTTGGGTTTACTGGTTAACTTATATATCTAGTACCCCTCTTTGACGAATCTCAAAACAAAGTTATAGATCACAAGTTATAACCTTTTAAAGTAGTAAAAAGTTAGGGTTTTCTAACTTTTGAAAAACTAGTTTTCATTTGTTTCTTTAGATCTAACTTTTGACACTCAAAAGGGTTAGATCCAAACATAAAACACTTATTAACATGTAGATATAAGGTTTTTATCTATAAAAACATTATATCCTAATTCCATCAAAATTTAAAAAATAAGAATAATAAACTAGTTTTACATATAGGTTTTTATACCTTTGCTTGTACGATTCTCTCTTCTTCTTCTTAAGTTTACTTATGGAAATTTGAGTACACAAAACTCTCTCTCTTTGTTTCCTCCTCCAAAAAGAATCCCTTCCACTCACTCTTTCTCTCTATTTTCTTTTTAATAGCTTTTAGAAGTGAGATGAAAGAGAAATGAAAGAGTTTTATGAGTTAGTAAAATATGTTATGTATATCTAATACATTTCCCATCAATTTTCTTATCTCTCTATTCCTTAATCATTTTTATGTTCCTTGCACAATTGAGGTTGCTTGTGGCTTTAGTTAAATGTGTTGGTTACATAAGAGAAGGACACATGTTGTAGTTGGTAAACTACTAAAGTAGAAGCTATAATTACATCACGTGTCTCTCCCTCTCTCTTCTACATGTGGCAGAATTTGGCCTCCTTTTTTCTCCATATTTGGTTTATTTTTAATATAATATTTACTTAATCAAATTACCAAAATATCCATTAACAAGGGTCTAAAGTTTGGACTAATTCATTAATTATTTTGGGCTTCTTAATTAAAATATTTGGGACATGAAATTAGCATAGTCCAATACTTTTGATTTTATCCTACCCCAATCATTTAATTAGGGTTTTCATCTTACTCATTTGTAATTTAAATAATCACTCATGTATATTAAATTTTTATAACCCAATTAGACTTGCTTTAGTTAAGTTATAAAATTAACTAATAGAGATGTATAAAATAAACCCCTTAGGATTAGTATATATTTTAAATACTAACATTCTTCCATATTATAACATTTAGGTTATTTAATTTCCATACCTAATGTATAATTAGGTTATGTAGCTTTCCTTTTTGATTCTCTTTACATACTAAATAAATATATACACATTAATAGTATATACTTATTTAATCACTTACATAATTCACATATGTCATAACATATTTATCATTATTGATAAATCCTTGTTATATATAAATACTCACATAATCATATAATCTATATAAATAATTAATTACTTAGAGATTGTAAATCCTTTTAATTTACCATTCAAGGTTGACATTCAAGCTATGTTAATTTTTAACATAACTTATCTTACTCTTTCTTAATCAAATTGATTAAGTATTCATCTTAGTTAACTTAAAATAAATAAATTAACTATCTTGCTTAATTCACATATTAAATTATTTGGTTCAAGTACTTTCTAAGAAAAAAAAATTATTCGTAAAAATTTACATTTATAATAATGTAAAGTTCTCGGTCCTTACATGTTGTGTGACTATGGAGATAATGTTGTAACCTCATAGCGGCCCATGTTAAAGCACAACCGGTCTTTTCAATCAAAATGTATTTCTTCTCATAACTGTTGAATCTTTTACTAAGGTAATAGATGACTCTGTCCTTGCCTCTATCGTCTTTCTGCCGCAGCATACAGCTCATAGCATTGGAATTGATTGATATATATATATATATATATATATATATATATATATATATATATAAGTGGAACTTTTTCCCTTGGAGGTACCAAGACAAGATGTCCAATCAACTACTTCTTGATGGAGAGGAAGGCTTTTTGACAATCTTCATTTTATTCTCCAGAGGAATTCTTCCTTAGGAGCTTAAAGATAGGCTCACAAGTTGCAGTGAGTTGATAAATGAATCTGCTTATGAAATTGATTCTCCCAAGAAATTCCCGTATCTTCTTTTCTGTTTTGGGTATAGGCATCTCAGGGATGGCTTTAATCTTGATAGGATCCATCTCAATACCTCTATTGCTTACCCGATATCCTAATAATTTGTCAAATTTGACACCGAAAGCACATTTGGTTGGGTTCAGCTTTAAGTTGTATTTGCGGAGTTGATTCAATAGTTTTCTGAGATGGTTAGCGTGGTCATCCTCCTTTATGGACTTGAAGATGATATCATCCATGTATACCTCTATCTCTTTGTGTATCATGTCATAAATAAGGGCCATCATGGCTCGTTGATATGTGGCACCAGCATTGATAAGGCCAAAAGATAATTGCCTATAGCAAAAGGTTCCCCAGGGGGTGATAAAGGCTATTTTCTCCATATCTTCTTCGGCAACCATGATTTTATGATATTCGGTGAAGCAGTCAACAAATGAGTAAATGCCATATTGCGCCGTGTTTTCTATTAGTATGTGGATTAAGGTACTGGGAAGTCATCTTTGTGACATGCTTTATTTAAGTCTCGATAATCCACGCATACTTGTACCTTCCCTCTTGGCTTAGGCACAAGAACTATATTGGACAACCATTCAGGGTAGGGTTATACCATGATAATTCCTGCTTTGAATTACTTGACAATTTCTTCTTTAACCTTCAGGCTCTACTCAGGTTTTAGTCTCTTGAGTTTCTTTTTGACTGGTTTGAACCATTCTTTAATGGGCAGTCGATGAATGACAATATCAGTAGACAAGCCAATCATGTCTTCATGTGACCATGCAAACACATCCTTGAACTGAGTTAGGAGGTCAATCAGGTCTTTTATTTGATTTGGGGTAAAGTCGTTACCTATTTGGATTTCTTTAGGATTTTTTGAGGTCCCGATATTGATAGTGGTGGTTTGATCGAGGTTTGGTTTGGTTTTTTCTTCGAACCATTCTTTGATCTCTTCAGGCACCTCATAGTCATTTATCTCTTCTTAATCAATCCCAATCAAGTCAAAGTCCAGCTTTACATCAAAGTCATAGTCAATGTTGAGACTTGGAAATTCATCAGCAAGGATAAACAAATCAAAACTCAGAGTGCTAAAAATAAAATGCTTTCACTTAATATATGAAACTGTTTAATCATACAAAGCATTAGTAAAAGCATGACAAAAATAACTGCTAGCATTATATAACAAAATCAAGTAGTAAACAATATCTACACTTTAGGGTAGATGGACTATCTACCCTTTTACCCTTTACGACTGATGCAAGGAGTGCTCTCTAGTTGTCCAAGGTCAGGTCTTTGTATATGATTATGATAAAGGGGTTGTTGTTATCCACCTCTTTGATGATGACCAGAACTGAATTCCTATCATGGTTAGTGCTTTTCTTTGGACATTCTCCTTAGCCCTGTTTATGTGAGGGATCATGGGTTGATCTTCTAAATAGTCATCATATGGGATATCCTCGTTCATAGCCTCAGTATGTGACAAAAAACATATTTTTACAAATCGATCTTGTACTTCTTGTAGGAACCTTTCATTCTTTTACTTGTTTTCCTTAACAGGAATCTGAATTTCTTTCTCACTAATCGGTTTAACCTTAGGAATCAGCATACCTAACATAGAAGTAGGGACTTTCCTCGTTGGTTTCACTAATCAAGCATCCGTGAAATCTGGTAGCAGAATGGTGGATACATGAAACGATTGATGATTGTGTGGATTCTTGTGATTTAATCCATAGGAATAACCTAATCCAGCCTTTACTGTCTTTCTAGGTATCTAAACTAGTTTTTTGATTCCTTGTTGACTTTTCCCTTGTCCTTTGCTAGGAAAGAAACCCAAGGATATCATTTCTTGACCGACAGACATTACTTCGGAAGAAATTCTTGGCTTTAAGGTTGGGACCCCAACAGGTCGATAGTGAGTGTTGCTTACTTTGAAGGCTTAAAAGCTTGCAGGGTTAACTCCCTCATTATGGCTGATTAAAGGCATATCCCCTTATACATAGACTGGATATTCTGGCTCGGCATTAACAGTTACCATATTGCCATTGATGATATACTGGACATGCTGATGAAGAGTGAATGGAATTGCTCTTGCCATATGGATCCACGCTCTTCTTAACAGTAAATTATATCCCGTGGTGATGTTCAACACTTGGAAGGATATGTAGAAGTATGTGGACCAATCTCTACCGGAAGTTCAATTTCTCATACAACATCTCGTCGAGACCCATCGAATACTCTTATGACTATATGAATACTTCAGATTCGATTTGGATTGATCTTCATTCTTTCCAAAGTGTCACAAGGACATATGTTCAGGGAAGATCCTCCAGAAAGTAGTATGAACATAAGCCAATCATGTTTGATGATAAAGCATATACTTTGTAACAATCTTATTCCTTTATTAATAAAAAGTATTAATTTATTAAAGGCTTTTAATTATCTACATGATGCTGCTTTATAAAATGTGATAAACCCATAGTTTTAAGCAATGCTTTTAGAATAATGATGATGATCATTACAATGAGATCTAAATTATAAAAAGCTTAAAACTAAAATAGTTCCTAGTCATTGGATTACTAAATTGGAGATTAGTGAATCCGGATAGATTAGTACATACGTTGCTTGCTCATTGGATGAGGATGATTGATCTCATGATCATTTATGTGGAGACACTAAAGCAAGTATGTAGGTGCTTATTAGAGAATAAGTTCACTGAACGTAGCTCGCTAAGGAATACCTAATAGAGTTTTACTTGCCTGTCAATAGGAATTCCTGTAGTGATAGTAGTATAAGTGATCCTTGGACTTGAGATCATTATAGTATCTTGTGTATGATGAGTTATACTTTGACTTATTCCTTAAGACCTTTAAGGTATATCAAAGGGTATGCTTGGGTATAATAAATTGTACATGGAGATAATGTATGATCAATAAAGAATCTATCACTTCTAGTAAAAGAAGAGAAATGTCCTATGTGATTCGATAAATGATAACCCAGTAGTCCTTGGCCAAGGCAGAATAAAATTACAAAGAAGTTTCTAATTTGCATTATTTGGAGTTGTGCATTTAAGGATCAAAATACATATAATTAAATAAAATAAGACTTGACAGTAATTCCATGTCTTATATTTAATTAGGACATTGTATGGTGGAATGATTGAATTGTACGGTAACTATTTAATCAAAGGTTCTTTTATGATTAATGTTGGAATCTATATTATCTAAAAAGTCGTTGATCGCTAGGAGGCTTATCCCTATTGTAGAATAAATATTATTTATTTAAATAAATTAATAGTTTAATTTATTTATTTAAATAAGATTAGAATTATTCTAATTGATTTATTCACAACCAGTTTAATATGGAGAACCTAATGGGTCACACCATAAAAGGAAGAATAATTATTTAAGAAGTTAATGACATAATCATAATAATATGTTAAGTGTATTTAATTTAATCTATGGTGATAGAATAAATTAAATAGCTTAATATTTATTATTTAATATTTTGGAAATATTAAATATATAAATTAATAAGAGCGAGTCTTATTAAAAGTATTACAATTATTATTATTTTAATTTCTAAAGAGTTGGAAATTAATTTAATATAAGTAATCTCAAATATCCTAATAAAATTAGAGGGCAAATTAATTAAAAGAATTTAATTAATTATCCCTAATAAGATTAGGGAGCTTAATTAATTAAAGGAATTTAATTAATTAAATAATACCATATTTTCTAATTAGATAGAAGGGTTAACTGATATCTTTATAAGAGGAGTCTTATATCAGATATCAAAATAGATGTAATTCCAATTGTTGGAGAGTACACTCTTTTTTCT
The DNA here is from genome assembly GCA_020205605.1 of Panax ginseng. Taxonomy (NCBI): domain Eukaryota; kingdom Viridiplantae; phylum Streptophyta; class Magnoliopsida; order Apiales; family Araliaceae; genus Panax; species Panax ginseng. The sequence goes on from CM035129.1 coordinate 67,238,034, forward strand.
ATAGAGATAAAAAAACTAGGGTTTTGCCAAATAACCATCTTCTTGAATCTTTATTCTTCCTTGGTGGATCACCTCTAGAGGCCAAACATATCCAGAGGATATCACTGCTATATGAAATGACTTGCAATGACCAGTCCCTTCTTCTGGCATGTCATCATCAATGAAAGATATCACATTGCTGTTAAAAATGTGATCTATAAAGTAATGGAACTTTTCTGTATCCACTACCTTCGGTAAATGCGCTTCTTCCAGTACTTGCATTAAGATCTTGCGATGATCTTCCAATGATAATAACAAATCTAGAATGGATATCTATTGGGGTGCCTCTTTTAATCTTTGCACTACCTTGGCTTCGTTATGCCCTATTTTGCTAAGGAATTCTTTAATTTTCTCCTCGGGCACTCTAGCCTTGGTTTTAGTAACTGGCTTTATTACTCGCTGAGGTAGATATAGCGGGCTTTCCTTTGATATAGTAGCAGTGTGATTTGATGTTGATCCTTCATTCTCCCCATAATTCAGTGGGACTCTTTTCAGGCAGATTAAGGGATATTGTTGTCTAAATGGAAAAATTAATGGTTTTGGTGCAGCCACTTTCATATGATTCTTTCCTCCTTGATCCCCCTTTCCTAGAACTGTCAGGGGTATTGTAATTATGTCCTTCTCATAGGAAATAACTGATATAACTTCCTTCAAACTCCATACCAAATGAGGAAATATTATTTCTTCATCAGGAAAGCCATTATCTTGACTTACTTTTAGCAGCTCACCGCTTTCAATCAGGTTTTGAATTAGATGACGAAGTCCCCAACATTCTTATATATCATGACTAGGAGTGTTGGAATGATGTTGACATATTTAGGAAGAGTTAAACTTCCTTGATCGAGGGTCCACTAGGGGTAATAGCTTTGTGACTCTTCCCTCGTTGATCAACATTTGTAGAATTTCTTCCATAGGTTGATTCAAAGAAGTGAACTTTTTTTTGAAGGAAAACTCTCTATGAGGTCAGAATCTTTCTTCCCTAGCAACTTTGTCTGCCCATGTTTCATGTTCATGGAACTAATAGTGATCCTTCCTTGCAAAATTTTAGGCGCATAAGGATTTACTCTCCGTTGGCTGACTTGAGTTATCAACTATCGCGTCACTTGGTGTTGATATACCATCAGTTCTACCAGTTGACCAATCTATTCCTTGATAGAATTCATTTCTCATTCTATCAGAAACCGATAATCTAAATACTCACATTTGTCAGAGATATCCTTGCTTGTTTGGGGAGAGTCCCTTACATTCTTGAGGTACTTGGAGCCTTCTCCACTCCCCATACTGATCATGTTGACTCCCTCCTCATTATGTTGAGGCAAAGGGTTATCTTGAACATGTGGCTGCTCTGGTACTGTTACCATAATCTCACCATTGTCTATCATATCTTGGATCTTGTGATTTAGAGACCAACATTCTCGGGTATCATGGCTAGGAGCCCTAGAACGGTAAGCACATTTCTTACTTGGGTCAAAATTCTTCTCACTTGGATTGGCTGGGGGAAGGAGCTGAAAAATTTTCTTCTATGTTGTCAGAAGCTTCAGTATGTTCTCAAGTGAGTCCCTCAAGGGTGTGAATGTTCTCTGCCTTTTTGGAATGGAGGATCTGAAGGTTGTACAGATATTTGGAAAGGGGAATAATTTTTCCTCTGAATGGGCAAGTTTTGATTGCCTCTCTAGTTTGACCTTGGAGTATTAAGGATACATCTTCTTCCTTCTTCTTATGAAGTCATCAAGGACTATTCCCATAATTTTTGGCCTGAATGTGCTCTGCCACGGCTTCTAAGGCAGTAAGGGATTTAATCTTTCTAGATTTCAATCTCATCTCAGCCATTTCTATATGTTTAATCATTTCTGAGAATAGTTTTCCTATGCCTGCTAGGACTCTTTCATAGAATGGAGCTTCCTGTATATTAATGAATGTCATTACCATCTCAGTTTCTGTCATTGATGGAATGACTTACGCTGCCAGACGTCTCTATCTTTGGGCATAACCACGAAAAGATTAAATGTTCTGCTCTTTAAATTTGGTAATTTGATATTTTTCTGGAGCCATTTGTGACTGGAATCTGTATTAATTTAAGAAGGCATGGGCTAGCTCTTCCCAGCTATAAATTTTGGAGTTTTCCAGTCGAGCGTACCAGGCTCTGGCCTTTTTGGTAAAATTTTTTTGAAACAACTGCATTCGCAGCTTTTCATCCACTACATAGGGTTCGAGTTCTCAAATGAATACTTTCAAATTAGTGTAAGGATCTCCCAATTTATCGTATTTTTCAAACTCCAAAATTTAGAACATGCTTGGATAACGGCCCTTGGAAAGATGTAGAGGTTTGAGTAGTTAACACTCCCATATGCTTCAGTCCCTTTGATAGACCACATGGTTTCTTCCATTTGTTGGACTTTCCTTCTGATGTCACCAGTTTCTTGATCTTCCTTGAGATTGGTGATTTCATGGGGTTTTGTTGGTTTTGTCATTAGATTGAGGTTTGGGTATCTGTTCTTCCTTTTTGTTGTCAGTACCTTGGTTGCCACCTTGTACGGAGGACTCTAGTTGAGTGGGTATTTGTTGACACTGAGTACTTTTACTTTGTTCTTTTAGGAATGCAACTAATTCTGCTATCTGACCTCTGAGTCCCTCGAATTCTTTTCAAAATATGAAACTTGACCCCTGTTAGGTACTTTCCTCTATGTTAACGGGTAGGCTTTGTGCCTTCTTTGATTTGGATCTGGTAATGGGACCAATCCTACGTACAATAAAAGTATGTAGTTTAGTCTTGATAGACACAAACAGTATGCATGCTTATGAAATGTGTCAGTTTTTGGGGTTTTTTAATGTTTCCCTGCAAAACAAATGTCAGTTATTTTGATGATAGGATATCATGACAGTTTTTGATATTAGACAATGAATTAATAATAAATAATATTTGACATTTAATATAACATTTAATATTTGACAAGATTTGCATAGGACATATATTGAAAGAGGGAAGGCATGCAGAGACTTCCCTTCGCTTTTGGTTTATCAGAGGCTGACTTATCTTAGGTGTCGACGTCGGGAAAAATTTCCTTTTTTTGGAATTCCTCTTTTACTCTCTCTACCCTTTATGTTTTCTACGTGTTGAATTTTATTTGAAAGGGTGAGTTTGACAAAAGGGTCCGACACAAAATGTAAAAAATTTTGAAAATTCAGAGTCGCCAGTTGGTAATAGTAAAATGGTTGAACCAACTCTACCGAATTTGAAAAGGTTTGCAAAAAGGCCTAATTATTAGACTCTGTTTAACAGGCCTTGGAAATTGAGATTCATAGAGTTCGAGGGCTTGATTAAGCGGCCCATGGGGGGGGGGGGGAGATATTAGGTACCCCCAAACTTCCGTGAAAACATGGTTACCGCATCTTTTTAATTCCCTAATTTATTTGAAGTGTGTGTCCAGTTAACTGGGGCTAAGTGTTTTATTTGGAAGTAGTGTTAAGCCTCATTTGCACCTATATACAAAGGGTTTGATTTGTATAAAAATCTAATTTTAAGCAAAATATATAGAAATAATGTTTTGAAAACAGGTTTTCAAACCCTTATGCTCCACTACAAGAAATTAGGGATGTAGCGAAGGAAATTTTGTGAAGAAATTTCTTCCTTCACACAGCGAAGGAATAGTGAAGGAAAAAAATACAGTGACAATATAGTTATTAGCGAAAAAAACATCCTTCACAATTTATATTTTTTCTCTCGCAAAATTGAGGTGATAGAAATATTTTTGGTTCCAATTTATGATGAAAATTTGCGAGAAAAAAAATCTATTAGTGACGGAATTATTACTCACTATATATTATTGTTTAGAAATATTTTTGCAAGAGATAAAATTTGTCGCTATTTTGTTTTAAATAAATTAATTAAAATTAATTATGGTAAATATAAATTATAATATAAATACATTAAAATTTTTACAGTAATAAATTTATTTTTAATAAAAATTTTTATGCAACTTCCAATATTCACTATTTCTTTTAATAAATTATAAAATACATAACTTTACACCACAGTACCGCTTCCTAATTTTTCCCTAAATTAGAAGGGTTTCACTAGCAGAGCCAGAGATACATAATAAATTCTTCATATTGAATCCTCTTAGAACAGAAATTCAAAAGAAAGAAGAGAGAACGATGAGAACAAGATTGCTATGATTCACATTGGGCTTCGGATCCTCAACAACTAAGAGAAGATATGAGTTCGTCAATCCTTGTGAAACATCTCACCAAACTAGAAGCAATTAGTCCAAGGTAGTCCTGCAATACCTCCGACGAACTCTAAAATTTCTTATTGCGAGGCTTTCGCTCATCACTGTCGTAGGAGCTAATGGACGCATGGGAAAAGATTGGGAGAAACTACTTCTGATATAAGCTCTTGCACCGATTTTGATTGTACGTAAGGATTTATTGCTTTTGCTTCTTCTTTTTTTTTTTCACTAGTCTTAATCGATACTCGATAATTTTTTTGAGCAACTAAAATTATCGATTGATTCTTTGGACTGACTTTTTGAGTCAACAACCTTTTGCTAAATTTTTAATGAAACTCTATCAAGTAACTTATGTCATTTAGGTGTTTGACAAAATATTTGTGAGTGACCACTATTGCATTTTGTATTACTGTAGTTCGATCAGTTCATTGGTTGTACTTCATGAATGTCATTTATGTGTGTTAGTTATACTTGAGAGTTAATTAATGGATTGTGTTAAAAATGAGGCATGTTAATGGGTCAGATAACAAGTTGTTTGACTTTAAATATAATATACATACTAAAATTTTGTTTATATACATTATAATTATCTTTTTTGTTCAATGTCGTCTCATACATTCTATGACATTATGCACCAGAATATGCACAACATATATGTTTGTTGCCCACTTATGGACTACCATGATGCTTACCGACTTTTTGATACTTTTATTTGCAAGGTACGTTCACCGTTATGTTGGAGAAATGTCCTCCATGATGTGATTCCTTATAAGAATGATAAACTTTAACATTTTGGGTACAAATACAATGTGAAGAAAATGAGAGTTACACCATATTGATATATATAGTGAATTGAGAAGTGAGTTTGGTATTTTGATCATAAGGTAACAAAACTGGGTACAATTGTGAGAAGTGAAAGTTACACCATATAATGTACATTGAAAAATTATGTTAGGGAAAAGGAAAGAATAAAAACCAACATTGATTTTCTACAAGGAACAATATGGTACTGTGTCGCGTTATGGCAATATTGGATTTATTTGACCACTGCCAGATATCTTGGACAAGGCTTTGTTGAGTATAATTACTTTGACTACTCGATAATGACTAATGAAGTATTTATCTAAACAACATCTATTGACGTTCATTTTCTTTTGTTACAAATGAGGTGTTCTGCTACATGGACACCTTAGGAGGGCCATAATGATACTTTTGATTATTCTTGGTTGATTACAAGTTAAATCTATAAGAGGAATTGACATTTACAACATTTATTTTGTTCTTCTTGTTTGTAGTCAATATTATTTACGGAAGTATCTAAAAGTAGCTCCTTCATCATGTTAACTTATTATTACTTTCAGTGCTGGTGTTTGTGTGTATCAAATTGGGATTTAGGACCTAAATGTATTTATTTGGGAAGTTAAATATTCTAAAAATAATTTTCATTGTTTACTAGCCACGGACTACGATGAGATACTTTTCAAGTCCAGATGGAGACCATTTGACTTTACTTAATGTCTATCGCGCTTCAGATGAGTTCTTGGATAAGAGAAAAATGGGGATCAATAAAGAGAAAGCTGAAAAAAATCTAAAGAAATGTTATAAGGAAAATTTCATCAATAGTAAAATTATCAGGTTTGCTTTTTTGGTTGAATGAGTTGGAAAGTAAAATTATGGAAAGCTGATCTATATGCTTGTTTGAATTTTAAATTTTGTTGTTTAATGTGATTTCGGAAATGAGGTATATCAACCAAGTTGAGATGGTTGCAAATGAATATTTGTCTTTTGGACATAAAATGTGATATCTTAATGCAGCTTCTCTGCATATGTGAAATGATTAAAATCATAAATCTTTATAGATATGCTATTTGAAGTTATTTGATGTTATTACTGTCAAATCCTAGATAATGTTAAGCGAATAGGTCTTCATGTTGCTTCTTGTGGGGATGACATGCTTCAGTTCCACAGATGCATTATTGCTTCCTTTTTCTTAAATGCAGGTTTGAAGCAGCCTGATGGCATCATCCTTACAGGTATTCTATATGGATATTCCTCATCTTATTATTTTTCTTACAGTTCAAATTCTTTTGTTGGTTTATGCTGCATCATATCTACATGGATACTTATCAATCTTAGCAAGGCACAATATTTTTTCTTATAACATCTACATTGTTGGTGGAAATCCATTTACAAATTCCTTTTTGGAAACCAAATCAATGGAGAAAATATTTGAACATGTTTTCCAAATGTATTTTAATATCACTTTATAGTTTTGTCAATCATAAAATTAGATAACTACGTCAAAATTTTCTTATTATGAATAGTTGTTTTTGGTTTGGTCATATGATTTTTTTTCTCTGCAGAGATCTGAGCTTTAACAGGTTGACTAGCCAAATCCCAGATTCAATGGTGTCCTTGAACAAGATGAGCTTTTTGTAAGAAACTAATGCTTAAATATGTAAACTTATTAAAAATAAATTTATACCTAAATATGTACCATGGAAATCGTGCAACTGCTTTGGACTTGTGTAATAGTTTTTTTGTTCAAACTTGTTAGTTTCTCTTCATTTGCTTAATGCTCAAAGTGTGACACAATATTATATGTGAATTTAGGTATCTGAATAATAACTCATTAACCGGAGCTATACCCAGTTGTATTTCTAACAGCAAATATAATCGTAGTGGCGAAACAGTGGTATGTTTCTATAGAACCTAACAGTGGCATGTCCAAATATAATTAGAGTTGGCGAAACTAGATTAGGATCCACCTACATAATATATTTTAGTTATATAGTTTTCATAGTTTTGGCTGGTGTGATATTCACTAAAAAATGTGTTATTGGTATGATCCAACCACCTCCCCCCAAACACCCCTTCTTCATACAAACCTGTTAACCTTATAGTCAGCTCTAGGTTGGTTAATTGGTTAAAGCACAGCATGCATGACTATGCACTTACCTGGATACACCCAGTTCTGCATATGGACGAAGATTCGTTGTTTGTGTATGTGAGACACTCCACTTTCTCGAAATTCAAGACTGACATAAAATCTCATGCTGATTTTTATACCTACCTATTTAGTTTTGTTTGTGTGTTTGGTTGAATTTGAATAGATGCTTACTAATTTGTACATGTAATGCTCTGCTGTCCTTTTGATTTCACTTTTTGGACTAATCGTGCTTCCCAATTTCTCTAAATTATATGCTTTGATTTTGTTGTTCAAAACCTGGGTTGATCTAAGGCTTAAACTATTATGATTTTTTTTTTTTTTCGTGTAGGCGTGGTGTTGCTACATGGTTTGTCCATTTTTTTCTGAACACACTGTTACTATATTGAACGGCTCACTTTAACTAATTGGTTGAAAACTTGAAATGAACCCCAGTACCTACAGTGTGAGTTATTGCAAAAATTTAGCCTACCACATGTTTGATCTATTTTTATGAAAAAATTCTATCTTACACTAAGTCTATTGTGTGCAGTGATGCTCAGAAACTTGCATTAGGGGAGTGGACAGCTAGGGCTCAACTTTGAGACATGTTACATCTGTCAGTACGTTCCAGATTTTTTCTACATCAAGCTTATTTTTGCTATTTTTTTCATTTTTCCTTGGGTTTTTGTGTCATTTTTTAACAACTATGAATCAATTGAGGTATTTACTACAGATAGCTATAATTTTGTCTTTATCCTTCATTAATCTCCCTCTTAATTTAAGTTCGCTAGTTTCATCTTTTCTTATTCCTCATCTTATTGAAATTGAATTTTGGTGTTTCTCTTGCAGCATGAAGTTTACACGCCCAACCTTAATTTTCTTAAAGAAAATGATGATGAAGTGGATCTTACATGACACATTTTATTCCTTCTAATGTATTGTTATTCTTTCAGTTTTCTTATGTTAGTTTATAAATTTTGTAGGTACTATGGTCCTTAGGAGACCAAGATACAATAACAAATTTTGTAGTAATTGTAATTTGAGTATTATCTATTTATATGTGGAATATTGATTTTATTAGTTCTTTATTCATTAGCTTATCAATTAGTTTGAAATAAATATGATAATATTTATATTTACTTGAAAAATAAATTTTATATTTCTTATAGAGATTAATAATAATAATAAATATGAAATCATTAATTTGAAATTTAATTATAATTTGCAATGAATTTTGATTATTTATTAATTAATTTTTATTTACAAATATATAATTTGTGAAGGAATTTTCCCTCACTAATTTGAAGATACATTCTCAATTTATAATTAGTGAAGGACAATTTCTCTCGTTAAATAAATTTGTTCTTCATAATATATTATTTGTAAGGCAATAAAGTTATTCACTAATTTCAAATAGTTCTTCTTAAAATATTATTTATGAAGGAAACTAAACTTTCACTAAATAATAATATTCTATTACCAAATACAATTTGTGAATAAAAAGTTATTCATAATATATCCTTCACAAAAAATATTTAGTTACTACTTAGTGAAGGATACCCAATTGTGAGAAAGTCTAATGTGAGCAATCGTGTGAAGGAAATATTTATTCGCAATAAATCACTTGTGAGTGATATAGTATGTCTTGTGAAGGATTTGTCCTTCACTAGAGGCCATTTTTGGTGTAGTGTTCACATAGTAATTGAGGCCTTTGATACTTCTATTTTATTCCGTATTTGGCTTGTTTTGATTTTATTCTCGAGATGTGAAACATCTTCGACAAAATATTATACATATAAGTGTTGGGCTCCTTATGGGCATTAAAGACATCAAAGTGACCCGAACACTAGAAATATGACATGCAAGCTAACTATACAACGAAATAGGGTCCATCATGGGAACCAGATCTAGATCCGTCAACTGGATCTTAAATCTCGTGGTTCCTAGGCTCACATAAAGTCACATGAATAGCTTGCATAACAAATATATTAAAAACGGGTATTTAATCTAAACGTCACAAAATAGAGGATTCATCAGTTAAATCCCTGCATGCACGTAGCTAAAGCTTCCAACTTCCTCTAGATACAGATCTAGGGGCGCGTGGTTGCTTATTATTTACAAAACAAGAAATAAAACTAGATTTAAATAAATCTTAGCCATCCTAGCTCAACGGTTTCAGTTTTACAACTTTTGAACCGGTTAAAAGTTAGTTATGGCTCGATTTAGGTAAATCTAGTCCACAAACATTAATATCACCGCTTTACATTGAAGAAACAGTTAGAATGAATATTTTAATAAAAGTAAATAATATATATATATATATATATATATATATATATATATATATATATATATATATATATATATATATTAATTTATGCTCTCTAAAAAGGCCACGAATTAGCAATCCAGACACTATTAAACAATATAATTTGTGATGCCCCTGATCTATACTCTCATGGTATCCGATCTGGTGTTGACAACTAATCAATTAATATAACGCATCCAAATGTATACACCCGCGGTATCTGATTTGATGCTTATATCTAATCAAACTACTATATAAATATTACAAGATACAATTCTCATAGATCCAAGGTTCATAGTATCCCATAAAAGATAATTATTCATTTATAGAACTATTGATGTATTTGGATACCCTCACTTGGATGTATAGACTAAATCTACAAATAGTATCTATCTATCTAAAATCTTGAGTATTAGTAATAACATGAATAGTCCATATTACCAAAACCTTCACTCAGATGTATAGTCTATATATTGTGGATTACTCTATCATATCTATAGTTCCTATCTATCTAAAATATAGAGTATTGAAATTAACATGAATAGTACATATTGCCAATACCCTCACTCAGATGTATAGTTCCCAAGGATCTCAAAATAAATCAAAAGTTCTAATTACATCTATATATGTAAAGGAAACACGATTTCGAAAATAAAGGATAATATTATATCTTATATATAAATGTTCGATTACATGATTCTTCATAAGAATTTCTTATTACAAAAGTTTTACATTAAGGTAAACAGTAATTTAAACTAATCTAAGCAGGGAAGGTTCCCATTGTTTGTTCCTGATGTGCCAGGGTTACCGTCTAATACTGCAAAGGAAATGATTTGCAAGAATGAGCTATGATATGTTCAGTAGGTTTTATATTTATAACACAATATAGAATTTGAAGAATTAAAATAGTTCAAAACTTTTATCAACTGAGTGTTGTTTACCATTTCTGGAATTTATATTTCAACCATTTTTAACAGTCACAAAGACTTAGAAATCTTGTTCAGATGTGAGACAAGGGATCAACCTATTCAACATCCTAGGAGTATGCATCTCATCCTAATCGTGCCCAACTTGCACTAAGTGTCAGATATACTGACACACAACTTTCCCTTCTGGGATATACAACTCAGTATAGGATGTCTTACCAAAGCAATTTGGTTTGACACAACAGTTTATGCTTCATAATCAATAACACCATATGAATAAGTATTTCATTTCTTAGTTATGCTGAAGCTATAGTGATAACTTCACAATAAATGGCAATCAAGATTGGTTTGATATATAATATATCAAAAGCAAATAAAGATATGAATCTTGTTCAATGAATAAGTAGGGTTCTCGTTTAAGTAATAAATTAGGGTTTAGGAAATTAGCAAAATAAAAGATTAAGGTTTAGAGAACTTGCCTGAGTGAAGATCGATTAAGCAATGCTACTCGATTCGTTTATAAAAACCTAAGATATTCATTCATATATGTCTAACACATTAGTATTGATAATAATACTCAAATATACAAACTATCCATGTTCGGGTTAAGTTTGATATGATTTCGGTGTCCTTAGACTATATCGGAAAATTAATAAGTTAATATCATGATTTAAACTTTAATTATAAGCTTTGTTAAATTTTTAAATAATTTATTTATTACTTATAACAATTTTTTGAAAGCTTATAATGATTTTTAGATATTTATTTATCGATTAAATGATTTTTAAATCATTTATTACTATTTCTAAATAATTTATATTTACTTAGAATATTATTAAAAACCTTGTTATGATTTTTAAATAATTTATAACCACTTATACGATTTTTAAACCATTAGTATCATTTTAAATAATTATTTATTATTTATAAATGATTATTCTAATTAAATTATTAATAAATTAATTATAAGCTCTCATTATCTTTTTAAATAATTTATTTACTACTTATAATAATTTCAAAAGCTTATAATAATTTTAGATATTTATTTAGATATTAAATTATTTTTAAATCATTATTACTATTTCCAAATAATTAATATTTACTTAGAATGTTATTAAAATCCTTGTTATTATTTTAAATAATTTATAACCACGTAATATAATTTTTAAACCATTAATATCATTTTTAAATAATTATTTATTATTTATAAATGATTATTATAATTAAATTATTAATAATATTTAAATAATTAAAATATTAATTGAATTTATGTAAAAATATTAAAACGTAATTATTATAACTTAAAATATTTTTTAAAACTGCTTTTTATAATTATTTATATTTATTTATTAATTATTTGTAATTTTATTAATTAATTTATTAAATTTTTATTTACTTATCTGTCACTAAAGCCATATAGCGACGGAAAGTGTAGTTATAGTTGTTCTCCATTTCTGGGAATTAGTTTAGTCAAGGCGTGGAGGTCACTTTGACCTTAGTCTAATTATTTACTGTTGATGATTCTGGGTTTGTAAATGTATAGGTGTTGTAGTACTCATGTAGTAGTATAACAACATACCAAAATCAGGTATTAACCTTCATATAACAAGAAGTTAGAGAGGCTCAAAGTCACTGTCAGAGCAGCTCTTGGGTTTCTTGGTAACCCAAAACAGTGGTCATGGTTGGTCAACGCTTTTGTGGCCTATATATCTTTCAATCTGTGTGATATACGCACTCGTGCTTTTGTGATTTTTTTGAGTAAGACCCTAGGGTATAGATTTGATTTGGTTAAAGTTCAGCCAGAGGTTGTTCTTGGTGTTCATCACTTTTCTGGGTTTTCTAGAAAACGCAGTCATGCTCGGTCAACGATATTTGACCATTAATTCAAGTAATCTTATAAATTAATTAAGAGTTTGAGTGTCATAGATATGTAGTATGTATGTCAAGGTATCATTTCATAACACTTAGACATCCTAACAACAAGCAGAATGCAATTTAAAGGTCAGTCAAAGTAACTGGCTCAACCTGTTCTTTAGATTTCTAGGTAACCCATAAATCAGAACTTCGTGGTCGGTCAATGACTTTTGACCACTTATAACTTGTAATATATGAATCTAATAGACCTCTTTTTTTTTTCTTTCAGATTACTAATCTCATGTAATACTACAACTAGCATACAATTAACAGACCTAGATATTAACATACAACGATCTACAGGCTCTAACATTTGACTGTCAAACATGTTTTTCCAGAATTTCCATTTTGCTTAAAACATCATTTTGATGCATCTAGATGTTATGAAAACATGATCTATCAACTTATCATACTTACTAACATGTTATACACATATCTAAACAACTAAACTACAAAATTAAACATAGAATCAAAGATTTAGGTTAAAATTAGTGTTTGCACCTTTTCTTGAGTGATTTTGATTTTTGGCTTTTGAATCTGATCTTTGTAACGCCCCCAAATCTGGGTCCCTTCGAACCTCAGATTCGGTTTTAGACACTCGAAATTTTCTGCCCACCTGTTACTAACATTGCAGGAGGGCAGCAGATTCATCTTTCGGAGATAACCCTGGAAGACAGCTCACATCCATTCTGGATACCACCGGAAGTTTAGTCTTAACCCCAGAACACACACCAGGAGTATCAATTCCAACCTCGGAGATAACCCTAAGTTTCGTCCTTGGAGATAACCCCAAGGAATGATGTTGTAGTTCTGGAGATAACCCCGGAAATGCTTGTTTCAAATGCATGCAATCAGCTTCAATTTCGGACCTCCTGCAACAACACTCATTCCAAAGACCTGGAGCTAACACTGGGAAGACAGGCACACTCAAAGATGACCCCGCGGAATTCAAACACTTGCAGCAGTCCAATCTCAGAGATAACCTTGGGCAACGTCTGCTATCAGCCCAAACCGGAGATAACCCCAGTGAGGAGCAAAATTGTCATCTTGCCACCTCAACCCCTAGCGCGCTGTCTCAACACTTCATACATACATTTCTACACAGCAATGTCCCACAAGAGCCAAGGAGTTCCAATCCAGAGTGACTATTACGCGTGGTAGCAAACCGGATAGAATTTGAAGCTTGAAGACCATGGGCATGGTCCCCTCTTCCTGACTTCGTACAACCTCTAATCCCATGTCATTGCATAACTCTCGACAAAAGCGGTCTGAGGAAGGTCTTGTACACCTCGTTCGGATTCTCGGATTGAAGTTCTGCAAGTTCAAGAGAACATCACAGTGCACGAGTGCACGTACTTCGAGACGGTGGGACCCGCAGAGCATGGTGCACCCCTGGCAGCCGCAGGTGCATCTACGACTGCCACAGGTACACCTGCGGTCACCAGCTCTATAAATATAGAGCTTGGGGTGGCCATTTGAGAAAGAGAAAAAGGCGAGGAAGCGCTGTCCAATTTGCTCTATACACACCCTATATTGAGTGCTTTCTCATTTTAAACACCTGTTAGCTCACATATAGCTATATTTTACCGGTGGGAGCCGAGTGTTTATCCATCTAGAGTCATAGAAGCCTAACTTGGCAGTCCACTGTAAGTCTTCTCAAACTCTATAAAACCTTTCTCTTCATCTTTGCACACATTATTCTTAACATTGAGAGTCGTGTTGAGTGTGTATGCCTGGACTTCGGTCCGTGGTTTTCATTTCTGTCTTATATATACTTATATGTGTATATATTTTTATATACGGACTAACATTATCGAGTTATGCCTCGATTGAGCCTAGACTTATGTCTGGAGCGTTTACTTGCTTATATATATATATAGCGACAAATCGCTGAAATGATAAACCGAGCCGGGATTGAAAAACATCTTGTGCGTTTACCGCTTATATATATATATACACACACACACACACACACACATTTCTATCAGGACTGGAGTTTACTTCGTGGCAGTTGATCGTCTTTACTGTTTTCTTTACATATAGTCCCACCTGGAGTTTACTTCGTGGCGGTTGATTGCATTTATTGCTTTATTTACATTTCTGATCCCCCATGGAGGTTCTTCGTGGTGGTTGATCATGTCAATGTATATATATATATATATATATATATATATATATATATATATATATATATATTTACCGCTTTTATATATTTACATTTTCGATCCCCCATGGAGGTGCTTCGTGGTGGTTGATCATGTATATATATATATATATATATATATATATATATATATATACATTTACAGCTTTTATATATATAATCTGCTATCGCTTTCATATAAATCATGACATCATATGAGCCTAAGAATCATGTGATCACAGATTCAGTCTACTAAATCTAGATTTGGTTCCCGTGATGGACATTTTCAGCTGTAAGCAGCTTGTAAATTATTCACGGTGTTTGAATTTCCTTAGATGGTTGTCATGCCCATGAGGATTTTGGCACCGCTATATATTATTTTATCGAAGATGCTTCGCATCTCGAAAATAAAAGCAAACAAGCCAAAAATTTGATAATAAAATGGAAGTATGAAAAGGTCTCAATTACTATTGAGCACAAGGTTTGAAAAACCTCTTTTACAAAACTTCACTGCTATATCATGTTTAAAATTGAATTTTTCATATAAATTCAAACCCTTTGTATACAGGTGCGAACGAGGCCTCGCACTACTTGCAAATAAATTACACATTAATCAACACACACACACACAAACACATTCATATAAAAGTTTCTTGAAAACTGGCAGTCACCGTGGTAACACGGATGTCGGGGGGTGCTTAACACCTTCCCTCCGCATAATCAAGCCCTCGAACTCAAATGAATCTCGATTTAACAGACCCGTCTAGTAGTGTCACATCACTGGGTCAATGTGCAAACCTTTTCTCGGTTGCGTTGGTGCAACCAGTTGAAAACACCAACTGGCGACTCTTACAGTCAAATCGTCGACATTATACATGTCAGACCTTTTTCACTTGTTTTTTTAAACAAGACTCCCATAACATGAGAACACCAAAGAACAAGAAATGAAAAGGGAAAAATAAAAATCCCGACGTCGATAGGTGGCGACTCTGCTGGGGACACCAGTAAGAGGGCTTAAGGCACTACTAAAAGCTTTTTAAAACTTTTATATGCTTGTGTGTGAATGTTGCATTTACATTTATGATGAATGTGTACGAATGCATTTTACTTACTGCACTGCAAAATATCCATCTGTGATAATAGTACTTCGCACATGTCATCATTTTCATAAACAGTGAGACACGTTGTATATGAATGTATGTTGTGTGGTTCCTCCACTAGTAGGCTATCTTGTCGGTGTTTGATTACTGGACTCGTAGGGAGACTAATTCCAATGAGGCTCAGGAAAGGCACCACCCTGATTTGCTCCAGTTGAAAGACCGGATTAACTTCCCGTTAAGTAGATTGAGATGATCTGGTAACCCTAAGATAGGTCAGCCTCTGATAAACCAAACATGGAGGAAAGTCTCTTCATACTTTCCACTTTTAATTACTTGTAAAAACATTTACTTGTAATTTTATTCCATGTTTATCTTTATGTAATGGAAAATATAAAGAATATTTGTGCATACATAACATGCTATCAAATAACACCCGTTTTTGCAGGATAATATTCCTAAAATGGACACATTATGATAGCATGTAAACAATTACATTATCCTCAAGACTAAACTACATATGTTTTTATAGGGAAAGCATTGGGCCTGTTACTCGCTTAAAATCCAAAAAGGCCACGAGCCTGCAGCCAACCATGTCTTTTTCTGACCAGTCTAATCCCATTTCTCAAGAAGAATTTGACGGATTAAGTAAACAAATTACAAATTTGGTTGTTCTACTGAAAGAATTGCATCAATCTACTCAGGGCTCAAAAATTCCTACACATACAGAATCCTCTACACAAGGAGGAACACAAGGTTTGGATAAAACAAATCCAGAACCTCAGTTGGATACGACCAATAAAGACCTTGAAAACACCTATCTCAAAGGAGATTCAGACACCGGTGATATCAGGAAGAAGGTCCTTCAAATGGAAGAAACTATCCGTTCTCTCAAAGGGATTGGAACATACGTGAGTGTTTCATATGTTGACCTTTGCATATTCCCTGGTGTTCATTATCCAGAGAAATTCAAAACCCCTGACTTTGAAAAGTATGACGGATTAGGGGATCCTTATACACATTTGAAGGTGTTCATTTGAGAACTTGGATCTTATGCGGAAAATGAGAAGCTCAGAATGTAGCTGTTCCAGAAGAGTCTAACTAGAGAAGCCCATTCGTGGTATACCAGATTAGACAACTCAAAGATCTATAGCTGGGAAGAGCTAGCTCACGCCTTCCTCACTCAGTATAGTTTTCAATCTCAGATGGCTCCTGACCGGTACCAGATTACCAAGGTCAAGAAACAGTCTAATGAGTCTTTCAAAGAGTACATTCAAAGGTAGAGGCGCCTTGATGCTCAAGTTATTCCTTCTATGATAGAGTCAAAAATGGTCATGACTTTTATAGACATATAAGAAGCTCCTTTCTATGAGGGAGTCTTAGCTGGTATTGGCAAACCATTTTCTGAAATGATCAAAGGCGGAGAGATGGCTGAGATGGGATTGAAGTCAGGAAAGATTCAAGACCTAGCCGCCCTTAAAGCAGTTGTTGAACACATCCAGTCTGGATTTTATGGAAACAACCCCTGGAGGATCCATAAAAAGAAAGAGGAGGATGTTTCCTTGATACTACAAGGTCAAAAAGGCAGTCAGAACATGCCTATACAGAGGAGAAACTACTCCCCTTTCCAAGTACATTCTTCAAACCCTCCATTACCTAAAGGTGGAGAAGCAAAGCACCCTCGAACGTTCACATCCTTAGGGGACTCGCTCGAGAATATTCTTGCTCTTCTGACTACTCAGAAGAAAATCACGCATCTTCTTCCACCAGCCAACCCTAATGGGAGGGGTTTCAATGCTACTCGGAAGTGTGCTTATCATGCCGGAGCACCTGGACATGATACTCAAGATTGTTGGGCCTTGAAACACAAGATCCAATATTTGATAGACAATGGTGAGATCGTGGTTACCAAACCAGATCAACCTCATGTGCAAGATGTTGGGTAAAAACTAATTACGAACAACACATAAGTATACGTGGTCAACAAGTAATAGAGTGATGAGTAGAGTATCATTCCCACAGAGACTAACTAGCAATAATCTTAACTTACAATTACCAATTTCCTTTTAATCCTAATTTTATTAAACCAATCAACTCAATAATTAAAATTAAAGACTCTAATTACCAATTTCCTATTGCGTGTTGTTTAATTTGTTGTTAATTGAGTAGTAGATGTCCAACACACAAGCTCCCACCGAAATTCCATCTATCTAGAGTTCCATTTCCATGCAATAAGCTAGAATCATGCCCACGAAGAATTTCAATCACAGCAGGACACAACCAATATTGACACCCCTCGCCCCGATGGGGGTTCATGTGTTATATATATATACCGCCCATTTCCTACCTTTCTTTTAATGATTAAAGACCCCATACACGAAGGGTGTAATCTCATTAATGATTTGATGTACTTCAAGATTTCTTCCAAACTTGTACAAATTAACTCCAAATCATCCAAATTAACTCCAAATGTATGTTAAATGCCACAACCAACATCCTACACATGTAATAACATAAAACGAGTAAAATGGAACATGATCACAAGAATTTAGAAACAAATAAGTATGAAATGGACATTGAATTGCGTATATAAAATCTACTTATCAAAATCCCCCAAACTTAAACCGTGCTAGTCCTTGAGCACAAAACAACTACATGCAATGCAATGAGATGAAATGAATACGATATAATTTATATGCTCCCGAATCCAACAATATCGTAGAATCAAGATTATCTTAACGGCCTCAGCGAAAACAAGCAACTACACAATGTCAACCACCAAAAACAATCTATAATTCCATTTTAATCCTCAAATCTCAAGCCATCATCACTAGTATAGCGTGCGTGTGTGATCAGCATCCATGATAACTGATACGAACTCAAATTCAATACATAATCAAACTCGTAAAGGAATCATACAGTGCAAACTTAAAAATTTCAAACATAGACAGCTTCAACTAAAACTAAACAATCACTAATCTCGGGGGTTCAAGTAGGGTACTTATACTTTATTCATATACTTTTTTTTAGATCATGGGGGCTTTTTTCTCTTTTCCCGTTTTATTCTTTTTTTTTCTATATACATACATGACTGTGCAATGTCTCATCCCATTAGGCTGACAGTGCTACCCGCAAACACAATACTTAATTAACTAATTTTTTTTAGATAACAAAATGCACTATTTATAAACTAAAACAATGCAAAGATAAAGATAACCTAACTACTATGTATGAACCTAAGCTATCATGCAATACTGAAATTAATATGCTATACTAAAATTTAAATGACAGAATGCAACCTAAGTACTGCATATGCACGCAAACATGTATTTAAATCCACCAAACTTAAGTAATACAATATCCTCATTGGATGAATAGTCAAAATAAGTACGTGAGGACTTCCCTGCTATCGCTTAAGTCTGAGGAGGTGGTTGTTGTTCATCTTCGTCAGAATCACTTGGTGGAAACCTCGACATTGGCATGGGCTGTTGATATGGAAATTAGGCCGCCGGGTTGAAGCTTTGAAGAGTTGTGTTGAGTGAGGTGAAAGATGCGTTCATAGCATCAAACATGTGATCTTGCCTCATTACCAATCGCCTCATTTCCTGACGTGTTTCTTTGTTGTGCGCATTTATTTAATTTTGGAAATCAAGGCCGAGGATCGGATATGGCCTCGACTGCATGTACCTTCTCTACGGACTTGATGCGCCCATGGCTTCATCATCATCCCCCGATGTCTCTGTAACATCAACGTCGTCTTCCGAATCCGATGGAAAAATAAAACCCAGCCAACGCGGATGTGACTCGCCCCCTGCCCATACGGAATACCGCGCTATCATTCTAGAATCAAGCAACGCAAGCGACAATTGTGTGGGTTCATCGTCGGAGCATCTAACCCCTGCATTGCGACACAACCCACAAATGAGTGATGGGTGTGGCAAGCTGCTTGAAAAATTTCCACGTAAACACCGCCGGATGGAGAAACAGATAATGGCCCCGACGTCGATAATGAAATCTTGCACAATTGTATACAACAGTAACGCCTTCTCTTTTGTGACGTCCGAGGTATGTTGGGACGAAAGAAATTTTGTGCATAGGAATGCGTACCAGATTTTTCCATACCGGCTAAGGTCCTTGCTATGGAACACGGTGCCTCCCTTCCGACCTTTCATCCAAGATGTTCCCAGCTTTGTCATCTCCGTGATTATAGTATCATAGTCTGGATCAGAATTTTGTAGATGAGCATAATGGCAGTGGCGAGGTACCTGCAGTTGGTAGTAGGTGTTGATTGCATCAGCACTGAATAGAACCAATCGACCTCGCACAAACGCGTGGAATGGTTCTTTGTCCTCAGCGTTTGCATAGAATTCCTTGACAATGTTGACAACGGCTGGTTTCGGTTCTTCGGTGAATTTCATCCACCCCTTTTGATAAATTTAAGGCATCATCTCCCTATCATTAGGATCCGGTGCCAACCCCCGCTCCAGTGTAAGGGCTTTGGTGAGCATGTAGTCATACCAGTCAGCGGCGGTGGCACTTGCGAATTTTCGGCGATCGAAGGTGCTGGTTGGTTGAGATGGCCGTGAACTCTCTCCCCTTTGGCGTTTAGAAGATGATTGCGAAGCCATGATTTCTCTCTAGTTCTTGACTTGCCTTAGCTCTCCCCCAAACTTTTCAATTTGTTCCACTCTAGCTCTCAAGTATCCTCTATGAAGTCTCTACATCAATTATTTTGAGAGATGTGCTATGAGAGGTAGTGATATATATAGAGGTGGAAGAATGGCTACTATTAGTGGAGCGAAGAGGTGGGGTAATTATGGGAGTTAAGGAATTAGTACGAAATAGAAGTGGTGGTAGTGTGTGGTGGTTATGAGGTTTAATTGAGGTAGTGGGGGATTGGGCATAGGAAGAGGTTACCTAACTGCCACCTTAGTCGGTTGAATTTCAGGACCCCCGCCCCGGCGGGGGGTATTGTGCTTGGGAGGCCCACCCCGGCGGGCTATGCTACTATCATCTGAGTTTAGGGACCCCCGCCCCGGCGGGGGTTATAGTGCTTTTGAGGCCTGCCGTGGCGGGCTAGCTTACTGTTAAACATTTTTGGATACCCCCCGCCCCGGGATGCTAGCTTACTGTCAAACATTTTTGAGACCCCACCTACGTGGTTAGAGGTAGTATAAGAGGCCCATGCAAAGGCATGCCTACCGCCTTGTCGACACACCTTTGTTTTCTTCACTTTTTCTTCAATTTAACTAACTTGATGATCCTTTTTCCTTTTGCATGATATAAAACATGAGAATTAGTGAGTTGTTAATAACATGATGTATTATGGAGAGATTAACAAGACTTTTATTGTATGCTACTACCTAGTAATTTAATGAAAACTATATTTTAACAAATATCAATGAAAAATAGGATAATTAAACTAAAGATTGGGTTACCTCCCAATTAGCGCTTGATTTTAAGTCATTCAGCCTGATTGCTTCCTATTTCATCCCGGATCGGTTGGGTCAAATGCGGCCTGATGATTATTTATCGCGCAACACCAACATTATTGTATTTCATTCCCGTTCACTTGCAACTTGGATAATGGATTAGACTTTCTATCCTCAATTAATGCCTTAAGACCACCATCCTCTTTGCAATCCCTGAACTAGACACGTGTAGATTTCTCGAGCAGTTTGCATTCTTCCTTGTCAGTCGGGATTGGCATTTCCTTGAACACCTTTACCTTAACTACCTGATCAAACACTTTTATAATCAATTCTCCGTTAGGCACGTCAATCAGTGTTCGTCCAGTCGCCAGGAATGGTCGTCCCATGATGATAGGGATGTTTTTAACTTCTTCAAAATCTAGTACCACAAAATTGGCTGGAAAGATTAGTGAATCAACTTTGACCAATACGTCTTCAATTATTCCTAAAGGGTATGTTATTGATCGATCGGCTAGTTGTATACTAATATTGGTTGGTTTTGCTTCCTTTAACCCCAGCTTTTGGTAAATGGACAGTGGCATAAGATTTATACTCGTTCCTAAATGGCATAGAGCTCTTCCCATATCTTGATTTCCAATTGCACAAGGAATTGTAAAACTTCCCGGATCTTTCAATTTAGGAGGGAGTTTTTTCTGTAGTATTGCACTGCATTCCTTTGTCAACGCCACTATTTTGAAGTTGTTGAGCTTGCGTTTCTTCGACAATATGTCTTTCATGAATTTAATGTAGTTCAGCATCTGCTCAAGTGCTTCGACAAATGGAATATTAATGTGTAATTATTTGAATATATCTATAAACTTTGAAAACTGGTTCTTCAACTTGTCACTTTCTGGCCTTCGAGGAAATGGCACAGATGGTGTAACTTTTATTTGTTTATCTTCCTTTGCTTTCTTCACCATCTTCTCTATAAATTTCTTTTCTAATCCCATTTATTCCTCCTCACATTTATCTTCCTTACTAGCTTTGTTTTCTAAGTTAGAAGCCAACTCCTTACCGCTCCCAAGCATAATAGCATTACACTGCTCGTGATTTCCCTTTGGATTTCTTTCGGTGTCACTCGGTAGGGTCCCTTGTGGCCTATTATTTAATGCTAAGGCAATTTAACCCATCTAATTTTCTAAGTTCTTGATGGCCATTGCTTGATTTTTCATTGCTGCCTCATTGCTAGTTATGTACTTCAACACCATCTCCTCGAAATTTGATTTTCTTTCCTGCTGATGAACCGATTGTTGGTAATTCTGAAACCCTGGGGGATATGACTGTCGTGGAGCTTGATGTTGCTGATTATTTCTCCACAAGAAATTCAGATGATTCTTATTCCCTTGATTATATGTATTCTGCGGAATTCTATTATAATTGCCCACAAAATGTACAGATGCTGGATTTATCGCGCATTGATCCGTTGGGTGCTCTCCTGCGCACAACTCACATATAACTGCCACTTGTTGTGCTTGTTGAGCCTGTACCCCTGTCATAGAATCTAACTCCTTTGAAATTATTGAAATCTGTGCTTGTATAGCTATCACACCATCCACTTCTAAAACCCCACCGCCTTTTGCTCGTGGTCATTCTCATTGTGGGCCTTCGGTAGTTGTTAGCCGCCATGGTTTCAATCAACTCGTAGGCTTCCTCGTAACTCTTGGCCATGAAAGCTCTGCCTGACGCTACATCAATACTCGTTTTGAGATTTGCATGTAGTCCATTGTAAAAGGTGTTCATTTGCAGCCACTTAGGTAATCCATGATGTGGGCATTTTCTGAGCAATTCTTTGTATCTCTCCCATGCCTCATATAATGACTACCCATGTTGCTGCTCAAACATTATTATTTCGTTCCTCATCTTTGCAGTTTTCGCCGGTGGAAAGAATTTGGCGAGGAATTTCTGAGCTAAGTCCTCCCATGTAGTTATCGATCCGGGCGGTAGAGAATGCAACCAACTCTTCTCCTTGTCCCATAAAGTGAATGGGAACAAGTGAAGTCTAACCGCATCATCTGACAGCCCATTGTACCTAAAGGTGTTGCAAATCTCCAGAAAGCTGACTAGATGCTTGTTCGGATCGTCATTTTCCAATCCCTAAACCTGAATGAATTACAATCATTTGAATCGTCCCGAGCTTAGTTTGAATGTGTTAGCGCCTATTATGGAATCCGGTGATGCTTGATCGATTCGATCCACCTTGGGTGTGGCAAAGTCCCTTAATGCTTAATGATCTTCGGCTGCCATTTCCTCTTCTTTCTTAGATGTTTCAAATTCTTGCCTCGTTTCCTTGATCCACTTACTTAACCTCTGAAACGTTTTCTCTATGTCATCCTCAAAAGGAAGCAAGTCTATATTTTTGGACCGAGTTTGCATAAACTATTTCCAACACCTGAAATAGAAGGAACAAAACAAAAATAAAAATGTCTAAGTAAAACTGGATTATTTAAACTGATATTGTAAAACTATTAAGATCTATACTAAATAATCCCCGACAACGGCGCCAAAAACATGTTGGGTAAAATCTAATTACGCACAACACGCAAGTATACGTGGTCAACAAGTAATAGAGTGATGAGTAGAGTATCGTTCCCATAGAGACTAACTAACAATAATCTTAACTTACAATTACCAATTTCCTATTAATCCTAATTTTATTAAACCAATCAACTCAATAATTACAATTAAAGACTCTAAATTAAAGAATAATTGAACTATCACAAAACAATCACAAATATCAAAATCTGGAATTTCAAACAATTAATGGAGAATTAGACTTATAATTTCACCCTAAGCTTCACTCTAATTTTAACACCTTAATTCCAATTCAATTCACTATCCCAGTTTATTAATCAAGAACACGAACGTAGTATTAACCACCTCTCGATGCGCTAATACCGTATTAACTTAAATCCACAATCAAGATAGAAACAAGTTAAACACCTTAATTAACTAACTCACTATATCTCTATGTGAATTACAATTAAAGAAGGTTAAATAATAAGTTCTCTATTCGATTACATGCGATGTTAAGCATATCTCTACCTTAACATTCATCAAGATTCTGCTATTCACAAAATTCATGAACACATGCTATATTAATTAGGTCTAGATTTGAATATCCTCTCTTGATTCCAAACAAATCCACAAAGAATTGTTGATCAGACAATTCATTAATTCATGCTCAAATCAATATAGATAAATTGGAAATAGATTATTAAATTGGAAATCAAAGTTTACAAAATCATTGTTTCACTTAAAGATCCATCATAAGCCTAAAAAGTGAATTAGTTCATACTATACGAAATAAACACTGAAAAAATCATAGAAATCATTCTGTCAATTACAAATAATAGCCTAAGACGAAGAATATTTAAAAACACCCTTCTCGTAGCCTAGAATTGCAATTGTCTCGAAAATCTCCTCGAAATACTCCTCCAAAGCTTGCTATGAAAAACAGGACTCAATCTTCATAATATGCCTTGTGTGTTGTTTAATTTGTTGTTAATTGAGTAGTAGATGTCCAACACACAAGCTTCGGCCGAAATTCCATCTCCCTAGAGTTCCATTGCCATGCAATAAGCTAGAATCATACCCATGAAGAATTTCAATCGTAGCAGGACACAACCAAAATCGACACCCCCCGCCCCGGCGGGGGTTCATGTGTTATATATGCACTCTTTCTACGGCTACATTTCTGATAATCGATTAAGAAGACCCATTCCCGTGATATATATATAGTATAAACATGCCTCCCCTCCGGAAGGTGTAATCAATAATGAATGATTTCAGACTTCAAAATTTCTTCCAAACTTGCACCAATTGACTCCAAATCATCCCGATTAACTCCAAATGTACGTCAAATGCCACAACCACCATCCTACACATGCGATAACATAAAACGAGTAAAATGAACATGATCACAAGAATTTACCAATAAATAAGCATGAAATGGATATTGAATCGTGTATATAAAATCCACTTATCACAAGACAACCCTCTTCCTCAACACAAAGAAGAAGAGGTCAACATGATTAGTTGGAGCAATGGACAGAGTTCAAATTTTAATGGTGAATCATCCCAGACCATCAAAGATGGTGTTGACATATGGGATTACGCAAAGTTTCAATTTTCTTTGGAATGAAAGAGGAAAGCTCTTTGTAAGCAAGTTAAACAATTGGCAGAACTGGTGACCCATAACCATCAAGTCACACACCAGTTAGTCAGCCAGGAGCATGCCTATCTCCTTCCTTTTTTATGAATGCTTCATTACCACCTTCAGAAAGCGAAGCACTGGAGGACAAGGTTATGAAGAGAGCAAGTGCTAAAGCCCGTAGGGATTTTTCCAATAGAAAGGAATTTACATACCCAGGCCAACCTATGGAGAAAATATTTCAGATGCTAATCAATGAAGAAAGAGTCACCTCGCTTCTACCTCCAATTAATCCTCATTCAAGACAGTTCAACTCTGATGGAGTTTGTCAATATCATTCACATTCTCATGGTCACAACACAGAAGAATTTTGGGCACTCTGCCACCTTATTCAGAATCTAATTAACAACGGTGTCCTGTAATCGGCAGACGATGACACTGTGCTACTCTAGAGTGGGAATACTTGTCCTACCAAATGGAAGAGATTAGTAGCAGTTATATCCGCTGAGGCTGATGAGACTGTCAAACCATTTCCCATACAAGCAATTCAACTCAAAGGAGCTGACAATCCTTTGAAAGTGGCTGCACCAGAGCCAATTTCTTTACCCTTCAGACCATAGTATCCTGTTATCAGCTTATATAAAGTCCCACAGAATTATGGAGAAGCTAAAGGATTCACGTCTCATACTAGTGCTATAGTGTCGAAGAAAAATCCACTGTATCTTCCTCAGCGGGTTATGAAGCCCACCATCAAAACAAAGGGGAAGATTCCTATGGAGAAGATTGAGAAATTCTTCCACACTATGGCCCATAATGAAGCCAAGGTGGTTTTAAGATTAAGAGAAGCTCCACATCAGATCTCAATACTGGACTTGGTTTTCTCTTTCGAGGATCACATGAAGATCTTACTGAAGGTTTTGGAAGAAGCCTACTTACCGAAATTAGTGGATGTGGAAACATTTCAACATCTGGTTGATCACATTTTTAACAACAATGTGATATCTTTTACTGATGATGACATACCGCCCGAAGGGACCGGTAATAGCAAGTCATTGCACATTGCAGTTTTGTTCTCCAGGTATATGTTAGCTAGAGTTTTGATAGATGGAGTTTCGTCTCTGAATATCTGTCCTTATGCCACCTTGGTAAAGATGAACGTCAATCTCAAATGGATCCGAAGTAGCCATACAGTTATCAAAGCTTTTGATGGATCCCGACGAAATTCTATCGGAGAGATTGAGCTGCCAATTGAGATTGGTCCTAATACATTCAATGTATCCTTTCACGTCCTCAAGATAGATTCAGGATACAACCTGCTATTGGGGAGACCATGGATCCACATGGCTGGAGCCGTCCCTTCTACACTTCATCAACAATTGAAATACATTATCAACAATAGCCTAGTCATTGTCAACGCTGAGCCGGAATGTCCTGAACAAGGAGACCTACCAATCATCAGCTTCAATTCAGAAGTTGAGCCGGCCAGTTTTCATACTTTGGAAGTGAGCAACACGCAATACCATCCTATTGGAGTGCCATTTCTCGTACCCAAAATTTATGCCGAGGTTATGTCAGGCACTATAGAAATGATGTTATTGGGTCATCAGCCTGGACAAGGGCTTGGTAAAAATCAGTAGGGTATATATTAAGCACCCGATTCAAATGTCCAGTCAAACTAGGACAGCCATACTAGGCTATTCTGCCAGTTTCAATCATAGGAATCCTCATAAACACAAGCAGATTCCTCAAGCTTTCGCCACACGGCGATTTTCTGCACCTGCACCTCATGAGCTGATACAGTCTCTGGTAAAGGTGCCAGTACCCTTTAAAGCAAAAGAGGTCCTGATTCCTGATCCCGAAGTGGAAGAGAGGGAACGGAAATGTAAACATGACATCGCCCTGATGATGTCAGGCATACACATCATTGTCCTTGATGAACATACAAACAGATACACCCAGACGATGATTGCCTAGATGTTATGGTCATCATTTGGGAAAAGGAGGACGATGGCAACCCCTCCATCACTACAGTCCATCAGGACTTTACCCTCGACAATTGGAGCAGTACTCCATGCATTGGTTGACAAAGGTAAAATGGGCAGAAATCCCTCTGCCCTGTAGATAACTTTAATTGCTTACTTTTCTATATAGTATTAACAGTTATTTTATCAGTACATGCTAACACTTTTGCATGATTAAATAGTTTCATATATTAAGTGAAAGCATATTTTGTTTCAGGACTCTGAATTTAGATGTGCCTGAACTTGCTGATGAGGTGCCTTTTCTCCACAAGGACTGCAACTTTGATGAAAAGTTGGACTCAGACTTGATGGAAATATAAGAAGACATTGAGATACCTCAGGAGATTAAGGAATGGGTCAAAGACAAACCTAAAACTAATCTTGATCAAACCACTTCTTTCAATATCAGAACCTTAGAAAGCCCTAAGTTAATCCAGATTAGCTCAGACCTCACCCCAAACCAACAGAATGAAATATTGGCTCTACTAACCCAATTCAAGGATGTGTTTGCATGGTCTCATAAAGACATGGTGGGTTTGTCCACTGACATTGTCCTTCATTGTCTTCCCGTTAAAGAGGGATTCAAGCCAGTCAGGCAGAAGCTCAGGCGATTGAAACCTGAGTGGAGTTTAAAACTAAAAGAAGAAATTGTGAAACAAATTCAAGCTGGCATTATCATGGTGTCTACATATCCGGAGTGGATATCCAACATAGTTCACATGCCTAAAACCAGGAGGAAAGGTGCGAGTTTGCGTGGATTACTGAGATTTGAACAAAGCTTGCCTTAAAGATAGCTTTCGCATGCCCTTTATCCAAATTCTCATTGACAATACTGCTCAATATGGCACTCCTTTGCGGATTACTTCGCGGGGTATCATCAGATTATGGTCGCTGAGGAGGACAGTGAGAAAACTGCTTTCATCACGCCTTGGGGAACCTTTTATTATAGACGATTGTCATTCAGCCTCATCAATGCCGGGGCAACCTATCTACGATCTATGATGTCTCTTTTCCATGACTTAATGTGCAAAAAGATAGAGATCTATGTGGATGACATCATTGTCAAGTCCCGAAGGGAGGAAGACCACTTAGACCATCTCAAAAAGCTTTTTAATAGGTTGCGTAAGTACAACTTGAAGTTGAATCCAACCAAGTGCGCCTTTGGTGTTAAATCAGGCAAGTTGCTAGGTTTCCTAGTCAGCTACAAAGGGATTGAGCTGGATCCCACCAAAATCTAGGCCATCACTAAAATGCCCATTCCTCAGACAGAGAAGGAAATACGGGGATTTTTGGGAAGAATCAATTTCATTAGTAGGTTTATTTCTCAACTCACAGCAACCTGTGAGCCCATTTTCAAATTTTTAAGGAAGAACTCCTCCATGAAATGGAACGATGAGTGTGAGAAAGCCTTCCTTACAATCAAAGAACAGCTGGTTAACGCTCCTATTTTGGTACCTCCCAGGGATGATGTTCCCCTATTCATGTACCTGTCCATTAATGACAATGCCATGGGCTGCATGCTGGGACAGAAAGATGATAGAGGCCAAGAGTGAGCTATCTACTACCTCAGTAAAAGATTCACCAGCAGTGAACACAAGTACACTTTGATTGAGAAAACTTATTGTGCTTTAGCATGGGCTTCCATGAGATTACAGCATTACCTCCATGGTCACACAACCTATCTCATATACCGCGTGGATCATCTTAAATACGTGTTTAGTAAGCCCATATTGAATTGTCGGTTGTCTAGATGGTAGTTGATCCTACATCAATTTGACATCGTCTATATGACGCAAAATTCTATCAAAGGTCAAGGAATTGCGGATCAAATGGCCGCCCCACCTGCATGGGACTTCAAACCCTTGGAAATATACTTCCCTGATGAAGGGGTAATGGCAGTTCAGCAACACCATCAGTACGATGCATGCCACACATGGAAAATGTATTTTGATGGAGCTTTTAACATAGAAGGTTCTGGAGCTGGAGCAGTTCTAGTATTCGGTATAGGGAAGTAGTATCCCATCGCCGTCAAATTGTAGTTTATCAGAACCAACAACACAGCTGAGTATGAGGGCTGTATATTAGGGATAAAACTTTCCCGTTCAATGGGCATCAAGCAGTTAACTGACTTTGGGGATTCTGAATTGGTAATCAAACAATCCACGGGAATCTATAAAACCAAGGAACTACATTTATTGCCTTACCATCGACAAGTTTTACAGATGGCTTTGGAGTTCAAAGAAATCTCCTTTCTACACATTCCTCGTAATAGGAATGATTTTGCGGATGCATTAGCAACATTGGCCTCCTTGATTCACATACCTGACAAGGAAAATATGCCAAGCATCACATTTGCCCTGCAAAAGGGCCCAACTTATGGGAACTATGTTGGAGAAGTATCGGATGAGCTACCTCCCATCAAAAACCATTAGTATCAGCATATTAAGGAATATCTGGGAGATGGATCTACACCCACTGAGGTAAGCCCAATTAAAAAAAGGAGGATCCATCGAATGGCTATGAAATTATACCTGAGCGGAGATGCACTCTACAAAAGAGATGTAGGATTAGGTCTCCTCAGATGTCTGGACAAATACCAAGCTCAGAGGCTCATGGATGAGATCTATGATGGAGTATGTGGCCCACACATGAGCGGATCCCTACTTGTTAAGAAGATCCTCAGAACAGGGCATTATTGTCTTACTCTCAAAGCTGACTGTGATGATCACGTCAAGAGGTGTTATCAATGGCAAATTCATGGAAATGCTATCCACGCCCCTCCAAGGGAAATCCACAACATGAGTTCACCATGACCCTTCTCAATGTGGGGAATGGACGTGATCGGGCCCATCGAGCCCGAATCTAGTAATGGACATCGATTCATCTTCACCATGATCGACTACTTTACCAAATGGGTAGAAGTAGCCTCCTTCCCCATGGTTACCAAAGAAGTCATCATTGCTTTGATTAGAAATAATATCGTTTGTTGATATAGACAACCGGAGGTCATTGTGTCAGACAATGCTAAGAACCTCAACAACAAAATGATGGAGGAGTTATGCAGTAAATTCCACATCAAACACCTTAACTCCATCATCTATCATCCAAAGATGAATGGTGCTATTAAAGCGGCTAATAAAAACATCAAGAAGATCATGCAAAAAATGTCCGCCAATTACAAAGGATGGCCTGACCTCTTGCCTCTGACTTTATTAGCTTACAGAACTTCAATGCGTACTTCCACTATGGCAACCCCCTACTCATTAGCGTATGGGATAGAAGCAGTGCTCCCCATAGAGGTGGAAATGGAATCCCTCAGAGTGTTGATGGATGCTCAGCTAGATGAGGACCAATGGGTACAAGACATGTATCACCAATTGTCTCTAATAGACAAAAGGCAAACCGTGGCTATCTTCCATGGTAAGTTGTATCAGCAAAGGATCGCCAGATCCTACAACAGAAAAGTCTGGCTATGGCAGTTTAAATAACACGACTTGGTTTTGAAGAAGATCATTAACAACCAAGATCAATCTAAGGGAAAATTCGCTCCTAACTAGGAAGGCCCGTTTGTTGTCAAGGAGGTATTGACCGGAGGCTCTCTCAGACTACAGGAAATGGATGGCGATGAATTTCCACAGCTTATGAACTCGGACACCATGAAACGGTACTATGTCTGAGGTTTCCATCAAGCAAATATCCTGGTTTTTGATCATTAAATCACCAGTCATTCTGGTTCTCTAACCCTTTTTACATACTCTTCTGCCCCTCAAAGAAACATACACTTCAAACCAGCAACCTGGTTTCACTTCATTTCTAACCATTCTTACAATTCTAGTTATCCCCCCAGGGATTGAATCTTTCACATCTGCAGTTTATCCTGAAAACGGGATTAAACTTTTCTACGCTTGTAGTTTATCCTGAAGACGGGATCAAACTTTTTCCACACCTATAGTTTGTCCCAATCATGGGATCAAACTTTCTTCTCCCCGCAGTATAGCCTGCACA
The DNA here is from genome assembly GCA_020205605.1 of Panax ginseng. NCBI lineage: Eukaryota > Viridiplantae > Streptophyta > Magnoliopsida > Apiales > Araliaceae > Panax > Panax ginseng. Next base: position 67,269,266 of record CM035129.1, read on the forward strand.
TGGGATTCATACTTCTCTTGGGCTGCAATTCGTCCTGAGAAGCGAACTACGTCGACCTGATCTCCTTGATACCTGGGAGTACGTAAGAAACCATATTCTATATGGCCCGGTTATAATTAAAAAAATAACAAAAACATTTCTGCCCTTTCTATACAAAAAAAAAACAACAAAAATACTTCTACACCCTTCTTCATCAATAAAGCTCTTACACCCTTTCACATTCAGCGTTGAACCTCTTACACCAGGTTCGAACTACGCAGACCTGATTTCCTCTTCAATAGGAGTACGTAGGCAGCCATTTATGGTTCGGTCTAACCCCCTACCAGAATAAAAATACTTGTCACATGGTATTGGGATCAAACTTCAATCCACCACATTTCATCGGCTACAGACCAAAGGGATAGAACTACCTAATCTCTCCTCGCCAATAGGAGATTCGGCGACCATCTAAGATACCGTTGTGCCTCAAAGAGCAACACTAATCCATAAGAAGTGGAAATAACTAGGCTCCTCCTAAATAGGAGTACTGTCGACCATCTGTGGTACGGTCAAACTCATAGAGGAAAAACCACACTCCTCTCCACATCTACATATAGAAACCAGTCCCAAGACACCAAAGATGGTAGGGATATACACAGATCAATGATCCGTTCTGAAAAATCCTGCGACGTCTCAATGTCCACACATCAAGGATGAGGTCAGAATACATCAAGATCACAAGCCCTGAAAAAATAGGAAAATATCAAGAAAGTATTAAGGCACAACTGAAAGGGAAGTGAACACGTATAACCACAATTATTCAATTATCAAGCAATAATTCGAAGAGGTGAAATTTACAGAACATGCAATTTTATCGTAAAACCCATATATGCATATATATATATATATAATACTAATGTTGTGAACATACCTTCAATTTGCTAAGATAATTCTTGCTAAACTCACTGGAATTGTCGTTAAATCCTTAAGCTTCCTCTCAATCTCTCTCAATTCTCTCTCAGCTTCCTTATCGAAAAGCCCCTTCTTTCCTGGGAATCATATAGTTGTTAATATTGCAAGTTATAATATTATTGATGAATAATTATTGTTCAAAAATGTGTTTATTGAAGTCATGTGGTTTGTGATAAATAGAGGGGGTTTTATGAAGTATTTGTTGTACAATTGGCTTATTTTATGGACCCCACTTACCCATTTTTCAAAATAGTCCTGAGAAAGTTTCTTAGTGTTGTTATATATATATATATATATATATATATATATATATATTATATAAGTTTTGTTTTTTTATGAAAAATAGAATATATTATATTTTAAATATGCATAGTATTTTCATAGTAAAATTAGAAAATTTCAGTCGATCGAAATGTCGCCCATGAACTTTTTCCTGTGTGTCCGTGAATTTTATTTTCAAATAGTATCCTGCCATTCTTCTATAAATAAGATGCTTAGTTTAGAATTAAAAATTACACCAGAAGCAGAGAATTCTTCTTCTGTAATAGTGAGTGTATTTCTTTAGAGTTTAAGAAAGCTTTGAGTGTAGAAAATAGTGCAAGTTTTCTTCAAGAATATCCCGGTTATACCAGTCAGAAGTACTCTCATTTGAAGGTAAGGGATATTATTTTTGTTCAATATTCGTATGAAATAATATTTTCTTCCATACTCTATAGTATTTAAGTATTATTATTTCGTTCCAGATTTCAAATTATACACTCATTTTGTTAAGGTATGCCTTCTATACTCCTTGAAATTAGTAGAATATCATTGAAAGTTGCGCTTCATCTAGTATCTTTTCACGAAAAATATTATTCTGAACATTCTTGATAATTTTTAATCTTTTCATGCCAGGGTACTATTCACGGGGTACTATTCCCAAAGTACTATTCATGGGGTACTATTCACTCAAGTACTATTCACCTGGGGTATTATTCATGACAAAAAATTGATTTCTTTTCAGTTAAAATTATTTTTGATATAATATTATTCTTGAATTTTACTCCACAAAGCAGTATCATGCTGACAGTTTGGACATTATTGAATTCTGGATAAATTAGATTATAAATTTTTAAAATTTATCCTTGCTCTCATTTAATTGAATTCTTATATCATTGTCATCATCCCCATGCTTATATTGTGATGAAAGTCATCTTTGGCCCGTAGTGCATAGATGGACTGTTGATTGGTATGATTATGACTAGAGATTATTCAGTATAATCATTACCTATAATATTACAAATGAGGTGGTAAAAAGTCCACATTGGCCCGTAGTGGATTGATGGACAATTGTTGGCATGATCATGACCATTGGTGATAACACGAATATCTTTGGCCTGAAGTGCATGGATAATTTCTGGATGTTATACTGATGAATATCCTTGGTCCGTAGTGCATGGATAATTCTGTGATGTGGTTTATTTATTGAGCTGAGTCTCAATGATAAAATTGATGATAAACTTTTTAAATCATAGAAGATAGTAGATATCATGCTCTACTTGACTATTCCAATGGATTGCTTATTCCGCTGCAGTTAAAGTTATTATTTATTGTATTCTATCAGTTTAACACTGTTGAAGGCTAACGATAATTTATTATGCATTATCTTAGTCATAATATTTCTTACTGGGCTAGTTGAGCTCACCCTTTTGCTTTCATTGTTCCCTTCAGGAAATGAGAACGTAGCCGAGACTAGTCGGGGAATGGAGTGACAGTTCGAGATGGTGGCTGTAGTAGTCCTCACTATTTTATAAAATAGTGTGATAATAATTGTAATGAGGACTCCATTTGAGTTTGGATACTATGTATGAGACAATACTCATGTTGAAAATCTAAGCTCATGTTGTATAATTAAGTTTGAATTTGTATTCTGTACCATGTATTTGGCGACTCAGAATGGGCGATGTTTACCTATTTTGGGGTCGTCACATTTTCTATACGGAGTCCAATATTGGTTATCCGGGGGAAATGTGTTCGAGTTAGAAAACTAATTAGGGTTTCAACTATTTTTGGGCTTAAACAATGGTTCTTGAGAGTCGGTTTATGGCATATGAATATTAATAAGCCGTAATGAATGATAAATAACTCGAAACGAATATTATTAATGAAATAATTTCAATTAAGTTATAAAAGAGAAAGAAGTTGGTAAAAATAATGTGGTTAGATTGTTTGGTAGCTAATTCAAGTGTTCTATGTGAATATATCATGTAGAAAATGTAAAGACCAAGAACGGTTGAACTTTAATTGAAGACGCTTGGAGGCAAGTTTCCTTAACGCTTGTCTAACCTTCGTGTTAGTCAAGTTTCTGTGATTCATGTTATAATATACATGAATTATTTTACGAAAGAGTCAATGCCAGTTTTGACTCGGCTAGACAAATCTTAAGAATGTGATTGATTTGTTTACAAGTCTTTCGATATAGTATTGATAACACTATCCTTTGCCAATTATTTATATCAACATAGAGTACTATAAGATGATCACCTAGAAGTGCACGTAAGATATATCGGACTTACGGACTTAGTGTCGGGTTATCCTTTTCATGAATGAAAATAATCAAAGAGAATATTCTTAGTCTTTTGACCTGCTCAGAATTCCTAAGTTACTGTATGTACTCTAGAATTGTTTTATAATGAAAAGAGTTATTTCGATGTTTCATAATACTTCATAACTATTTGTTCAGTTACTGAAGATTAATCATATGATTCTTAATGTGGTGGTTATATAATATACTGCTAGACTTGTTGAGCTAGTTATGCTCACTTCTTGATTGAGTTATATGATTTTAGCTAAGGCCGAGTGAACCGAGGGTTCCGGTAAGGATAGAGGCAAAGCCAAAATGGATAAATAGATTATCCTGTAATAGACTAGTATATTTGTATGAACTTATACTATGACAATGAAGAATGTATTGGTTAACATAACCTGGGAAAGAATTTATTATTATTATAATAAGAATGTAGTAAATACACTCATTTTTCTGTTGTTTTCAATGGAATGAATATATAGTTAGTAGTACCGTGTAGCACCATATTAGTGGGTTAAAAGTACCTGGATTTGGGCGCGTCATAGGTTGGTATCAAAGCATTAGGTTATAAAACTTAAGGAGGAAGAACCTTAGGCAAATAACCTTGTTAGTAGTATGAGAAGTTGGAAGTAAACGAATTCAAGTAGAGTTCTTAATTAAGTATTAAGGAAACTCATTACTGAAAGACTTCAAAGATGGAAATTAATCTTAAATAAAAAAAATGTGATTTATGATCATACCAAATCCGTTAAAAGCGAATGTGGTAGCTGACGAGGATATGGAGGTAGCATCGTTTGATTCTGATATAATCTTGATCAAGATCTTTTCAAACGATAATAACCCAATTCAAGTCTCAGTGGTTCATCAAATAATTTTAAATAATTGGGTTGAAGATTATTCAAAGGAGTTTTATTTTTATTTGGATTTTTAATTCTATTGTAATTAGGATTTCTTCTTAATTAGAATTCTTTTCCAAATTAACTTCTATTAGGGTTATAGTTTATAAATTCCTATTAGAATTTGGATCGTTTTGAGTAGTATAAATAGAGGTCTAAGTTGATGTAATCAAATACATTATTTATTATTCAATATATTTGTGAGTTTATTCTCTACTTTTGGTTCTTTGAAGAATTCCTAAGAAATTAGTAGTTTCTTCGTTATTTCTTTGAGATTCAATTTGACTTATCATACAACAATTCATAGTTGTGTGTGGCATCTTCTACCGCATCAATCATCGATTGTACCAAGATTACCGCTTCAATATAAGCGAGGGGTCAAGGTGTCGTTGGTGTCCATTCAACGTAGATTCCAAATGCGAGAAATTATACCAAGATTACTATCTAAAGTATAGACGAGGGGTTAAGATGTTGCAAGAAATTCACCCAACAACTGTGCTAGAAACGATCTGGGCGACGACCACCTCACCCAAGCGTGTCGTGGAGTCTATCATTTGGCCACCGCACGCAAGCGTACCGTGGGGTTTATCGTTTGGTATCAAAGCCAAGCTTTTCTAGCGAGTTACTTATCTTTAATTTTCTGTCAAAATATATATTTAAAAAAAAAGGGAAAAAAGAAGAAGAAGAAAAATTCCGATTTTATTTCCATTGTGCTAACCAAATTTGTAGCACACCATCAAATCATCAAATTCCAACCAATAGTTCATACCATTCCATCATCATCAATTCTAAAACAGAGCTACCATTTACAAATCTAAGGCATACAAGAGGAGTACAATGCAATCAATCGGTGATTTTGTGGTATTCTGATAGTCACAACATCTATAATTTTGTTTCCAAATAAGTAATTTTTGAATTGATTAGTAAAACCCAGAATTTTGCTAGGGAAATTCATTAAGAACCTATTAGAGAGAATATTTGAGGTAAAACACTTAGTGGTGAGATTAATCGAGGGTAAAAGTCAATTGAGCGATACACGATAGATTCATTATTATTTGAGTGAAACACGTAAGGGAGTGTGTGAGGAAATTGTTTTTATCTACTACCCTTGTTTTGCAGTAAATATGTTGTGCTATGAGGAGCCATTGAAAAGAAGACCCAGAGTTCGTATGAAGTCTGGCGTGGATGAGTGGTGGAGAACATGGGAGGAGGATTATGAGAGTCATCATAATTATCATGGACGTAGGGAGCAACCTCGTAAACCTATGGAGCATAGGAGGGATCATTTATTGTCTAGGGAAATAAAAGTTGAAGAAGATCATGCGATTCTTGGAGAGTCATGGGAGACTAGAAAAGCTAAAAGTTTGCAAGCTAATGAGGAAGAAACATTGCAACAAAAGAATATGTTTTATACTAGGTTTCTAGTACAAGAAAAGGTATGCATTGTAAAAATTGATTGCGATATTGGTACTAACATTGCTAGCACTACAATTGTGGAGAAACTAGGGTTGTCAACAGTTTCACATCCTCGGCCTTACAAGATGCAAGGGATCGTTGATTGTGAAGAGGTAACAACGACTAGACGAGTGTTAGTATCTTTTCGCATTGGCAGATATGACGATGAAATATTATGTGATGTAGTTCAAATCCATACTTGTCATATGTTACTTGGGAGGCCATGGCGATACAAAAAGTGCACGAAGCATAACAATTATACTAATAAGTATTCATTGGTACACAATCGAATAAGAGTCGACCTTTGTCCTATGACGTCTGAGCAAGTTCATGACGATTTAATGTATTTACAAAAAGATCGTGATCAAATGCAAGAAGAAAAAAAAGATCAACAAAAAGAAACTGTTCAAATGATTGATAGTGAAAAGAAAAGCTTGAAAAGAATGAGAGAGAAAAAAAAGAGAGAGAATGAAAATAAACGAGAGAAAAACAAATAAGAGGGTGAGCATAAAGAAGAGAGAGAAGAAATATGTGACTATGAAAAAGAGAGTGAGTTGAAAAGTGAGTTATATTTTGAAAAGCCAATTATTGTACATTCGTTCAAGATGGTGCTTTTGAATACTAACAGTAATGATTTTTCTTTGTCTAGTTTTATTTTGTCTTTTGTACAGGTTGTTGATGATCTACCTGGCGCTATCGTTCCATATCAATCAGCTGATAGTATTCACGAGGAGACGACGGAGTTACCGAGGCGGGTTGGAGAATTGGTGAAAGTGGGTATTGTGAGAGAAGACATGAGTTCATGCGATGATAGTACCTAAGTAGGATGGGACAACGAGTTTGTTCGTCGATTTTGAATCGGTAAACAAGTATCGTTATTCTTTTTCTTATTTGGATAATATGCTTGATAGATTATATGGTTCTTATGTTTTATCTACATGTGATAATGATCATGTGATGACTATGCCTAATCAATTTAGTATGAGAGATTGTGATAAATGGAAAATTGTTTTAGCATTTGAATTAATCTGAAATAAACAAAATGTGATTTGTGATCATACCAAATCCGTTAAAAGCGAACGTGGTAGCTGACGAGTTTATGGAGGTAGCATCGTTTGATACTGATACAATCCTGATCAAGCTCTCATCAAACGATAATAAACCAATTCAAGTCTTAGTGGTTCATCAAATAATTTTAAATAATTGGGTTGAAGATTATTCAAAGGAGTTTTAATTTTTTTGGATTTTTAATTCTATTGTAATTATGATTTCTTCTTAATTAGAATTCTTTTCCAAATTGACTTCTATTAGGGTTATAGTTTATAAATTCCTATTAGGATTTGGATTATTTTGAGTAGTATAAATAGAGGTCTAAGTTGATGTAATCAAATACATTATTTATTATTCATTATATTTGTGAGTTTATTCTCTACTTTTGGTTCTTTGAAGAATTCCTAAGAAATTAGTAGTTTCTTAGTTATTTCTTTGAGATTCAATTTGACTTATCATACAACAATTCATAGTTGTGTATGGCGTCTTCTACCGCATCAATCGTCGATTGTACCGAGATTATCACTTCAATATAAGAGAGGGGTCAAGGTGTCGTTGGTGTCCATTCAACGCTGATTCCGAACGCGAGCAATTATACCGAGATTACCGTCTAAAGTATAGAAGATGGGTTAAGGTGTTGCAAGCAATTCACCCAACAACTGTGCTAGAAATAATCCGGGCGACGACCACCTCACGCAAGTGTGCCATGGAGTCTATCAGATACGGTGGCACATGCACTAGAGCCAACACCACCAGAGGCAATGAGGGCATTATATCTGGCAGTGCTTGACTATAATGTGCTACTGCGTACTGATGTGCAGAACCTGAGAGAGGAAAGGAGTCTTCATAAGCATATTTATTTTTAGTTAGAGTATGATGATAAGTTGTTTATGAAGAATAAGGCCAGGGATTATAAGAACGAGGTCGTTGAGCTTCGTAAAGAACTGGGATAGAAGAACCAGAAGATAACATGGTTGTCTTGCATCCATGAGAGTGCTCATGAGGACTTCAAGCTAAAAATTGCTTGTTATTCCATTGAGTTGGGGTAAACTCGTCATACTATTAGTCGGGATATTATGTCGATTCTTGTGAATCAGAAGCATGAGAATACTGTTATGTAGATACTTTGAGAGTTGCTATTCAGTGCAAGTTTTCTTCGGCTTTACATCCGATATTCCAGTCAGAAATACTGCTCTCTTGAGGTAAGGGATTGTAAGAGTTATTATGTTTTTCAGTTTCATAATTTTTTCTGACCTTAAAAATTTCTGGAAAAATTTGAAATGATAATCTGATGAGTTTTTTAGATTGTGTCCAAAAATGGCGATTTTTGGATGTATAGATTAGGAGTTATGAATTTTATGGGAAAAGACTATTTTAAAAGTAAAACCTTATAACTCCTTGTGGTTAACTCCAAAATTGGTGAAATTTTTATTGGGAGTACATGTATATAACATCAGTATACTCTGTAAATTTTAGAATTTTTAGACAAAAGTATAGTTTATGATAAATGTCTAAATATTCGGCAGTTTTGGCCATATAAAAAATAGTAAATGAATTTTAAAAATTCCGAGAAAAATATTTGTTCAATATGGGACTATATTCTGCTAAATTGTAGAAAAGAAAATGTATTTGTACTGATTTGGTATTTTTCATGAAAATGGTGTAGTTGTGAGTAAATGAATTAAATATGTTATTTGAAGTAAGAAAATTAGAAAATATGATTTTATGGCTTGAGAATCATATATGAGGTATATGCAAATTTTTTATGAGGGTTTTGGTTATTGGTGATAAAATCTTATGTGTTTGGCATTTTCGGATGATTAAATGCATTAATTAATAAAGTGTAAACAATTAAAATAAATTGTTTATAAGTTTAAAAAAAATGATTAAAATATTTTTATAATATTAATAATATTAGATTATGAGATTATTAAGTGATTTATAACATTTGGATTAAGGTGTTATAAATATTGGTATGAATTTTATTGTGAAACTTTATCTTTTCGTATCGGGGTTACTATTTACGGGGTACTATTCATGACAAAATTAAGTTCTTTTTCTGACCAAATTATCGTTGATTTATGAATAGTACTCTTGAAATTAAATCCATGTTTTGATAATATTGTTTTTATTATCATATATAACATTTTTATAATCCTGGTGAAGAAATTTCTATTTGACTTGAGTGTAAAAGATGGGTAGATTATTTGTATGATCGTGACTATGGGTTCTCTTTGGCCAATAGTGCAAAGTTGAATCGTTGACTGGTATGATCAAGACCATTGAATTTACAATTGAATATTTTTAGCTTAAGTGTAAAGGTGAATTGATCAACATGGTTATAATTATGGTTTATATAAATTCTGAAATGATTATGTATTTCTTTGAGATATTAATATCTTTGGTTTGTAGTGCAAAGATGACATGTTGTTGAATATCTTTGGCCTGTAGTGCAAAGATGACCTGTTGTTGAATATGTTTGGCCTATAGTGCAAAGATGACCTATTGTTGAATATCTTTTGGCATGTAGTGCAAAGATGAACTTTTAATGAATATCTTTGGCCCGTAGTGAAAAGATGAATTTATTAGTATGATTATGAACAGGAATTGTGATTTGGTATAACCATGATCTTTGATGTTTCAGGTAAAGACAAGTGATGATAATTATCTTTGTCCTGGATGAGAAAAGGAATTTAGAACTACAATTATAATTATGAGTTATGCACGTGATTGTGGACATGAACTGTTGATTGATGTTACAGGGATAAAACATTGTTGGTGGACTTTTAACATGGAGAAGATAATAGACTTTATGGTCTATTTGACTCTTCTAATGGATTGTTCTTTCCGCTGTAACTATGGTTGAAAAGTTTTATCATCTACCATATGTTCTAAATCATTGATTTATTGCCGATGAAGACTATTGATAATTTAATTATAGTTAGTTATGATATTTTTACTGGGCTATTTGCGCTCACTCGTTTTCTTCACAATTCCTTTCAGGTAATAAGAGTGTTGCCGGGTCGAGCGGGGATAACATGGGAATAGAACGGTGGTCTATAGCTGTTGAGGTTCTCCCTAAATAGTATGGAAATAATTTTATTGAGAACTTTAGATAAGTGTGTCGTATTGTATATGTCATTTGATATTTAGTTTTGGTGAACCGAATAGGGTGAGGTAAACCCAACTTTGGAGGGGTGTTTTGCCACTATCATACAAGATGTCTAATGACTTACAAACTCGTGTTATCATAAGACAGGGTTGTACACATCAACTTGCTGAGTATATCTATGAGCACTACCTATATGATCTTGGAGTTTGGTTGAAATATAATTTTCAATTGCAGACAGTGGAGATAGTTATATGTTAAGAGAAGACTCACCATTGGAAAGAACATGATAGTAATCTTCTCATTTTTCTTTGGGGTCTATTGGGTCAACCAAGGATAATTCTGTGGACATATGATATCTATCATAACCTAGACGCATGGCCTCCCATGTACGAAGGTTTCTTTGAACACTTCCCAAAGATTTTAATTTCTTAAACAGTTTTTGACTGTACCTTTATGTAAGGTGCCATTGTGACGTGCTATCCAAGTTGGTGTCAAGAGTCACAGTTTGTATATATATTTATATCAAAACTCACAACATATGTGTTATTGTATTTTGCACGACAATTGTAGTAATAAAGTTGTAGTTGTTTTCTGTACCATGTAATTGGCGACTCAAAATAGGTTGGATGGATTGAACCTATTTTGGGGGCATCACAGTTGGTATCAAAGCTTAGGGATATGATCTCTGGCGGAGATCCGGGATTAGAACTAGGAAGAGAGAGACGAATAATATCCTTCGCTAGTGTGTGTCCTACCTAAGCTAATTTTTTTTACTTAAGTTGACAAATTGTGATATGTCAATTAACCTTTGTTTTGAAGCTGTATTCTAGAATGATATCTGAAATACAGGAGATGAGCAATGGAGAAATCATGATGACAGGAAAGATGGAATCTAAAATGAAAGCAAAGTATTCTCAACTCTTTGAAATACTAGGTACACCAATTTCGGGGACGAAATTTCATAAGGAGGAGAGATTGTAAGACCCCGAATTTTATGAAATAAAAGTATTCAATTTTTCTTATAATTATTATTCAATAAATGGTTAAATTGATAAAAAGTTAAAGTTAAGGGTAATATATAAAAATTTTCAAAATACGTAAGTGGTTATAAAATACTCATTGTTGTCGGAGAATATTCGTTTGGTAGTGGAATATTCTTGCTGTCGGGGAATACTCGTACGAAGGCGCATCCATTTGTGGGCCCCATAACTGAATAACTGTCGGATGAAGAAAAAACGAAAAGTTTGAGTTTTTATAAATAATGGTGTAATTATTCACCAATTAACAATTGTTGGAATACTTGGTGGTTAAAATCTGATGTCTGGCGTGGTTTGCAGATAGCTGCGGTATTGCATAATATTTTTGAATAATTGATTCTTACGTAAGAAAGCACTACTCAATAATTATTACAGTAATTACTGTTCAATATTTTATTTTATTGATTCAATAATTGTTGCGTTGATATTTTATATTATTGTTGTTTCAATAATTGTCACGGCACAATATTTTCCATTATCAGATCAATAATTCATATTATTTGAATAATACTATTAGATAGAATTATTGGCAATGTCTAGAAATTCTGTCAAGGAGAGGTTTGGTCACCTAATTGCGCGCCAATAAGGAGAAATCCTTATCGGAAAGCCCCCTTTCCTGGGAACGGCCTGGTTGTCATAATTATGATTCTGTAATATTATTTGTGAATAATTAATTATTGATTTTTATGATAAAGAAATATTTATTTGATGTGGATATAAATGATAGATTTATTTATGTGGTTATAAATGAAGGAATTAGTGTTGAGATGTTTTATAAGTATTTTGTTGGAATGAAGGTATTAAAAATCAAATCAGTGTTCTTAAAGCTCTATTGCGTGAGTTATAATTTTAATCCGACCGTTGGATCGTTGTGATTTTTGGATATGTTATACATATATAAGTTGAGTATATGTCCACAAATTTTGAACCGTTAAAAATTAACGTATGATTTGTTATGAATTTTAAAAGTTGTTAAAAATAATCCATTTATTGATTGCAGATATTTTTTGTCTGGAATTTGGAAAAACTTAAAGCTAAAAAGTTGTACAGAATCCGATTTCGTGTGGAACGGACATAAAATTCATATTTTTCTGATCAAAGGGCTATTTATTATGGATTACTGAAGTTTAGTAAAATAAAATGATTTTTATTAAAATTAGGTGGAACCCACTTTTGGTTGGTGTTGAATACATGTGCTGATTTTGGGTGGGCCCCACTGTGGTGGCTGATGAATTTTCAAGAGTGGCTGCGTAGGAGAAAAGAAAAAATAAAATATTATTTTATTAATTTAGTCTCCTTTGGCGTTCTACCATTTTCCTATAAATAGGTGCTTATATTAGAATTGAAAATTACACTAGAAACATAAGTTTTCTCTCTATATATTGTCGAGCATATTTTTGTGAGTATTTGGATACTTTGAGAGTTACTATTCAGTGCAAGTTTCCTTCGGTTTTACATCCGATATTCCAATCAGAAATACTGCTCTTTTGAGGTAAGGGATTGTAAGGGTTATTATGTTTTTCAGTTTCGTAATTTTTCTGACCTTTAAAAATTTTGGAAAAATTTAAAATGACAATTTGATGAGTTTTTTAGATTGTGTCCAAAAATGACGATTTTTGGATGTATAGATTAGGAGTTATGAATTTTATGGTAAAAGACTATTTTAAAAGTAAACCCTTATAACTCCTTGTGGTTAACTCCAAAATTTGTAAAAATTTTATTGGAAGTACATGTATATAACATCAGTATACTCTGTAAATTTCAGAATTTTTAGACAGAAGTACAGTTTATGATAAATATCTAAATATTCGGCAGTTTTGCCATATGAAAAATAGTAAATGAATTTTAAAAATTCCGAGAAAAATATATGTTCAATATGGGACTATATTCTGCTAAATCCCAGAAAAGAAAATTTATTTGTACTAATTTGGTATTTTTCATGAAAATTGTCTACTTATGAGTAAATGAATTAAATATGTTATGTGAAGTAAGAAAATTAGAAAATATAATTTTATGGCTTGAGAATCATATATGAGGTATATGTAGATTTTTTATGAGGGTTTTGGTTATTGCTGATGAAATCTTATGAGTTTGGCATTTTAGGATGATTAAATGCATTAATTAATAAAGTATAAAAAATTAAAATAAATTTTTTATAAGTTTAAGAAATGATTAAAATATTATTTTAATATTAATAATATTAGATTATAAGATTATTAAGTAATTTATAACATTTTGATTAAGGTGTTATAAATATTGATATGGATTTTATTGTAAAACTTTATCTTTTCGTGTCGGGGTTAGTATTTACGGGGTACAATTCACGATAAAATTGGGTTTTTTTTTTGACCAAATTATCGTTGATTTATGAATCTTACTCTTGAAATTTAATCCATGTTTTGATAATATTGTTTTTATTATCATATATTACATTTTTATAATCTTGGTGAAGAAATTTCTCTTTGACTTGAGTGTAAAGATGGGTAGATTAATTGTATGATCGTGACTATGGGTTCTCTTTGGACAGTAGTGCAAAGTTGAATCGTTGACTAGAATGATCATGACCATTGAATTTACAATTGAATATTTTTAGCTTAAGTGCAAAGGTGAATTGATCAACATGGTTATAATTATGGTTTATATAAATTCTGAAATAATTATGTATTTCTTTGAGATATTAATATCTTTGGTCTGTAGTGCAAAGATGACCTGTTGTTAAATATCTTTGGCCTGTAGTGCAAGGATGACTTGGTGTTGAATATCTTTGGCATGTAGTGCAAAGATGATCTGTTGTTGAGTATCTTTGGCTGTAGTGCAAAGATGAACTGTTAATGAATATCTTTGGCCCGTAGTGCAAAGATGAATTTATTAGTATGATTATGAACAGGAACTGTGATTTGGTATAACCATGATCTTTGATGTTTCAGGTAAAGACAAGTGATGAGAATTATCTTTGTCCTGGATGAGAAAAGGAATTTAGAACTACAATTATGATTATGAGTTATACACGTGATTATGGACAGGAACTATTGATTGATGTTACAGGGATAAAACATTGTTGGTGGACTTTTAACATGGAGAAGATAATAGACTTTATGGTCTATTTGACTCTTGTAATTGATTGTTCGTTCCGCTGCAACTATGGTTGAAAAGTTTTATCATCTACCATATGTTCTAAATCTCTGATTTATTACAGATGAATGCTATTGATAATTTAATTATCTTTAGTTATGATATTCTTTACTGGCCTATTTGTGCTCACCCTTTTGCTTCACAATTCCTTTCAAGTAATAAGAGTGTTGCCGGGTCAAGTGGGGATAACAGGGGAATAGAACAGTGGTCTATAGCTGTTGAGGTTCTCCCTAAATAGTATGGAAATAATTTTATTGAGAACTTTATATAAGTGTGTTGTATTATATACGTCATTTGATATTTAATTTTGGTGAACCGAATAGTGTGAGGTGAACCTAACTTTGGAAAGGTGTTTTGCCACTATCATACAAGATGTCTAATGACATACAAACTCGTGTTATCATAAGACAGGGTTGTGCACATCAACTTGCTGAGTATATCTATGAGCACTACCTATATGATCTTGGAGTTTGGTTGAAATATAATTTTCAATTGCAGAAATTGGAGATAGTTATATGTCAAGAGAAGTCTCACCATTGGAAAGAACATGATAGTAATCTTCTCGTTTTTCTTTGGGGTCTATTGGGTCAACTAAGGATAATTCTGTGGACATATGATATCTATCATAACCTAGACGCATGGCCTCCCATGTACGAAGGTTTCTTTGAGCACTTCCTAAAGATTTTAATTTCTAAAATAGTTTTTGACTGTACCTTTATGTAAGGTGCCATTGTGACGTGTTATCTAAGTTGGTGTCAAGAGCCACAGTTGGTATATATATTTGTATCAAAACTCACAACATATGTGTTGTTGTATTTTGCACAACAATTGTAGTAATAAAGTTGTAGTTGTTTTCTGTACCATGTAATTAGCGACTTAGAATAGGTTGGATGGATTGGACCTATTTTGGGGGCGTCACAGTAACGAATGTTTAAAGGTTGCGTACTTGGGAATAGACTCTGATATGTAAATTAAGCTTAATATTTATATTATTGTTATTATTATTAGTATTATTTCGCTCATAGAAATGGTATCGTGAAGTACTGAGATTGGGTTTCAAGTACCCGAATTTGGGGGCTTTATAAGTTGGTATCTGAGCTTAGGGTTAGAAACCTTAGGTGGGATAGACCTTAGGCTATAACCTTAGAACAGAGGGAAACGTTGAAAATATAAATAACTCATTTAGAGTTTAAAAAGAGATGAATTGAATAAATTTATCGTCAAACAAAATAAAAGATAACTTATATAAAACTATTATTTGTTGTGTGTATATACTATATGCTAATCAGGATAATTTATGTGTGTAGATGTCTGGTGGAAGGGCTTGTTATATACTTATAGCATGAAAAAGGATCAAATCCATACACCCAAGCTAATATCAAAGCCAATAGCTGAAATAGAGGCTCACAATGAAAACAACTCTGAGGAGGTGGTTATTGTAGAAAACGTAGTACCAGATCTGGAGATGGTGGAGTTGACAGATATTGATTCGGACACTAAAGTTGAAGCTGATCAAGCATCAACGGAGGTGAAGGATCTGAGGAACAAGGTTTCTTCTCTGAAAAAAGCTATGGGAAATAGAAAAGCTGCTAAATAGTCAGTTACGAAAAGCCTTATTAGAAACAATGGAAGAACAAGATAAGCTTAAAATCTAAATTGATCAGATGGGAGCCACAAGCAACACATCATGTGCAGCTTCGAGCAAGAAGGGGAACATAAAGATAGAAGGCCATGACTTAGGAAAATCCGATAAGAAGAAATCGAAAAAGATATGTTATCTTTGTGGCTATGAGGGACATACCACTCTTTATTGTCCTGACTATAAACCAGGTACATGTTTTATTTGTGGATTGGAAGATCATTAGGCGAAATGATGTCCAAGAAAGAGGCGTAGTAAATAGGTAGTATAGGTTCTGTTGTGTAGGTGTGTTTAATGTAATATATATGATTAACATGTTTGTGTAATGTAATATTCTCACCTTTTGTATTAGTCAATGTTGTGAATCCCGACTTTTGTGGTCACAAAGGGGTAACTGCTGTTTAAAGCAGTATGTGTTATGCTATGAAAATATTCGCTAAATGAATATGAATCTAAGTTTGAGTAATGAAACAAGTTTAATATATTAAACTTATACGATAAGGTTTAGAATGTAAGTTAATAAAGTATAATTTATGGTTTTACTTAACCAGATAATGCCTCTAAGACGTCAAACTCGAAATCAAATGGCAGAAGAATCTGTCAATAACGTTAAGGGACAACAACAACCAGACCCGATACAACACTTTGTAAACATGGTAGCACAAGCTATGCAGCAAGGAATGCGAGCCGCAGGGAACCAGCCGAACAACAACTTTGCGAATTTTAAAGATTTCAAGGCTGTAGGACCACCAGAATTTAAAGGGGCAACTAACCCTGTTGAAGCCCAAACTTGTGTTAAAGAGATTGAAAAGGCGTTTGTAATAGCTAAGGTAGATGAGGGGCAAAAGACTGCTTTTGCCACCTACATGATGAAAGGAGAGGCAAACTTTTGGTGGGAAGCAAATCAGGCGAGGGCAGGAGGAAGGTGTTGTTACATGGGATAGATTTAAGACTTTGTTTTTTGAAAACTATTTTTCATCTAGTATGAAGGCTAGGATGGAGGTGAAATTTTTAGAGTTGAAACAGGAGAATATGACTGTTGCGGAGTATGTCGCAAAGTTCAATAAGTTGGCTAGGAGAATATAAGACAAATCGTATGTAATTATGTGATAAATAAAATTTTATTTGTTACATTAAATATTTACAAATAATTTTATGTTAGAATTATTGATCATTATAAATTATATTCTTATAATAATTAATTTTATAGTAGAAATATTTTTATTAATTATTTTCTATAAAATTATAACTATATATTATTTAAATAATAGATGAAATGATTATAGAATTATTATAATAATTATTTTATTTTATTATATAAATTTATTTTAGATTAGTTAAGTTAATTATTTTTAACTTAATTATTAATGTTATTTATGCAAGATAAATCAGATATGGAATCCAAACCCTAATTTTAGATTTTGATCAAGGAATGAGAATACTAATATAATATTATTTATATTTTGATTTTTTAGTGCTATAAATATGTACTGTATGTACGTATTGATAATGGTTGGTCAATTATAGGTATAATGTTAACACTTTAACATTACTTGGTTAAACCTTATTCTGAAACTCAATTACGAGTTCGAGACTGTTAAATAACTGTATTATATGATTTATGTTGTGCGTTATATAATTGTATGATTAATTAGGTAGACCCTATTTAATATTTAGAAAACCCTAATTTCAAGTTGTTAAACCCTAATTTATTGTTAAAAAACCCTAATTTGAAACTTAAACCGGAGTTTGTGAGCAGTCAGAAATTATGTTAATGTGATTAATATCATGTATGATGGATTTTATTGCTAATTAGGGAAAACCTACTTAGTAATTTAAAACTCTAATGAATAGAACCCTAGTTTAGTAATTAGAAACCCTAATTATCAAAATTATAAACCCTAATAGCAAAAATTAACAAGGTTAAATATAATTAGTAAATTTTAAACCCCAATGTTCCTGTATAATGTAATTAGAAACCTAATCTAATTAAGGAAACCCTAATTACAAATTTTAGAAACTAAAATTTTATTTTTGTACAAACCCTCTTTGGAAATCTTACAAATTCAATATGCTAAACCTTAGGGTTAAACCCTAAGGGTCAAACCCTGAGGGTTTGTCAAGATTACAATTTGGCCATTAAAATTATAAGCATAATGACCATAATGCCCTTTTGTATTCTTTAATAAGCTTGCTTGTGAATCTAGCCAAAATTTGAGTTGCTCAACAACTCTTACTAACCCCATGTGACTAAAATACCAGCAATCAGCCACCTATGCCAGCCAATTCATGCATCTAACTTAGTATATATAGATTGGAGAGAGAGAAAAATCATTTGCTAACTTAATTTTTGCACAACTCTCATCCTTGACTCTCTCAACTCAAAACCCACGAAATTTCTTTGCTTCATCAGTCACAAAACCAGCCCCACTTATACATACAACAAAATCAGTGTCCTAGAATCAGATTTGATCGTAGAAGGTATAAAAACCCTAGCAATATTCTGAACTTTAATCTTGTGTTAAATGTTATGATTGAGTGTTAAAATATATTGTATGATCTGTAACTAAGTGGTCTGGGTTGGTACATAGTGGATCCATAACATCTAGATACTCAAAATTTAAGTTTTATAAAATCTGGAAAAATTTTGTTTTGTGTTCTGACAATGAATGTCAGAGGTTGTAGATCTTTCTCGGTTTATGTTTTTGGTTGTTATATGTAGTCTGTTATGTGCTCTTTGATCTGGATCAAGAATCAGGCTTAGATCTAGTCTAGATTGCAAATTATTGATGGTCAAAAGCCGTTGACTGGCCATGACTGGGCGTTTTTGGGTAACCCAGAAACTGCCCAGAAACGACCTCACAACTTTTTCTAACGCCAAGATCTTTCTGTTGATAATTGTTTTGATCTGTTTGTTGTATCTATCTGGTAGTCTAGTATGTGTACTATACGTTAAAGCCATTAGATCACCAAAATGATGATTAGATTTCATATGGTGGACGGTCAAACCAGCCAAGAAGATCACAATTTATGTTTTCTGGGTAACCCACAAAACGTTTGAAGGTGATCTCTGACATGGTTTGACCGAACCATATCATCTTGATCCGTTGTTGTTATGGTGATGTTTTGTAATGGATCTGTAGTCTTACATGTTTACTACACACTGAAACTTTTAAATCACAAAAACAACACATGGATTGCAAGATGTGGAAGCCCAAATATGGTTACTCGAACTGTTCTTCATTTCTCGGCAAACCCAGAAATGAAGAACAGCTCTGACAGCCACTTTAGAGGCTCAGATCTCTTTCGTTACATGTTGTATGATCATGTTTGTTGTTGGATCATGTAGTCTTACATTAGCGCTACATGATCTGACCAACAACATGCCTAGAAACACAATACACACTAAATTAAACCTAGTCAAACTTGGTCACTCGGTAACTGACTTGATTTTTTGGGTTTGATAAAGAACACCAAGAACACCTATAGCGACGGTTTTGTCGCTATAGGCAATCTTTAGCGACAGTTTCTTTATAAAATTACATTTTTATTAAATAATTATAGAAAATTAGTTTTTAATTATTAAAAATACAAATTAAATTTCTAAAAATTATTTTAAAGTCTAAAAATTAGTTTTTAATAATTTTTAATATATTTCATAAATAATTAATATTTTTGAAATATTAAAGGTATTTAATTTATTTAATTATTATATTAAATAAATTATTTAAAAATAATTTTAATACTTGAAAAATCATTTAAAATTATATTATGGTATAAGAAAATATTTTAAGTTATTTTTAATGACTTTTAATATTTTGTGAGGAATTTCATTAATAAATTAATATTAATGATAATTAAGTTATTTAATAAATAAATAAATTAAAAATGATTTTATTATATTAAAAATCATTTTAAAATAATAATAAGGTATTTAAAAATATTTTAAGTTATAAAATATAACTTTTAATATTTAAAGGTAAATTTCATTAATTAATTATTATTAATAATATTAAAATTATTTAATAATTATATTAAATAAATTAGTTTAAAAATGATTTTAATGTTATAAAATCATTTTAAATGAAAATAAAGTGTTTAAAGATATTTTAAGTTATAAAATATAACTTTTAATATTTAAAAGATAATTTCATTAATAGTTTAATATTAATGATATTAATTTAACATTAATGATATTAAATTTATTTAATAATTATATTAAATAAATACTTTTAAAAATAGTTTTATTAATCTAAAAATCATTTAAAAGGATACAAATGAATTGAAAATATTACAAGTTATACTTAATGACTTTTAATATTTTGAGGAACAATACATTAATATTTAAATATTAATAGTAATTATTTAAAAATAATTTTAAATGTTTTAAAAATAATTTAAGGAGTAATATAAATGTTTTAAAATATTTTGAGTTATTATAAATAACATTAATATTTTGGCAATGCTTTCATTAATAGTTTAATATTAATTAAATATTAATGATAATAGAATTATTCAATATTAAATCATTTAATAGTGATTCCGATGTTTGAAAATTCATGATAAATTATAATAAATATTTAAAAATTATTATTAAGTCATTTAAAATAATATGACAGATACTTACAGATATTGAACTTTCAAATAGAGTCTTAGACTCGATAATTACCCGATAAAGCTGTCAGTACACCAACATGTTTCAAAAATTGATCTAGATTTAGATATTTTGACTGTATTAATATTTGTTTGTGATTCAATGACAGTTGAATATATGTGACAATGTGATTAGGTTATGTGCTGACTGTAATAAGCAGTATTATGTGTTACGATATGTTATTCTAATCAATAAAATGATCTTATTACTGATAGGTTATTATACAAAAGATAAAAAACTAAGTTGCGTATTGTAAACAGCAGATCAGGCAAGTATCCTACCTTTGCATTTTCTTTATGCAATAAACATGAGTAAGAAAGGTTCAGAATTATATTATTATTGTACCAGATTATTAACCCTATTGTTATATATATTATATCTGATTATTGATTATCAACATGGTATTACATTATTATTCAGATATTTATTTTGTTCGTTAATTTCTAATTATGGTTATACAAGTGTCCCCACTTGGATAATCATTGTATTTAATCACATGTTGATATATATATATATATATATATATATATATATCCAGTATGTATACAATAAGTAAAACTCGTCTAAGCTATTTGACCAACTAGATACATATTTAGAAATATCATTGAATATGATAAAACCTTTTTGTATCCAATCAAATTATTTTGATTCAGATTCCCGACTATGTATGAACATTTGGAAAAACTTTTATGCACCCAAGGGGGACAGAGTGAACGATAATATCGTTCTTGTATGTAGTATTGATCAATACAGGGCATAACGGGCTGATCACCCCCCGTGCTCGTAAGTTATGACGGTTTGCGGATAAAGTTCTGCTAAACCTATTCGAAAATTGAAAACAATGTTCATAGTATGTCACCATAACCCTATTTATAGTCAGTACGTAGTTTCAAAATTTTGATATAGAGTTGTTATGTTATTATTATCAGTTCAGTTTACTTCACAACTATTGATTTGTTGTAGAAGGGTAGTACAAAGAAAATATTTAATCCTTTCAGGTAATATTTATAACTGTTATTACTTGTTGGGCACTCAAATGCTCATCTTTGCTTAATTTAAATGTTTTCATCTTAGTGTGAACAATCAGAGGGCTCGATCAAGAACAAAGGAAAAGGGAAAGTTGCTGAATGAGTTCTATGCTATCTTATGTAATACTTAGACTTTATTAAGATAAGAATGGTATCTATTTATTATCATAAATTGTAATAGATGTTTAAAGGTTGCGTACTTGGGAATAGACTCTGATATGTAAATTAAGTTTAATATTTATATTATTATTATTAGTATTAGTATTATTCCGCTCATAGAAATGGTATCGTGAAGCACGAAGTTCAGCTTTCAAGTACCCGGATTTGGGGGCTTTACACTCTCTCTAGAGTTAGTGCCTTAATCACAAGATAATCATATCGATCGGTGACGTTGGTACTCACAAATTTTCTCCTGCCAAAGGCTCGAGTCGATGGTGTATACCCTGAGCTATCGCCTCGCTATCTCTTTGATGTTGGTTTTGGTGCCATGGTACTTGAATGGATGAACTCAAGCCAAAATTCCCCAAAACTTCATTGGAATAATTCGTCGAACACGTGGTGTGCACGACTCATAATACCCCCACAATTGATAATAGAACTTTGAATATGGTGATATATGATGAGAAATTGTAAGAAATAACCGCTTACCCACAGTATATTGACAAATTGATTGATTCTCTCCTTTCTTTTTGCTACCAAAAATTGCACTATAAGAACCCTTACTTTGTATGCCTGAAATTGTATGAATTGAGATGGAGATGTGGTGCAGTAAGGGTTTGAATTTATAGAGAGGAGATAGTGTATGTATTTAGTGGGTTAATGTAATAGGTAAGTGGGAATTATTGTAGCTAATTTGTGGGTTAATGGGGGTATAGGAGTCGGTTATGGGAGAAGGAAGTGGAGAAGATGGGCTAAAATGTTATAACTACCAAATTTGAACTCCTTCACGTTCCCGTACCCCCACCCCAGCGGGGGGTAATAAGCTACAGATGCCTACCCCGATGCGGGGGTATTCTATTCTTGGTACAAGACCCCCGCCCCGGCGGGGGGTTTCTTCATAAATTGTCCGCCCCGACGGTAAGTGTGATTGCGGTGACTTCATTGTCGATGTCGCCACCCTAGTAATGCTTCAACCGATGACCGTTGACTTTAAATGTCTCCAATGAATTCCTGCTATATAACTCAACGACGCCATGTGGGAAAACCCTCTTAATTATGAATGGCCCCGACCATCTCAATTTAAGCTTTCCTGGGAACAATCGCAGTCGTGAGTTGAATAATACTACTGCTTGTCCCAGTTTAAACTTTTTCTGCATGATCTTTTGGTCGTGCCACTTCTTAACCTTTTCCTTGTACAACTTTGAGTTCTCGTATGCTTGTAGTCGAAACTCATCTAGTTCGTTTAGTTGGAGCAATCTTTTCTCTCATGTAGCTGCTTGATCAAAATTAAGTTTCTGAATGGCCTAATACGCTTTATACTATAATTCCACTTGGAGGTGACATGCTTTTATCGTAGACCAATTGGTATGGAGACATCCCAATTGGTGTTTTATACACTGTCCTATAAGCCCATAGTGCGTCGTCTAATTTTAGAGACCAATCTTTTCTGCTTGGATTCACTACTTTCTCTAAAATCTTCTTTACCTCTCTGTTCAAAACCTCAGCTTGACCACTCATTTGGGGGTGCCCTATAATCGACCATATATTTCGCCAAAAGAGCTGTAAACAATTTATTGCAGAAGTGACTACCCTCATCACTGATAATTGCTCTTGGCGTGCCAAATCTTGTAAATATATTCTTATGTAAGAACTTAAGAACCACTTTGGCATCGTTTGTGGGGAGTGCTACGGCTTCAACCCATTTTGACACATAATCCACAACTAGCAAGATGTATAAGTTATTGAAAGATGAAGGAAATGGTCCCATAAAATCTATCCCCCATACGTCAAAAATTTCCACTTCCATGATAGTGTGTAGCGGCATTTCATTCCTCTTTGAAATATTGCCCACCCTTTGGCATCTATCACAAGTTCTCATAAACTGGTGGGCATTCTTGAACACTGTAGGCCAATAGAATCCTGACTGAAGCACCTTGGTTGCTGTCCGCTCACTACCATAATGTCCCCCATATACAGATGAATGACATTCATGTAGAATATTCTTCACTTTACTGTATGGTACACACCTTCGAATCATCTTGTTAGCTCATTGTCTGAATAAGTATGGTTCATCCCACATGTACCACTTAACATCATGAGGAATTTCTTTTTCTGTTGTCACGTCAGATCAGGGGGAAGGATGTTGCTCACCAAATAGTTATCAAAATCCGCATACCATGGAAACTCGGAATTAACTCCAAATAGCTGTTCATCCGGGAACGATTTATTGATCACACACTTATTTGCTCTATCTTTATACTAATTTTCCAGCCTCGAAAGATGATCTGCTACTTGATTTTTTGTTCATTTCCTATCCTTTATTTCCAAATCGAATTTCTAAAGGAAAATGATCCATCTAATTAATCTAGGCTTAACATCCTTCTTTGAAATCAAATAAAGAATCGCCGAGCAATCTATGTAAACCACCACCTTTGTCCCATTCAAATATGCTCTAAATTTGTCAAAGGCATATACTACTGCAAGTAACTCCTTCTCGGTGGTTGTGTAGTTCAATTGTGCATCTGTAAGAGTTTTACTTGCATAGTATATGGCGTGCAATATTTTCTCTCAGCGTTGACCCAAAACAGCTCCTACTGCATAGTCAATTGCATCACACATTAGTTCAAAGGGCATAGTCCAATCCGGTGCGATGATCACTGGTGCTATAGTCAACTTCTTTTTCAACTGCTCAAATGTTTTTTTACACTCCTAATTAAATCTGAATACTGCATCCTTTCTCTAAAAGACTGCACAATGGCTTTGCAATCTTAGAGAAATCCTTTATAAACCTTCTGTAGAACTCGGCGTGTCCAAGAAAACTGCGGATTCCCTTTACTAAATTCAGCGGTGGATGATTATCGATTGTGTCCAACTTTTCCTTATCAACCTCTAAACCTTTATTTGAGACCTTGTGCCCCAAAATTATACCTTCTTCAACCATAAAGTGGCACTTCTCCAAGTTGAGTACCAAATTAGTTTCCACACACCGCTTTAAGACCATGACCAAATTCTCTAGACACTTATCAAAAGTGTTTCCATAGACTGAGAATCCATCCATGAAAACTTCAACCTCTTTCTCCACCATGTCCGAGAAGATGGTCATCATGCATCTTTGGAATGTAGCTGGTGTGTTACATATCCCAAAGGACATCCTTCTGAATGCAAAGGTGCCACATAGGAATGTAAAGGTGGTCTTCTCTTGATCCTCGAGAGCTATGACAATTTGGTTATATCCCGAGTATCCATCTAGTAAGCAATAGTATTCATGTCCAGCTAGTCGGTCTAACATCTGATCAATTAAGGGTAGAGGAAAGTGATCCTTCTGGGTTGCCTTATTTAGCTTTCTGTAGTCCATGCACACCCTCCATCCGGTCACTATCCTCATCGGAATCAACTCATTATCTTCATTCTTAACCACTGTCATTACACCCTTTTTTAGCACACACTTTGCTGGACTGACCCATGCACTGTCTGAAATTAGATAAATAATTACCGCATCCAACCACTATAATATTTATTTCTTTACCACTTCTTTCATGATTGGATTTAGCCTTCTTTGCTGCTCCACTGTTGGCTTCGCATCCTCTTCCATGAGAATTTTGTGCATGCAAAAGGAGGGGTTGATCCCCTTTATATCGGTAATGGTCCAACCTATTGCAGACTTGTATTCTCTCAAAACCCTCAGCAATTTACTTTCCTACAATTCTTTAAGTGCAGATGCAATAATAACATGTAAAGTATTTGAATCAGCCATATAAGCATACCTGAGTAGTTTAGGAAGTGGTTTGAGCTCAAGAGTGGGTGGCTCCTTAAGTGATGGTTTCATCCGAGCTGAAGCTTTTTCTTCCGTGTGTAATGGCTCGAATGGAACTTTAAATCTACTAACTCTCGGCAAAGCATCCAACATGTCTAAATAATCCATAAACTCTGGATCATCCAAATCCTCATCCCCCAGCAGTGTAGTTTCTAATGGATCACTGATAAAACTTTTTACCATATCATCATTGACTATCCGGTCGATGACATCCACCTAGAAACACTCTTCATTATCCGTAGGGAACTTCATGGCTTTGAACAGACTGAATGTGACTTTCTAATCTTGGACTCTCATGGTTAATTCACCTTTTTGCACATCGATAAGAGTCCTGCCTGTAACAAAAAATGGTCTCCTTAAGATTATTGGGATGTTCTTATCTTCCTCATAATCCAAAATTATAAAATTAGTTGGAAATATGAATTTGTCCACTTTAACCAAAATATCCTCCATAATTTCTCTGGGATACGTTACCGATCTATCTATTAACTGCAACGATATGTTTGTAGGCTTTGGAGCTGGTTAACCAAATTCGGTGTAAACGGATAATGGCATGAGGTTTACACTTGCCCCCAAGTCACACAAACACTTTTTAAAGGCCATGTTACCGATCATGCAAGGTATAGTTAAACTCCCCGGATCATTCAACTTTGGAGGTAACTTTCTCTATAAAACTACGCTGCATTCCTCCGTCAACGCCACAGTTTCATAATCTTCTAACTTTTTCTTCCTAGACAGAATACACTTTATGAATTTGGTATAACTCGGCATTTTCTCTAGGGCTTCTGCGAATGGAATATTTATTTAAAGTTTTTTGAAAACGTCCAAAATTTTTGCGAATTGCTTGTCTAATTTCTATTTTTGGACCCTTTGCTGAAACGGTGGTGGAGGATAGATAACTGGCTTGACATCTAACTTGGTCTTATCATCTTGCTTTTCCTCACCCTATTTCTCTACAACCACTTTGTTTTCAATCTCCTTGACATCCTGCTGTGCTGAATTTTCTACAATTTTCCCATAAAGATGCTTTCCACTCCTCAGAGTGTTTGCTTGACACTACTCATGATTTCCTTTCGGATTCTTTTCCGTGTCACTTGGTGGAGTCCCTTGCGATCTATTATTCAATGCTAAGGCCAGCTGTCCCATCTGATTTTCTAAATTTTTGATGGCCACTGCTTGTGTTTTCATTACCGCCTCGTTTCCCGATATGTATTTCAACAAAAGCTCTTCTAAGTCTGTTTTCTTTTCTTGATGTGAAGCTACTTGTTGATGCTGATTTTGAAACCATGGGGGATAAGAAGGTCGTGGAGCCTGCTGATTTTGATTGTTACTCCATGAAAAGTTAGGATGGTTCTTATTCCCCGGGTTGTAGGCAATTTGATACATATTCTACGGAATCCTATTGTAGCTGCCTACAAACTAAAACGATGCTGGGTTAATGGCACACTGTTCTGTAGGATGTTCTCCTGCACATAACTCGCAAATATATGCCACCTGCTGTGGTTGTGCACCCATCAGAGTATCCATTTTCTTTGATAAAGCATAAATCTGTGCCACCAACGCTGTTACTCCGTCTACCTCTAATACCCCAACTACCTTATGTTGTGTCATCCTCTCTATAGGCCACTAGTAGTTATTAGCTGCCATAGTTTTAATTAACTCATATGCCTCCTCATAACTCTTGGCCATAAACGCTCCACCCGAAGCTGCATCTATACTAGTCATGAGATTCCCATTCAACCCATTGTAAAACGTATTCATCTGCAGCCATTTGGGTAGTCCATGATGAGGGCATTTTCTAAGCAATTCCTTGTATCGTTCCCATGCCTCATATAAAGACTCCCCATGTTGCTGCTCAAACATGATGATCTCGTTTCTCATCTTTACAATTTTAGCTGGTGGAAAGAACTTAGCCAGGAACTTTTGAGCAAGGTCATCCCAAGTAGTTATCGATCCTTACAGTAGAGAATATAACCAACTCTTCGCCTTGTCCTGCAAATTGAACGAGAATAAGCGAAGTCTAACTGCTTCATCCGACACCCCATTGTATCTGAAGGTGTCACATATCTCCAAAAACCTGACCAAGTGTTCATTCGGATCGTTGTTGGCTAGTCCCCAAAACTAAACTGAGTTCTGAATCATCTGAATCATCCCAGGCTTGATCTCAAAAGTATTTACAGCAATCGCCAGCCTAGTGATACTCGACTGAAGCTCAGTCACCTTTGGAATAGAAAAATCCCTTGACACTTTTTGATCTTCTGCAACCATTGTTTCTTCTTTCATAGAGTTCTGAAAGTTTTCCCTTATGCCTTTAATCCACTTACTTAGCCTTTGAAACTGTTTCTCGATATCGTCCTCGAAAGGAAGCAAGTCTGGCTTCTTAAACCGAGTTTGCATAAACTAACTCCAAGAACCTGAAATAAGCAAGAACGAAACAAAAGAAAAATGTTTAATTAAAACTGAACTAATTAAACTGATATTGAAAAAAATATTAAAATCTATACTAAGTCCCCGACAACGACGCCAAAAACTTGTTGGTCGAAATGTAATTACGCTCGCATGCAAGTGTACTTGGTCAACAAGTAATATAATGATAAGTCAAGTATCGTTCCCACAGAGACTAGTATGAAATTAATCCTAACAATTATTAGCTTTATATTAATCCAAATTTTATTAAACTATCCAATTCAATGATTATAACTATTAAAAACTAAAAAATATTAAAAATACCAAGCAATCAACAAACTTAAAAACTATAATTTTAAGTAAATAATGGAGAATTAGGTTTACAACTTCACTTTAAGTATCACTCCAATTATTACACCTTATTTCAGTTCAATTCACTATCCCAGTTTACTAATCAAGAACACTCAAGTAGAACTAGCCATATCTTGATGCACTAATACCATATTAACTTAAATCCACAAATTAGATAGAATTAAGTTAAACACCTTAATCAACTAATTCACTATATCTCTATGTGAATTACAATCAAACAAGGTTTAAATTCAAGTTCTCTATTCGAGTCCATGCGACGTTAAGCATATCTCTACCCTAACATTCATCAAGATTTCGTCCAATCACAAAATTCAAGAACACATGCTAAAGTGACTAGGTCTAGATTTATATATCATCTCTCGAGTCCATACAAATCCACATAGAATTAGTGATCAAACAATTCATAAGTTAAAGTACAAATCATAATAGATAAACTGAATGATAGCTTATTAAACTGAAATTAAGGACTACATAATCATCGTTCCACCATAAAGATCTGTCATAAGCCAAATAAGTAAATTAGTTCATCGTAAATGAATTAAAAACTGAAATTATCAAAGTAATCATCATCTCAATTACAATAATTGAATTAAAGAAGTAGATTGAATCCAAAATCACCCTTCTCCTTAGCTCCAACTTGTAATTTTTGCGACTCTGAACTTCAATCCTTCCTCCAATGAATTTTCTCAAAATTAGGGCTTCTAATTGCTAATTGATTGTCTATTGTTAAACTCCCTCATTGTCTCTTGTTATCTCCAGCATAAGACACATATTCTGACCATAACTCAACGACAAATAGAGTTCCAAACTATGCCAACCTCCTTCCTTCAAGCACTGCAGCAACACAATTGAAACAGAAGTCTTAGATTTTTCCGTGCCCCTTCCTTCGTGGGGTTTTCCTCTCTTGGTGCCCACCCGTGAAATCTATTCTTTACTGACCCACCACAAACCCACCTTTTAAGTCCAATTGCTACGCTACCACACCTAAACATAAAACAACAATAAATAAGTAAATAAAATCACAAAATAAAGAATTAACATAGTCTAAGCTCGAATTAGAGACCGATTTGTAGGTATAAAACCCACTCATCAATCTTCATCATCTCCAGACTCAGGAGCTATGTCGTTGTCTAAGTCACTCCATGATCCTCTGGCTACAAGACCTTTATCTTACTTTTGGAGCCTTTTGTTGCCGTTAAACTCCTTTTTTGGATTTGTTTTCCTCTTGAGCTCTTCTTTAAGAGGTTTGTTGCAGTTTGCAATAAAATGACCAGGCTTCTTACAGTTGTAGCATACGTCATTGATCTGCTCCTAGTTGTTGTTGTTGTTGTTGTTGAATTTCTTAGGTTTACTACTTCTGCCTTTACGCATAAACCTTTTGAGTCTTCTTACCAGCATTGCAATATCCTCGTCATCATCTTCCTCAAAGTCAAAATATTTTCAGTATGAGCTTTAGAGATGGCTTCTGTTGCTTTGAGAGAAACTCCTTTGTCCTTCTTTCTTCTTTTCAGATAGAGTCTTTGCTCATTGAGTTAGCTCTAGTTTGTAGGTGAGAAGGTTACCATAAAGTTGTTGAACAGTCATTTCATGGAGATTCTTTGATTCTCTAATGGCAGTGGTTTTGGCATCCCACTTGCTTGGTAAAGCTCTCATGAATTTTATGATCAGATCTTTGTTTGGATAGATCTTTCCAAAAGCTCGAAGAGAGATGAGCAGCACATTGAATCTTTCATAGGTGGAAGTGACATTTTCTCCTAGAACATGGGAGAACATTTCATATTATTGAGTCAAAAGAGATTATTTATTTTCTCTGACTTCTTCAGTTCCTTCATGCATAATGAGCAATGCTTCCTAGACTACCTTGGCAGTTTTGCTATTTACCACATTTTCGAATAGATCATCTTCTAAAGACTGGAACAAAATGTTCTTGGCCTTTTTGTCTAGTTGGACAACTTTCTTTTTGTTGTCAGTTCATTCAGCTTTGACCTTGATTTGAACTCTGTGTTGATCTTTTGGAGTTGGTGCAAGCTTAGTTAGAATATAGGGCCCATTCATAACAGTTTCAAATAGCTCTTCATCTATTGAGTCCATGTAGGTTTGCATACGAACTTTCTAGTTGGCAAATTTGTCATTGTTGCACATTGGTGGCTTGCTGCCTCCTCCAGTCTTGGATTCGCTTATCAGATGTGCCATTGGATCTACTTAAGCTTTGTAAGCTGATTAACAGAACCTGTTTTGATACCAGTTGTTAGTTCCCAGAGGCACAATAGTTATCTAGAAGGGGGGGGGGTTGAATAGATATTTTTAAAATTTTGTTGTCAAAATGCTTTGTCAGATTTGTTAATAAATCAATCACAGTGAAATATATAACTTGTTTATTCCCTTTAAAGATAAACCGAGTTAAAAGGTGATAAGCAGTTTTAACAGATATAGCAGTTAAAGTAAGAATATAAAAGACACAGATTTTAAGTGGTTCAGAGCACTTAAGGCTCCAACTCCAATCTTCTACTTCTCGAGTAGGAAATCCGCTAAGGATGTCTTTACAATCTTTGAATCTGACAGATTCCTTCAAGAACAACAGTTTTAGAACTTCTTAGTTCACTTAGAACTCTTCAAGTTCAGCAGACATGGAATACACTTGATGACAACTGAGTTCTTTGGTTGTGCTACTCTGTTGCTGTTAAGCATATGTTTGAAATAACTGAGTAGCTGAGCAAGCTTTCTTTTCTTTGATCGTAGAGTTGAGCGTTGAGTGTTGTTCAGCTTTTTTGTTCTATTCTTGCTTGATCTCTTGCATCTGCATCTGATTTGTACATAAGATGCCTTTAAAATATGTCCCTTTGAAGGCATCCGTTGAAGCATTAATTATATTTGACATTTACAGGCAGCGATGGTGACTTCACTGGAATTTTACATTGATAAATCGACCACCCAGCGATCTGAGACGCTATCTCACCTAACACCTGAAAAGGTGTTTTCAGCTGATATGTATACTTTCCTTAACTTCTTTAATACGTTTCTTCGTTATATACTAAGGATGAGTGTGGGGTCATTGGGATTCCCGAGAGTCTCAACGTTTATAATCCATTCCACATTTGTTGTAATTTATTCTTAAACAAATGGACAAAGCTCGATGCTTTTGATGCAGATAGATGATGCACTACGATCATGATCGTGGTGTCTTGTTCATGATTGATTCAGCTTATGAAGGAGACACTACCATTTTTCTTAAGAACTGGTAGAATACGATCTTCTCTTGCTTGATTTGCATACTCTACATTTTTGAGAGCATACTACGATTCTTGGTTTTGCTCGATAGGCGTTTGGACCACTCTACGATACTGGGAGAGGCCCTCCAAAGTAGACAGACTACGATTCTCGATACTCTTCGATTCTGCCTTTGCTTCTGCAATTTCTTGGCTGGCTTGACAGACTACGATTCTGTTGAACCCTGTCTTATTACATCTCCAAATAGATCAACGTAACAGTTTTGATCTTTTCTTCTATACATTCATTTACAGAATGATAAACATTTAGCACAGATCAAACCTAACAAGTTTTGATCTATCACTAAGTCCTTGTACATATGTTAGTTGAAGGACTTTACATATAAGCATGATTATTTACTTTCAACATCAAATTTAAATATACAATACCCAACACATTGTACTGAAGCAAACTGCTCGGAGTAATCATGATAGTCAAACTCTTGCTCTATTTTTCTCTCACATCTCAAATGTACCTCTGTATAAATATTACTTTTAAAAGTATTCCTTCGAGACTGTTGATCGAAATTTATATACACTTTACACGCAAGTGCATGTGGTTAACAAGTAATATAATGATAAGAAAAGTATCGTTCCCACATAGACTAGTGTGAAATTAAACCTAACAATTACCAGTTTTATAGCAACCCATTTAAACTATTCAAATTAAGGATTATAAATAAGAAAAACTAAGAAACTAAAAACACTAATCAATCAATACAATTTAATAACTGTAATTTCAAGCAAATAATGGAGAATTAGGGTTACAACTTCACTTTAGGTCTCACTCCGATAATCACACATTTTTCCAGTTCAATTCACTATCTCAGTTTATTAATCAAGAACACTTAGGTAGAATTAGTCATCTCTCGATGCACTAACACCGTATTAACTTAAACCCACAAATTTGATAGAATTAAGCCAAACTCCCTAATTAACTAATTCAGTATATCTCTATGTGAATTAAAATCAACGAAGGTTTAAATTCCAAGTTCTTTACCCAATTACATGTGATGCTAGGTATATCCCTATCCTAAACATTCATCAAGATTCCATTAAAATACAGAATTCAAGAATACATGCTAAAGTGGCTAAGTCTAGATTCACACGTCATCTCTCGAATCCATAACTCCACATAGAATTGGTGACCAAGCAATTCATAAATTAAAGTGCAAATCACAATAGATAAACTGAATTGATAGATTATTAAACTGAATTCAAGGCATGACAATCATTGTTCAACAATAAAGATCCATTGCAAGCCTAATAAGTACTTTAGTTCATCATCGATGAAATAAAAACTAAAAAGAAAGAGAAATTCATCATCCCAATTACAATAATTGAATTGAAAGACAAAGACTAGTTACAAAACACCCTTATCCTTGCTCCAATTTATAATCTTCGTGATCTTGACCTTCAAATCTGCTCCTCCAATGATATTCTAAAATTAGGGCTTTTTCTTGTTAATTGATTGATTGATGTTATGTCCCTCCTTTATGATTGTGTTATATCCCAGCATAAGACATATATATTACTCATAAACCAACGCCAATCAAAGTCCCAAGCCATGCCAAATTGTTTCCATCACGCAGCTTCAGAATTCTAAACAAATTGAACCTCTTTCTCTCTCCTCGTACCCCCACCCCGGTGGGGGGTATTTACTCAATATAGGCCCGCCCCGATGGGGGGGTTTCCTTTGTAAGTATTCCCACCCCGGTGGGGGTGTTCCTGTAGAGCAAATTTTGCCTTTTTATGCCAAGTCTTGCCACAACGCCACCAATATACCATGAATGCTACACAACGCAACCTAAACATAAAACAAACACAAAACAAGTAAAAATAAACAGAAATAGATGGGATCATCACCATTTAAGTGTAAATTAAAAGTCGATTCGTAGGTATAAACCCCACTCATCAAACTCCCCCAATCTTAAATCGTGTTGGTCCTCGAGCACAAAACAAAATGTAATGCAATGCAACGAAAAACAACTAATCTACATGCCTACGAATCCAGCAGTAATGACAGAGACAATTCAATTCAACTGGCCTCAGAGAAATCAAGTAAACATGATAATACATCATATCAAAACAAATCAGTAATTTCCTAATCAATCATCAAATCTTAGACTGTTATCACTGATATAGTGCGTGTGTGCTCAACAACCATGCTAACCAATATAAAATCAAATTCAACACATAATAGGTCTCTTTGAAGGAATCATACAGTGTAAACTCAAGAAATCCAAAAATAGTCAAGCTCCGACTATCATCAAGCAGTCATCGGTATCGAGGGTCCAAATAGGGTAATTATGCATTATTTTTCAATTACGGGGGCTTTTAGCTCTTTTTTCCAGTTTAATTCTTTTTTTTATCTTATGGCTATGCAATGTCTAATTCCCTTAGGCTTTCAAATGCTACCTTAACGATCTTTTGACCAACGAATCCCAAACCATTTAAGGCCTTAGGGCGTTAGGTGTAAAGACAATCCCCTCGGGCTTACTTACTCAAGTAACAAAGGCCACAAAACTAGACTAGCCATAGTGTTTATATATATATATATACACGTAGCTTATATACCCCAAATTTCCCCCCAAACTTAGGTTCTTGCCTAATTTTAGCCATCATTACCTATTCTTGTCATTCTTTCATTCTAACTAGCATTCTCTTTTAGAGATCCATTATGTGTCTATTTAGAATCAATCAATTAACAAAGCTGTTTTTAATGTGCTAACCTTATTATAACAGTTTTAGACAGGAAAAAAATTTAATTCATAACAATAAAGCACATCAAAGCTCTAATAGACAATACTATACTTGTCAACCTAATTCCAGTCTCATCATTGGCTAAAATAGTCTGTAACTATCTAACAGCTTGTAACATGCATGATGAACTAAAAATGCAACATAAACACAATAAACTAACTACTCTTTTTATAATTTTTGCAATTTTTTTATTTTACAATACGGATTAAGAATAATAGAATCAGAAACTAATAAAAAAAACTATTTACAATACTACACTACGATGCAACTATTATGCAGTTATACCACATGAAACCAACTATTATGCAATTATACTACATGAATACAACTATTATGCAGTTATACTACATTAATGCAAACATAATGAACTTAAGCTAAACATGACAACATATGCAACTTAGACAAACAACTAACATAAACATGAAACTAAACATGTAATAAAGAATTAAACTAAACTCCCCCAAACTTAGCAAGTACAATATCCTCATTGTAAAAATATAACACTAAGCACAAGAGGACTTCCCTGAAATCAACTAAGGTTGAGGTGATGGTGGTGATGGCGGTCGTGGCTCATAGACTCGGCGCTCTTCAGTATCTGAATTAGATAGTGGATATTGTGGCATTGACTCTAGTGTCTAATATGGAAACTACGCGGCCGCGGCTGGATTTAGAGTCTGTAATGCTGCATTTAGCGAGGAAAAGGATGTGTTCATGGTGTTGAACATATGGTCCTGCCTGGCTGCTAGTCGTTTCATCTGTCGGTTGGCTTCTTTATCTCTTTTATCAACATGGCGCTGGAGATTGCGAAATTGGTTACTGAACATAAATTTACCTAACATGTTACTCTCTACAGCCTCTTTCTCTCCAGTCATCTCATCGGCTTGAAACTTGTCAACTTCAGATGTGTCCTCAGTGTCTTCCTCCTCCTCAGATGCCGCTGGAAATATAAATACGACTACTCTTAGGTGTGACTCCCCCCCAGGCTAGACCGTGTAGTGTGAAATTATGCCTGAGGGCTCATCTCCTGACCATAAAATGCAGCCTACTTTCACAACCCACAGATGAGGGATGGGTGTGGAAGATCGCCGAAGAATGGCCCTCGCAGGCATCGCCGTATAGAGAAATTAATAATGGCATCGATGTCGATGTTGAAGTCTTTCATAATTGCGTACAACAGAAGCACTTTCTCCCTTATCACCTCACTGGTATGCGTGGATGAAAACAACTTTGTGCATAAGAACGCATACTAGATCTGGCCATAGCAGCTCAAGTCTTTGCTCAGGAAGATTGTGACGCCCTTCCTTCTTTTAACCCAAGTAGTACCCGACTTAGTTATCTCAGTCAAGATTTGGTCTTAGTAGGGGTTGCTGTCACGTATATGAGTGTATTGGCATATAGCAGGGGCTCACAGGCTGTAGTAGTTATTGATAGCCTCTGGACTGAAGGGAACCTGTTTGCCCCTCACAAATGCACTGAATGTCATCCAATCCTCAGCGTTCGCAGAGAACTCCTTCACCACGTTGACTATTTCTTGGTCTGGCTCATCTGTCAGCATATCCCAATCTTGCTCGTATATTTTCCTCCTCATCTGTCCATCAACATTTTCTCGTGCCAAGCCCCGCTCAGGAGTTAGTGCTTTAGGCACTAAGTAGTCGTATTTATCGGCGGCATTGGCACTCATGAACTTACGTCTGTCAAAGGCCCGCGTGGGTGGTGAAGAACTAGACCCTTTGCCTCATTGGTGCTTGGATGGTGTCTTAGGAGCCATTAAATTAACCTCAATCACAAGATTCCCCTAAACTTCACTTTGGCAATATTACAAGCACTTAGTGTGCACACCCTCAAACAACTTAAATTTAAACACTGTAATTAACTAAAGAGAATTTTCTTACCCCCAACTAGTTACCCCCTTTTGGATGATGATATTGCTGAAGTGTATAGTTTTCCCCTCTTTCTTTAT